>CM052437.1:71864850-71887617 GCA_028533085.1 Varecia variegata | reverse complement strand
CTCACTCAAAGCCCATACATAAAAAAGGTAGAATGAACAAAACAAGGGGATGAAACTGCTCAAAGTATTTGGAGTATAAAAAGGATGACTGCCTTGAGGAAGTGAAGACACCCAAAATGAAATGAGATGTATTCCCAGTTGTGTCCGAGTCTCGACTTACTGGTATTTTCAAAATGCAACGTGATAACTTTGCCTCTCCCTGTATATTGAAAACAGCCAAAGTGATTGAATCATTCTGTGAGTCAAACATGCTTCAAGAATAGTCACTCACATTTGCTGTTGGTCGGATACAAACTCTCACATGTGTTTTTTCTATTTGGTAAGTGGAAAAAGAAACCACTAGATATTCTGAAAAGATTTACTTAGTGTTCATCATCCCTTTTTACTTATAATGAGCAGTGAGATGAATTCACGATGCCATCAGGATGCAGGCTGTAATCATGTGCTTTCTTGTTCAAAAACAAAAAGTTAATTAAAAATTTTATGCATGGGAAGTATTGCCTTATCCTTTCTGAAAGATTTCACGTATTACCTCTTTGGCTACAAAACCAGAAAATAATTCTTCAGGAGTCTTACTTCTAAGTTTTTCTGGATAGATAGAAACTTTCCTGAGTACATTGTCAAGAGAATTGGTTAAAGCATCATGAAAACATCCCCCCTTTCTTCCAGCTGCTTAAAAATGATGTATTTTTTCTTTGCTTCATTAATTAAAGATTCTACTTGATTCTTCAAAACTGTCTTTTTGTAGCCCACGTTACTTATTCCCACATTCAGGTTTTGATGCTGCAGCACAGAGGAACGTGTGGGCTAGATGATCTGTAAATTATCAGGAGCTTGGGTGAGAGCACAGGTTCACATTCCACCTGCGTGAAGACTGTGTCATGGATGAGGTGTAGCAAGGTCCTTGAAAATGGCCTGCCCTTGGACATGGCTAGTCTACTCTTAGGAATGTGTCATTAGGAAATAATCAAAAATGGTATTAATGATTTGTGAGTCAATGTACATATCATATGCATTTATATAATGGCAAAAAATATGAGCAGCTGTAATATGCCATAGTAAGTGAAGAATAAAATAACTATGGTATAGTCCTATGAGAAGCATTTTTATAACCATTAAAAATAGTCTTCAAGGAATCTCTAATAACAGAAAATACTCCAGATATAATATTAAGTGAAACAAAACAGTCGTCAAAACACTGTGGACCTAAGAATCCCAGTGATGGAAAACACATTTGTATGAAAAAAGAAAACCATAATCTAAAAGACATACGATAAACTAGCAAAAACTTCCCGTTAATAGAATTAGTGGCTTTGATTTTTCTTTTTTCTATCATTATTTTCCAAATTTATATAGAGAGTATTGTTACTTTTCTAATAAGAAAATTATTATTTTAAAAAATAGTTCTATTGATACATGATGAAGAAAATTTCTGCCATGTATTAAAGGATAAATATTAAATATAAAGTAAGAGCTGGTATTTGTCCACAGAAAACTCAACATGAGAGTCATAAATTAGGTATTTCAAAAACTATTGTAGGAAGGCACTGGATAGAGAATACGCTGTATATGTGTGTATGTGTCTGTATGTGTGTGCATTCATTCATATGTGTGTCTGTGTGTTTTTTGCATGTGTATCTGTCTGTGTATAGGTGCATGTGTGTGTATCTGTGTATGTCTATGTCTCTGTCTATGTGTGTGTGTTCCTGTGTGTGTTTTTTGCACGTGTATCTGTGTACAGGTACATGTGTGTGCATCTGTGTGTGTCTATGTTTGTCTGTGTGTGTGTGTGTGTGTGTGTGTGTGTGTGTATTTAAGATGGAAGGCCTACAGAACAGCGGAACACAAGGATGATGAACACAGGCTTCAAAGTCAGCCTGACCCGGCTGCAAATTCTTGTTCTGTTGCTTACTAACTCTGTGATCCAGGCAAGCCGTCATCAGTAAAAGTGGATAACTGCAGTGACTAAGGGAGACACTTTAAAGTGCATGTGAGGTCTTCAGTATGACACCTCACTAAAGGCCAATCTGCTGCTGACGGCATCCATCATTCCGGTTTGGAGGGCCCAGGACGAGGCCAGGCGCCAAGGCCTCCCCATGGTGCATGTGACCCGAGCATCGCACAGCCTCCTCCTCCTTCCCCACTTCCTCCTCGCCCCAGCACCCTTCCTATATTCTTATTTCACTGTATTTCTTCCTGCTTTGACTTTTTCCAGCGACCACAGCGGGGAGAGGTGTCTAGACCAGTGCCACGAGCCCCTCCCAGGGAAGAGCTGCTGCAGCTCCAGAGCTTTGTGGGATGAGCCAGGGAGCGCCAGAGGCCACCACAGCATGAAACAAAACATAGCTCAGAGGCGAGCTATAAAAGTCACTTAGGAAGGTGCAGGATCACAGGATAGCTTTATGAATAAATTTAATGTTATACTTAAAAGAGTAGACTTCTCTGTGAATGAATGAAGCAACCTAATTAACCAGTATGTTTAACCATCTGAGATAAAACACAAATTAGACAGAATATAGATAAAGAGTAACATCTCATTACACTGAAATATAGATATCAGAGCAATATCTCATCATTTATGTATATGATCATACACCCAGAACATTAATTATCAAAATACATATGCTAAGACCTAGGGTATGCACAAATACAACTCCAAGAAGGACAAAAATGCTTCCACAGAATGCAAAGTCCATGCACAGATACTTATGCAGTCTACCACAAACTCTGTTATTAGCTAACTCACATATAAATTTGGGATTCTGGTGAGTGGGATATCACAGTGGGCTGTCAGGCTCCTCCTGGTCTCAAGCCTCCACTTCCCCAGGTGCTATGGGGGCAGCAAATAGGGCTCAGCCAGCCTTTGCCACATCTGGAGCACCTTGCCCAAGGTCTTACCCTTTTCTTAGGGTCAGCCTGCATCCTTGACTGGGCTATAAGAGTGTGTAAAGGCCCAGTGTCCTGGACCCAAATGAGGATAAGTCTGAACCCAACACTGTCCCAGCCCTTCCTGTAGGACTCAGTGAAGCCTGAGGCCCTTGATGTGGCTATAATCACACCCAGCTTCTCGCTCTGCCCACCAGTCCCTCCCTACTCCCAAGGGTGTTGATCCGATTGCAGTCCTCAATAACTCCCTGCACACAGTCTCTGTCTCACAACCTGGGACACCTGACCTTTGACTTCTGATCGCCAATCCACATGAAATTAAAATATCATATTAGAATTGCTAGGTTGGTGCTTCCATAAGTGGAAAGTCACCTAGAATCCTGGTGGGTGTGAGCAAGACGGTAATTAGTAAAAACTATGAAAAAAATGTATGAACAAAATAAAAACTGTATAGCAATATTGGACCATTTTGTGTAGTTGCAAATAGCTTTATATGCCTCAATATTTCTTAAGGAGCTATAAATTTTATTGACAATACATATTGATCCTGAGACATAAAGAAATGATTTAATTATGTTCAGTTATTTATGTTTGAAAAAACTAGGAATTATTTAATACTCTTTGGATATATTTTCTTCTGAAAATAATTATAAGAAATGTGTAGAGATGACACTGCAGTACAGTAGAAAAGAATGGTGATTTCTTAAAGATGCTGTGTTAATTGGATATTTATGTGAAAAATCTAAATCTAAACTACTGCCTCACATCAGACACAAAAATCAATAGCAAATGCAAATAGGAATAAAAAACTCAGCTTTTAGAAGAAACCATAGGAGAACCACTTCTTGATCTTGAAAAAGATAAAATTACTTAACTAAGGAACAAGAAGTGCTAACTATAAAAAAAAAATAATCTGTAGTCCTAAGTACTCAGGAGGCTGAGGTAGGAGAATCACTTGAACACAAAAGTTTAAGTCCAGCCTGGGCAATAGAGCAAGACCCTGTCTCTAAAATACATGCATATAAAAAATAAATTGGATTAACATTAAGATAAACAATTTGGATTCACCAAAAGTCAGTGTGGGCAGAATATTAGGGCAAGCCACATATATTTGACAAAGAACTCATACCCAGTGAGGACCAAAATAAAAGTCCTAAAAACCTCTGACACACTAACGGGCCCTCCTTTGGCTAAAAGACCCCAAAATTTGTAAGTTCCCAGCCATGGCAAGATAGGAGGTTTGTCAAGTCCTATTTGCTTCTACTCCCTTTCCTCTTACTAATTGTTACTAGATTTTCTCAAAAGCCAGCTTGGAAAAAACAAAATGCCAGAAGAACACTGTCATTACTTCATCTAACCACCTGGCACCCTCCTCCTGTTTTTATGATTTCAAATGACCACTATCCCACTCCATAAAGAGTTCCTTCTTGACAAATGACCGCCAACCATGGACTGGTCTCCACTAGTCTTTAGAGGATGTCCGGAACATGGCCCTGTGCCATACATTTCATCTTTTTACATATAGGGCCTAATTATAATGCATTTAAATGTTAAATCTCCATCCCAAAGTGATCCTGGGATATAAGTTACATGCATGTAAACCTAATATGCATGCACATAGATCTCCTTCATGAATATTCATATAATCCTTCTGTATCTTATTGAGTACGTATAGTCAGACATCCTGTTTAGCATATATTCCTGCCTCTCCTTCTTGTCCTTTGAAGTGCAGCTCTCTGGTATAGCTGGAGGCTTTGCTTCCTGCCTGTGGGTCATAGCTCCCTTAGAAATAAAGCACTCTTTTCTAAATTTACAGACTTTTTCATTTTTTTCAGTCTATACCAGAATATGTAAAGAACTCCTACAAATCAATATGCAATAGAAAACCCAAAGAAGGTTATTCATGTAGCCACTAAACCTCTGAAAGTATGCTTGATTTCATTTGCCATGAGTGAAATGGAAATTAAAACTGTACTGTGATACCACTAAAATGAAAAAGACAATAAATACTAACTGTTGTTAAGGCTGTAACTGGAACCCTCAAGCATGGCTAGTAGTAGTGTAAACTGCTACCCATTTGGAGTCTGTCAGTGTATATTCAGGCTGAGCACCTGCACACTCCATGACCCGGCAATGCCCCTCTTAGGGTGAACAGCCCCCAAAGTTGAGTACAGATCTTCATCAAAAGACATGTACAGGAATGTTTCCAGTATAATTATTTGTACTAACCAGAAGCTGGAAACTATCCAAACAGCCATCATCAGTACGTTGGATAAACAGACCTTGGTATGTTCACACAATGGAATACTACGATGCAATGTGAATAAAAACCAAAGGGATGAACCTCACAAACATAGTAGCAAGTGAGAGAAGCCAGACCTCACAGGTTACAAACATTCAAAATAAAAAAATACATACAAAATAAAAATGGCAAAAATAAAGCCAATCTAAGTTATCTGAAGTCAGAATCATGGTTCACCTTGGTGGAAAATGGTCACTACATGTGGCAAGAGGGAGTTTTCTGGAGTTGCTGGTAATATTGTTTATCTGCCACTGTTTACATGAGGATATTGCATTTGTTAATATTTATTATAATATGTACATTTTTCTACATAAAATACACTTCAATAAAAGGTTAAAAATGCAATGGCGCTTAAATGATTAGAATTTGATTTCTGAAAACTCATTTAGAACGAGATGTCACTGTAATTTAGGTGGTATTAGATCACAAAAGAAGGGCAAACTGAGGGAGGGAGGGAGGTTGATTGGGAGGTTCACACCCACTGCCTCTCTTCTCCAAAGCTCCAAGGAAAGCTTTGTTATGGTTTCAAAGGTCATGGAAGGACAAATGTCTGAAGAGCAGTTTCAGAGAGAAAGCCTACAGCAAGCTTCGAAAATTAGCAGAATGACAGCTTTTCTTTAGTGTGGACAAGAAAGTAAGAGATTATGACTTAAAAATAAAGAAAATTAACAAATGTTTGAATTAAGAATTATTACTGTAGAAACTATGAATTGACCTAAATATCGTACTAAGTATTTCACAACTGGTATAATCCCTCTCTTATTAACAAAGTTAAGTTTGCAGTTTAGGATATTGTGTTTAAAAGGTGAGAATGTGTGTGTGTGTGTGTGTGTGTGTGTGTGTGTGTATGTGTGTGTGAAATCTCTTTCCTGGGTACACTGAGATCAAAATACCCCCACTTTTCCCTTTGCATTTTTGCTTAGATGACACACGAGAGATCAATGAGCTCTCCTGTTGCTTGGTGTTCCGGAGAAATTTTTAGAGTCGATGTTCCTTTGTAGTGGTCTTTCAGCTGGGTATTGTTATCCACACAACCGGGCACAGTCAGCCATGTGTGCAGCACTGAACAGTCATTTGGCAGTAAAAGTGTTCAGCAGGGAAGCCAGACAGAATGCACTGGTGGCTGAATTCCCCATGGCCATGACCTGCAGTTGTCAAAGTGAAGTTTGTCAAAATAGTCATCCACATCAGCACTTTATAAAGCTTAGCTTTAGAGCAAGAAAATAGGTTGGTATTATTAAATGAGGGTTACACACGGGCAAGAAGAGAAGTAAAGGACATTGGAAACCAAGACGGGGAGGGTGGGAGGGGAGGTGTGAGATAAAAACTTACCTGTTGGGTACAATGAACACGATTCTGGTGATGGACACACCAAAAGCCCTGACTTAAACATTATATTATACAACGTATCAATGTAACAAAAACATTTGTACTCCCTTAATATTTTGAAAGAAGAAAAAGAAAGACTAAACTGAAGAATAAATAAGTAAATAAGTAACAAAAATGAAAAAATGGAAATCAATTTTCCCCAAATACTGGGCAGTGCTGAAAAGAAGATGGCGAGTGTCCATGGCTTGTTAGAAGCTTCCCTCAAGGGAACTGTCACAGCAGAAACAGACAACGCCTGCGTGGAAAATGCTTGTTCCCTCCAGTCCCCCTCAGGCTGTTTCCTTTACCACTGGACACTGCCAGGGCGTGGCCCTCCAGACTCTCGGCACCTGCAGCTCAGGCCAAAGGGGCTGCTCTGCCATCTCAACAACCCCCTGGACTGCACTGGATATTTTTGAATCGAAGTATCTCCCTGTCAAAAACCATTCATCATCTGAAAGGATGTGCATCTTTTATTTTTTCAGGAAATAGCTTTTTTGCTTTTTTTTTCCCCCTAGTAATCCTCTGAGAAAAGCGGTAATAAAAATACACTCAAGATGAATATGAAAGCAATTACCTCTCACTTTTTCAAAATCCCATCTGGGGCAAGTGTTTTTGGAGTAAATCTTAGAGAGAGAAAGTTCCCAACACTACCCCAGGTAGTGGCTGGCGGTGGCTGCAGCTGCTGCCGGCTCATCCCTGCGCAAGGAGAGGGCTCTGGGTCTGTGCTTGCTGTGCGCAGCCTACAGAGAGTTGCAGACCTCCTTAGAACACTGCTGACCTGTCAGCCCTTGCTGCGGCTCTTAGTTCACAGAGTGGAGCCAGGAGGCACCTTTCATGACATTGGTACTTTGCACACATTGCAGCACCTTCATTTCGTGGCAAAGGATCCTCTAGGGTCAGAAATTTTTTCAGTGGCTATTGAGCTTGTTAAGCTCCTGAAGACTTTCCATTTGGCCATGTTTCATTAAAATGGCTACTTTCCAGGGTAACTATCCAGTTACATGAGCAACATCATGGGAGGAATGCAATATTTCTCCAGACCTTCAAAGAGTCAATTTTATTTTCTTCCCGTAATATACCTCTAGAAGATGAATTCATGACCTTGTGGAGAGTTGCAAGATGCGATAAGGAGTTCTCAATCAGTACAAAAAGATAATGGCATCAGTGTCTCTTTAGTTCTAAATTGCATTTTTCTATATTTTTTGGTCTTTCAATTTAACACTCTGCATGCAGGAAGGGTACTGTTGTAATGTTTAGTTAATTAATAGATTTGAAAATGAGAGTACTCAACCTGTATAAGAAAGAATTGTTTTCAGAATAATTCATCCTATGCTACTCCTTGGTGGATGGGGGGCAGGGTAGGTCTCTGGTTTATCATTTTGTCAGTTTCCGAGGGGAAAATATGCCAACCATGGCTGATTTCATGCTGCTGATATGGTGTGTTGCGTGCAGAGTTGGGAAGGATATGTAGAAGTACGTCACTGTACAGCATTTCCACACCAGCAATAGATTGAATAATCTCAGAGATAATAGTAAAATGTAAAATCGAAAGTGATGACTTTTTAGTATTGATTACCTTTGTTTTCAATACAATGTATTTCATCTTAACTTTATGTAACAATTTTTAATAACGGCTGTGTTTAGCATAGGGCTCACAATTATGAAACATTTAAGAAGCACTTTCGAGAGTCACTCAGCTGAGTGAATGTAGGAAACAAGCAAAATACACTCGATAATTTACAATTCCCGAAGCTGTGATTGCAAGGATCTGGAAATACACTGCCTTGGATAGGCAATGGGCATGACTTGTATCAAATGTCCACCTTTGACAATGTGTTGAGTCGTTGTGAAACACAAAGATGAGTCAAAAACGCCTCCGTGCTCAGGAAGCTCAGGATGTACAGAGGACCGGCTGGCACCAGGGCACACTTGGATACACGCCACGGCACAGGGACGTACACACAGTGCTGGGGGCGCTACTCTGACAGACGGGACCAAGATGGAGCAGCAGAGCTCATCTTCAAAGGAGAGCAGGGTGGGTGATTTCAGACAGAGAAAAGGGAGCAGCTCACAAGGAGCAGGGCAGCTGCTGGAGCCAGCAACTGGTAGAAACACCTGAAGGGTAAGCGGCTAATTGCTGGAGACTGAGCGTGGGCTGGCTTGAGAGTTAAAACCTCCTATGGGACCCCAAGCTTAGTGGGCTCCCATGCTTTTGTGAGTTATCCCTCCAGGAGCCCCACCAGGTTCTCAGGGCGAAGATATGAAGATCGTAGGAAAATCCCATCCTGCTCTGGCAGTGGAAGGGAAAAGGTACCATTCTGAAACACACCTGCAGCGTTCAGCTCTCCTCAACCAAGGCGAAGGGAGACTAGTTTCCCAGAGTCTAACTGGGGCCTTCCCAGAGGCTAGCCAAGCTGGCCCCCATGGGGGTAGTGGGGGTGGCTGATGAGGAAAAGGGAGGGCGTGAGCAGTCTGGGACAAAGCCAGATTTCTTGCTTGGATCCTGAAACCAGGTGAATAACAAGGCCACTGATGGAGGTAAGTCTCCCGGGAGCAGGCAGGGTTTGCTCAGAGTGATTAATTGCAAAAGGAATTTCAAAGATGATAAATGGACCAGACTCCGGAGGTGGCAATGACACTTTAGACTGGGATGTGCAAGTAAGGATTTTGGAGGAGGTAAGGTCTGACCTTGAGCTTGAATCCTATTTTTCCTACTGTTTCTCACTCTTTCTTTCCAGATTAGGAAACAGTGACCTAGACAAAGTCATTTCTCCTAAACTGAGTGGTGACGATGGCCAGGTCCACTGAATCCAGTGCTCACTCTCTGACAGCAATGTGAGAAATTGAGGGAAGGACACTTGGCACAGGGGGAAGGACTCTGAGATGGGATTGGGACTGGAGGCCAGAGAGGGAAGTGTGGGAGACAGCATTCTGATTTGTCCTGGAGGACGTGAGAAGTGAGTGGAGTTATTCTTTGTCTTGGAACTTACACACAAAAGATCAGCCAAAATGATCCACAGCAACTTATTTCATCATTTAGGTGAATTAGTTCTTGAGCTACAGACCAGGGGCTACGTCCCCCAGCAGGAGAGCCTCCCACTGACTCTTTTATGAGACAGGCTTCATCTCTTTTCAAAAATAAAACCATAGGCAGCCTCTGCTGCTAGCTCTAGAGCTGCTTCACAGGGCAGTGAGAGATGGTCTTACTCTGCTCTGTTTTTATTCTTGTTTGTTTGTTTGGCTGTTGTAATGACAATTGTCTCAATGATATCACATCAGCTCCAGCCTCCAGTTCAGGAGCTTCTCACCCACCAACTATAAACTTCCACAAAATGAATAAATGAATGAATGAGTGAAAAATAAATAAGGGTGTGCCATGATACGTGTCTATATCTGTATCCATGTATTATCTCTACAAACAAACAAATAAGCAACAACTTTGTCTACCACCAACAGATGGTGATATTGGTCACTTGTGCCCTATCACTTTGAACTATGCATTTTGTCACTAAGTAGAAAAACTTCTCTATTGAATATTCAGTAAATAGTTACTGACAAATTATTTCACCTTATTAATTTTTTCCTCTCCACTTATAAATAGAGGACGAGAGTCCTAAGGTGTCTTGTTTTGAATTATTATTTTCTATTCTATTTAAATCTGTTTTACTCACTTTTTTCCCAGAGATTGACTGTTTCCACCTCTTGTTGATCTTTATTGGGCAGTAAGCATCTACGATTCAGTCCCTTTGCACTCTGTAGACGTGTGTCACTGCCCAGCACTGCCCCACCCCAATCCCCAATCTGGGGGGCTCATCCCCTCCCTCTTTGCATGGCTGCTACTACTTTATTCATTTCCACTCGAAGGGCACAACCTCAGAGACATTCCTATTCAACTATTATAACTCCCTATATCCTGTCAATTTCTAAGCATTTACATTACCTTCCTTTTCTTCAAAGCACCTGTCATTACTTAAAAACCCAACATGTGTGTGTTTATTCAGTGGCTGTGGTTTTCTCCATTGGAATATAAACCCCAAGAGAAGATAGACTTTGTCAGTTTTGTTCACCACTGTATTCCCGTATCCTAGAAGAGTACCTAGCATGTGATAAACACTCAACAAATATTTAAAAGAAATAAAGAACCCTCAAGGGAACCCCTTTATTGGGCAAAGAATTCATTTAGTAGGAAAGTAATCAACCTTTAATTTATTTTGCCCATTAGAAGTGAGTCAGTTGAAGTTGAGGGTGTCTTTTTTTTCCAGGAAAGCCACTAATTGGTTAACTCATCAAAATAAACGCAAGAGGCTGCCGCTGATGAAGACAGTCACCTACTTGTAGTTGAGCTTGGGAGGTAATAAAGGAATACCCAGGGGAATAAACAGAAGCATCTGCAACAAAAGCTCAGGTATGGGATGGCACACAGCCTGATTAGCTCTGAAGTACGGCTGCGTACTGGGTGGACTTGGTAAAAGAAAAACCCTCACCTGTCAGGTTCCATTGTGGCTCACCTGATTACTACCCTGTGCCAGGTATTTTCCTCCTGGAAGAGTGAAGTGATCAAAATAAATCTGATTATTCTGATTATTCAGGGTCATTGTGCAGTTAGCTATACAGGAGGAAAAGAAAAAAGAAGAGAACAGAGCTTAGTAAAACTCAATGAGGTGTACCTAATTTGCATAATGTTTCCCAATGTCTCATGGGACTAAACTGAAGAGCAATTTCCATGGTTGGAGAATTAGGATGTGACCCCTTAAAGAGTGTTCAACGCTATTCTAGAGTGTGAACTGAAGGACACAAAGGTTGGATAATCTGTGGCTTGCATGGCGTATATATTTTATGACCCTCATCATTGTCTGGGTCAAACTCTAAGGAGAGTTATTTTCCTTTTGTAATGACAATAATAATTAATATTTTCTGAATACAAGATTATGAAGCTCTTGAATTTGCAGTAAAAGAACTCCAGAAATGAAGAGATTCTATAAAGGATATTAAACTAAATAGTTTAGCAAATATCTAAAGTATTTTTTCAAGTCATAGCTGCTAAAATTAGGAGAGGTTTTTCTATGCCCATCTCAATGAGTAAGGAAGTTACTTGGCTGAAGAAGAGGTGATAATCATATCTGAAGGTACAAGGAGGTCTTTTGAGTAGATCAAGAAGGGATCAGCAGGTTGGAAGGCAACAGGAGCTGGGAAGATCACAGGCTCTCTGCACTAAGGAGCGGAGGCTTTGGCACCAAAGACACCTGACTTCCAATTTCAGCTGTGCTTCTTACTAGCTGATGAGTTGCTCAATTTTTCTAAACCCATTCCCTCCATAAAATGGAGATGGTATTCACACCATAGAGCCAGTATATGCAAAATCCTAGGACAATAATAGGCTCAATAATTGACTGCTATTACAAACCATCATCATCACCACCATCATCTTCATCTTCATTGGAGAGGAAGCAATTCATAAAGAGAAGTCACCTTTTGTAGCAAGACCCCTGCTGTGTAAAATCTGAGGCTGAGGTGAGCAGCAGACCTGTTCAAACCTGTGATGAGATGTATCTGTGCCAGTTCTCAGCCTGGTTTTCCTCAGAAACGTCCCTTCTCCTTTTCCTGCTTTGTCCACATCACAAAGGGACTTTGTTCAGCTACACTTCCCATGTTCATTGATGGTGTTCAGCAAGGTTTGCCCAAAGACAGGTAACAGCAGGGGCCTGGATAAGAGGAGGAAGGGTGAAGTCAGGGTATTTCTCCCTTTTCCCCTTTGCCTCACACGGCACCCTTATCAGCAGGTGGACCTCCTCTGTGGCTCCAGCTCCCATGGGACAGACCAGCTCTGGGTATAGCTTCTTCTGGCTGCCCCAGCTCCCAGGCTCCTGTAATACCATCTCCTTGTCCTCCAGCACTAGGAATCATGGCAGCCTCCTGCTGCTGCTGACCTCTGGGTTGTTCCCAGCTCCCAAGCTCCAGTCATCTGGATTCACCTTTGTCCTACAGCACCAGGTCACAGCAGCATCCTGCCATTGCCAACCTCTGGGCTGCAGCACCATCTTCTTTTTGGTTCTCATCTCTTCTGTGTTTTAAATTCAAAACATTTAAAATGCATAAGAAAGTTTCTCATTTCTATGTTCCCTGGCTAATGCACACTATAAGTTTATTGATTCTAGGGACATTATAAATTGTAACTCAGATTACCTAAGCACAATATCTGAAACAACCAGAGATTCTATAAAATAATTTTTGCATGAAGCTGCCAAATTTATGGAGTTTAGTCTCTACAAAGTACTTTTACAAATATTATAACTGTATCCTCCAAAGCATATTTAAACTATGGGAAGTAGAAATCATTTTTCCCATTTTACAGTTAAAGAAATAAGATCCAGAGAGGTTAGATGATTTGCCCAGTGGAGTAACCACACTTTTAATACACATATTGGAAGAAAATAAAGAGAAGAAATGGATCTCAGGCCTCTACACTCAGAGAGCTGCTTTTTCTGGGTGCATGAGTGACCCTAAAAAAACAGTTGAGAGGTGTGTTAATGCCTCGGTAGGAAATACAGTGCCAGCCATGTACAGAGCTACGGACCCACGCTTCATTTCTGTGATGACTCAGTCTCTACTAATTGTGTCATTATGAAAGCCCCCATGATTGTGTAAATTAAGCAAGTAACAGATGACTTCTCTGTGACTCATATTAGTAACTTATTATACCTATTCCATGAATGCAGACTCTAACTACCTTGCAAAGCTAACTTGGAAATATTCAGCCAATTAACAGTCATATTAATAGAAGCAGTGGTTTATAATGTATTTTTATGTAGCTTGATCATCCCTAAACTCAGCAAGATGAACAGAGCTACTACTGTTCTTTTTTTTTTTTTTTTTTTTTTTTATTTCAGCTTATTATGGGGGTACAAAAGTTCTGCATAGATATATTGCCCATGTCCCTCCCAATCCCCCGAGTCCGAGCCTCAAGCGTGTCCATTCCCCAAACAGTGCACATCGCACTCCTCCTGTATACTGTTCTTATTTAATAGATGAGTAAACAGAGGCTCAGTGTAGTAAAGTGACTTTCTCAAGGTCACACCATGAGTGTCAGGGCAACAATTTGAATGAAGCCCTCTGACTCTGATGCCAGTGTTCCATTCTGTGGTGAAAGTACCCTCAAGTTAATACTGGGTAATACAGAATCTCCTCCTCAGCTTATAGTCAAACCACTGACATGCCTATAGCTTCAGAATTTCAAAATCTAAACTAAAAAATCCAGCCCAGATTTTAAAACCCTATGAATTTTTGACATTGTACTAGTAAAATATTTAGGTTCATAGAGTTTTGGACACCTAGGGACCTCAAGGTTTGGAATTAATGTTCCATTTCTTATTCAAATACTTTCAGTAGTAGTAAGGCAGTTATAAGTGCACCGACAATGGTAAAAATCCTCCCATTCTAGACAATTCGATTTATTTCCTAATGTCCAGTCCTAAACCTCTAATCTGGTCCTAACATTGGCAGATAAGAGGTGGGTGAAAACATTCCTCACGTAGTTTCACATAATTCACTCATGAAACATCACAAGTTGACCCTGTGCGCCAGCAAGGGAATCTCTACCTGGATGACAATTAATTCAGGTGTGGACATCCTTCAGGGTGTTGTCAGAATATCTTGATCCAAAACACTCTTTTCTATCTGTTCTCCAAAATTTGAAACATATTTATAAAGAACAAATCGCTTTTACTTTCATAAATCACAATTTAAAAACTGTGTTAATAACTCTGGCAAAGGTTTCAAATCTGACCCTCTTACCATGGTACTTGAGTTCTTTCTACTCTTCCTTAGCTCACTTGTTCAGTGTCTAAATCTAATCTTCCACACACTCTCTTCAATCTCTATCTTATTCTTAGCTTCTCCAGCTCTACCCGGAAGTCCCCATTCTCTGAAGTTTATTTACTAAGTATAATAAGCTCTTTTACACTTCCCTGCAGTTTTTAGTATCTGCCTCCTACCAAAATTCTTCCTTAAATCAGCAGGTATGTCAAAAGACTCTGTTCAACTTTCAAGGCCTACCTTTAAACGTATCCTTCTCCATGAAGTCTTCTGAGGTGACCTCCTCTATAGTTAGGGAGGTCATGGTAATGCTCTACCATCAAACTTTTCTTGTACTTTATCTCTTTGGACATTAGTTTTTTATCTGTTAAAAGAAGAGACTAGACTAAATCACCAGTTCTCAAACTTGGAGGCAAGTCATTCAGACATGAGGAGTTCACTGATAGTATGATTTCTAATCTCTACCCCAATCCCAGTGAATCAAATTCCCCAGAAAATGAAAGGGAAGTTAAATATGAGAAGCCTCATGCATAACAAATGATTGATTCTTATGCAGACAGTCCTACAGCAGTCTGAATAACAGGTGGAACCTAAGATTAAACTCAAATATAAACATGCTATTTTTTTTATTAACTTGATTTGAATTGTTGACAGAATTAGATCCAACACTGTTACCAATCACTTGTTGTATGGAATTGATGTAAGTTTAATATTTTGTTAACTGTACCAAATGTCCTAAGGAAATGGAAACAAAGCATTAGACAAAGTACATGCATGGGCAAAGAATGCAATCTTTCTAACACAAGACCCTGTCAAGGCCAACTGCAAAAGGTCATTCATTAGTCTTTTAGACATACCAAGACTCCAGTCTGATTGGGAAGTGATATTCTTACCATTCCAGACTTAACCTACAGGTTATATTGCCACTCCAGGCAGATGGGGTCACAGCTAAAACCTTTCACCAAGTGAAAGCAATTTAGTACCAAACTGGTAAAATGCAAATTATCAATTTGTTTGCAATAAAGAATAGTACAGATACTTGTATCTTCTCAAATAGTAGCTTTTTTTTTTTTCTGAAAGCTTGAGAAACAGTCAAAGTGAAAAGCATGAATGATTTTTTCTCACTAACCAAATGCCCAAATCAAGAGGAAAGAAGGGAAAAGACTAAAGTTTATCTGCTGCTGTAATGAAAGACTGTTTTCTAGACTGGTTTTGTTGAAGCTTTGCTGAGAGTGCAGAGTCTAGTAATCAAGTCATTTCATGATTTAATTTACCTTGATTAGCATAGCAATTTGCTATACCTTCCTCAAAAGTGCTAATCAATTTTAGCAACTAGTAGAGTGAAAACACCACACAAATTGCTCTCATGGCCCCAAACTACTAATCAATTTTGAAAACCTAAATCAATCTGCGTTTTATCCTGTCATTTCTCGCTTGACATTTTTAATATCTCTCATGACTCTAAAGTCTGAGGAATGAGTTTTCATGCCAAAAAATGAACTAAAATGATATTCCATTCTGGCTTAAGGGTTGTCATTTCATCCTCTCCACACATCCTCCTCTGGCTTGCGAAACGGTGGTGTGCATGTGCAAGAGTGAACAAGTTATTTTAATAATCAAGGTCATTAAGGTCATTGCAAAGTAGCTGCTTTTCTATTCCTCACTTCAGAAGGGAAATTGCTATGTTTATAAAAATTTTGCCTTATGTATATAAGAAAGATACTGATACATTAGTAATTGAATGTTGAGAATATTAGGACCACAGCATTTTAGGATGGGAAGGGATTGTAGTAATCATCTGCTCCAGTCCCTACCTTAGCTAGAGAAGTACAGTCACAGAAGTAGACAGCACCTGTTCCCAGGCCTTCTTGATCCAGCCCCAGACTAATGGCCCATACCATGCGTGACAGTTTTCCCCATGCGTGGCTGTGGTTAAGTATGAAATTACTGCCAAAGGGAACTGAGAAGCCTCTAACGCTCCACATTAGCCATGTGTCCTGCAAAACTGCCCCTCTTAGGTGATTTCCAGATGCACTGATCTCATGCCCATCAACGTGTTTACAATATTTTAAGCAGGGTAAGTCTGCTTCCTGGATCGAGATGTCTTTGTTCCAGATGTGAGTAGACTAGACTTTTTTTTTTTCTTGCTTAGCAATTGAATTAAATCGGCAACCATCTGGATCCTCCAGCAATAACACATTTATTAAAGAAAGATTGAGACGGCTCTTTGGAAATAAGGTCTGAAAACCAAAGTTCTGCCTCTGATAGTTCATACATTAACAGAGTCTAGCAATGAAACGTACTCTGAAATTCTCTGCTTAATTATCAAGATCTCTGTATCAGATTTCACTTGTCACCTTTTTGTGTCCAAGCATGACAGCCGTGGCATAGGGCAGAGATAGGGAGGCCAGGGCAAGCCTGGGCCGGAAAGCCAAGGAGGAGAAGACCATGCAATCAAGGGGCCCAGGACATCTGAAAGCTCCAAAGACTAGGAAAAGGTAAAAGGTCAGAGGTCAGGCTGGCAGGCCTGCCAGCGGCAGCAAAGTGACAGCAGCCAGGACACAGGGATGCATACACAATGCTGCCCACGGAAACCAGAGTGGAGTGAGGCTCTTCTGGCGAACGATTCTCTCAGAGTGTGTTTTTTCCAAAAAAAAATGATTTGATTTTATTTTCCATTTTCATTCTTGAAGTATATTTTCACTTTAAAGAATTCTAGGTTGGCAGCTGTTCATTCCTCTCTGCACTAAGGATGTATCCCACTGTCTTCGGGCTTCTGTTATTTCTGTGGAGACAGCTCTCTCTCTGATTTTGAAGAGTAATCAGATGTTTTCACAGTCTTGGGCATCTCACCCAAGGTACTTACTAATTACCAAAGGGAAAACAGCAGCTGTACAGTGGAGGAACCTCACAGACAGCAAAACAGTCACGTGGTCACAGTTACCGTCCTCAGGAAGGGCACAGTAGTTCCCAGTGTCCTCTGAGGGAGGAGAGTGAAGGCGCAGCACCCCCTCTGCAGAGCTCCCACCTGGGGTGCACAAGCTGAATCTAATCGTGAGGAAACAGCCCATGCATCGAAATTGATAATATTCTGCATAATAACTGGCCTCTTTTCTTCAAGACGGTTAATGTCATGAAATGTACAGAGGAACTCAAGAACTTGTCCCTGTTCAAGGATGCCATGAGGACTGAGGAGACACGATGGCCTGACTGGAACGCATGGTCCAGGACCTTCTTTGTGCTGTGGAGACCATTTCTGGGATTGGAGAAATCTGAACAGGACGATAGCATAGATAATAGGATTGCATCCCTGTTACTTCCCTATGTTTAGTAACTGTAGTGGTGTTTTGTAAGACAATATTTTTGTTTTAAGGATACACTAAGATATTTAGAAGTAAATGGATAACAAACTGACTCATAGACAATTCAGATGATAATAAGGTGCGTGTGTTTGTGTGTGTGTGTGTGCGTGTGTGCGCGTGTACACATAGAGGGAGGGAGGGAGCGAGGGAGAGTACGCAAAATCAAGCAAATGTGAAATGCAAATATTTGTGAAGTCTACATAAAGGATACAGGAATCATTTGAACTCTTCTTGCAACTATCTTGTAGGTCTAAAATTGCATCAAAATAAAAAGCCAAGAGAATAAAAAAGAAAACAAAAATAAACAACAATGAAAAGAATGACAAAGCAGAGATCATGGAAGATGCTGTTCTTATTAATCTATATTGATGATTGATGTGCCTTATTTATTAATGAGCACTTAAGTAAAATCTTAGAAGAAATGAACTTGTTAATGTTAGTTATTTAAAATAATAATATAGAGGAAGCTTAAAACAGAGAATTAATAATAAAATACACTGCAAATATAGATAAAGCTTAGTAGTGAGATGCATAAAGAATTCTAAGTTACCCACTTTTTCAAGAGTATAAAGTAGCATTGAGTTTGCTAATTCAAGGATGCAGGTTGTTATCTTGAGTAATAGCTAAAATAATAATAAACAAAAAGAAACTCATTTTAAAAATAAACCACATATAAGCAAGAAAGGAGAAAAAAGAGAACATTGAACCAGTAGGACAAATAAAAAACAAGTAGCAAAATGGTAAATTTACATATACTTTATCAGCAATTACATTAATTAAAAATAGTTAAATGCTACAATTTAAAGAAAATAATATCAGCCACAATTTTTTAAAAGCTTCTAGATGTTGGCTATGATTGATATATTTGAATGGTA
The DNA here is from genome assembly GCA_028533085.1 of Varecia variegata. Classification (NCBI taxonomy): domain Eukaryota; kingdom Metazoa; phylum Chordata; class Mammalia; order Primates; family Lemuridae; genus Varecia; species Varecia variegata. Next base: position 71,869,009 of record CM052437.1, on the reverse strand, counting down.
AAGTTACACAAACATGACATATGAAAGAATACAGTATGCGACACTTACTCAAAGAACATAGATACATATAGGAATATCAGGCTTTTGGTAAAATGTATAACAGATCAAAAGGTATACTTCATAATGATAAAAGTTCTATTATATAGGGAGATAAAATGATTATAAATCTGTATGCATCAAATAATATGGTGTCTCAAAGAAAAAAAAAACTCAAAGAACTGAATGCTAAGAAGAGTGAATTTTACTGTATGTAAATTATACCTTAATAAAAAGTAGTAATAAAGTAAAAAAAATTGTTAATAAGACTTAAAAAAATATAAAGCATAAACTGACAAATGTAAATATATAAATAGACACATATATAAGCACTCAATAATCTCTCAGTAATCTATCATACAAACTGACGAAATAATCACTATGAGATTTTGTACAGAGAATTTGAACTTTGTAATTAAGAAACTTGGGTTCATTGATATTTACAGAACACTACAGTCTTTCACTGCAAAACACATATTCTTTTTTAGTACATACAGAAAATTTATAAAACTTAATCATTTATAGGCTCATAAAGGATATCTCAGAAATAGAAAGGATTTAAATAATAAAGTGCCTAATTGATTTCAGTGCAAGTTAAAAATGAATAGCAAAATGACAACTGAAAAATCCCATGTGTTTGGAAAATAATATACTTCCAAGTAACCTGTAGATGAAAGAATAAATAATACCGAGATATAAGAAATATTGCAAACTAAACAATAATTTGGAAATTATGTATAACCACATGTGAGATGCAGTAAAACCACACTTACAAGGAAATTATAACTTTAGATCAGTATGAGGAAAGAATGCTGCAAATAAATGAGCTAAGTATCCATCTCAAAATTTAGAAAATAATAACAAATAAAATACTTTTAAAAAACAGAAAGAAGAAAATGTTAACCATACGAGCATAAATTAATAAAATAGAAAACAAACATACAACAAAGAGAGTTAACAAAGCTAAGTTAGTGCTTTGAAAACCCTAATAAGATTGATAAATCCCTGATGAGACTAGTCAAAAAAAAAAAAAAAAAAGGAAAGGCTAAAAAGCCACTAGCACTAAGAGAAAAAGGACATCATTATGCATCTTTCCAATATTAGAAAGTTATGAGGGGATATGATGAACAATTTCATGCCAATAAATTTTAAAATTCTGATGAAATGGTCACATTCCTAGAAAAATAAAATAAATCAAAATGGACACAAAAAAGAAATAGAAATTATTAATTGTTTTATATCTATTAAGGAAAGTAAATCCTTATTTTTTTAACTTTCCCACAAAATAATCTCTAGGTCTTTTGTGGCTCTTGATGGCATGTATCACTGAAAAATTATATTAAACATTTAATGGGAAAAAAACCTACAAATCATACCTAAACTCTTCAGAAAATAAAAGCAGAGGGAACAGTGTCCGCCTTGTTTTATGAAGTCAGCGTAATCTTGACAAACACTGACGGGCCCTTCCCCTCCACCACCCGCGGACCGTGCTGTCCAGAGAACATCTAGACAAGAAGATGCCGTCTTCCGGGCTCTCACAAAGACACAGGGGACCTGTTTACAGACCTGCATCTTCATCTCTCCCTGTGCCCAGGGAAGGAAGCAGGGCCCCTCTTTCTCACCCAGCCCGTCACTTTTCCTGATTCCACCATGTCCAGGCCACTATCTCTACAGTCCAGATCACTGACCTAGTGTCCTAACTGGACCGTCAGCTGCTGTCCTCGCCTTCCCACGGTCTATGTCCTACTTAACAGCAGGAGTGAGCTTGTTACAACATAAGCAAGCTCACGCCACCCCTCTGCTGACACCATCCAGTGCTCTCCATTCCTCTCAGAAGCAAAGCCCAATTCTTCATGGTGGCCACACGGTTCCACGTGGCCTGGCCACCCCCTGCCTCCTAGGACACTCCCGTGGCATGAGTTGCTGCAGCCACACTGGCCAGCTGTGCTTCCCCCTCAGGGTCCTCGCACAGGCCTACGTCCTCTGCCCTGAAGTCCCACCCCAGACGCCAGCCCGGCTCACTCCCTGCCTCCATAAAGTCTTAGCTCGAACGTCCACCTGCCAGTGACGTCTACCTGGACCACCCTGTTTAAATTACAACATCCCCCTTTACTGAATTTCCAAGGTCCTCTTACCCTGGTTACATTTTCCTTTTCCATATGGCTTATCAATTTCCAGTTTATTATATAATCTATTTATTTATTTTGTTTTCTCTCCTTCGTCACTCCTGCCTATCCCACCTCCCAGCCTCAAGCATGAAAACTCCATGAGAACAGGCACTTTGTCCTGCTTTGCCCGCTGAGGTATCTGCAGAACCTACAACAATGCTCAGCCTGTAAGAAGGGGCCCATATGTCCTTGTTAAGTGAATGAGCAACTAAGAAAAAGAATAATTATGGGCTCCCTTCATTTACATAAAGAATAAGTGAGATGCCTACGCTTCTGAAACTGAATCACGGGTTAGTGAAGTAAATAAGCCCTGGTGCCAGGTAAAAGGCCTGCAAGTACACACTGGCAATGGGAAAGACCACTTTCTGGTATGTTCTATGCAACTAAACAAGCAATGACAACAACTCATTAATAATCTACAATTTTTTTTTTTTAAAAAAATGCTTTTTCAGTTTGAGAAGGGTAATTACCCTCACTGGTTATTAATTAGTTATGATTTTTGTACCCTAGGGCTGTGATCCCCAACCCCTAGGACGCAGCCCAGTACCTATCTGTGGCCTATTAGGAACCAGGAGTGCATCACCACCTGAGCTCTCCACCCCCTCACCCCTCCTCAGCCCTCCAAGGAAAATTGTCAGGTCACATAGCGGGAGGTGAGCAGCAGAGTAGGGAAGCTTCGTCTGTATTTATAGCCACTCCTCATCGCTGACATCACTGCCTGAGCTCTGCCTCCACCCAACCCCAACCCTCCATCCCCACCCCGTGGAAAAATTGCCTTCCATGAAACTGGTCCATGGTGCCAAAAAGGTTGGGACCACTGCCCTAGGGGACATTTGGCCATGTCTGGAGATATATTTCTTTATACTTGTCACAACTGGAGGATGAATGGGGGGCTGGTCCTGATATCTTGAAAAGGGAGGCTAAGTGTGCCACTCAACATTCCACAATGCAGGGCAGCCCCCAGCACCGCATGACCTGGCCCCTAATATCAATAGTGCCAGAGCTGCGAACCCAGTGCTCCAATATACAGTGAATATTTTCAAATCAATTAAATGTGTTCATTCATTTATGTGGAATTTTATATGTGATACGCTAACACTTCATCTAATCTAAAATGTAAATGAATCACTAAAACACTTTTTTACCAGTCCTCTCTCTCCAAAAGAAGGTTCAGAGGTAGCAACATCCATTAAACAAGAATGTATTACATTTCCTATAACATAAATTATTCCTCTCGTTCAATGAGGGTGCTACATATTTATATTTACATAATATGTAAGTGCGTGAAGTATCAGGTACATTAGAAAATACAAAAACAAATAATTAGGAAAATAGTTTTTATAGAGGTATTTATTATACAGGTGTTCATTTATTCATGCCATGTTTTATTTATTTATTTATTTATTTATTTATTTATTTATTCATTATAGCTTATTATGGGGGTACAACCGTTCTGGTAAATATATTGCCCATGCCCCTCCCAACCCCCCGAGTCTAAGCTTCAAGAGTGTCCATTCCCCAGACAGTGCACATCGCACTCATCATGTAGGTATACACCCATCCTCTCCCTCACACCCATCCCCCCGAGTCAAATCTTTAAGCGTGTCCATTCCCCAGACAGTGTGCATCGCACTCATCATGTAGATATACACCCATCCCCTCCCTCCACCTCTGTCTGATACCCAATTGGTGTCATTCCTAAATGTGCACTGAGGTGTTGATCAGGGAAACCAATTTTCTGGTGAGTACCTGTGGCGCTTATTTTTCCATTCTTGGGATACTTCACTTAATAGAATGGGTTCCAACTCTCTCCAGGAGAACCAAAGAGATGTCGTATCATTGTTATTTCTTATAGCTGAGTAATACTCCATGGTATACAGATACCACATTTTACTAATCCATTCATGAATTGATGGACATTTGGGTTGTTTCCACATCTTAGCAATTGTGAATTG
>CM052437.1:71845287-71864350 GCA_028533085.1 Varecia variegata | reverse complement strand
CAACAACTCTCCATTTCCTTCTCCACCTAAACCTTGGCAACCACCATTCCACCATTTGTTTCTATGAATTTGAGTATTTTACATAACTCATAAAAGTGAAATTATATATTATTTGTCATATTCTGACTGGCTTATTTCACTTAGTATAATATCCTCAAGGTTGATCCATGTTGTAGCATGCAACAGAATTTCCTTACTTTTTAACACGGAAGAATATTTTGTTGTATGCATACACCACATTTTACTTATCCATTTATCCATTAACAGACATTTGAGTTGCTTCCACATTTTATTTGTTGTGAATAATGCTGCTATGAACATGGGTGTATAAATATCATTTTTAGACCTTGCTTTCAACTTTTTTGAGTATATACCCAGAAGTGGGATTGTTAGATCATAAGGTAATTCCATTTTTAATTTTTTGAGGAACTGTTTTCTGTAGTGGCTATATGATTTTGCATTCCCACCAATAGTGCACAAAGGTTCCAGCTTCTCCATATCTTTGTCAATACTTGATATTTTTCATTTTTTTAAAATAACCAAAGTAGCCATCCTAATGAGTGTGAGGTCATTGTGGTTTTGATTTGCATTTCTCTAATGACTAGTGATGTTAAGCATCTTTTCCTATCCTTGTTGATCATTTGTACATCACTAGAGAAAAGTCTATACAATTTTTAAATTGGGTTATTTGTTGTTGTTGAGTTGTAGGAATTCTTTATCAGATATAGGATCTGCAAGTATTTTTTCTCATTGCATAGGTTATCTTTTCACTCTTTTGACAGTGTCTTTTGATGCACAGAAATTTTAAAGTTTGATGTAGTCCCATTTGTCTATTTTTGCTTTTGTTGCCTGTGCTTTCAGTGTCAAATTTAAGAATTCTTTTCCAAGTCCAATGTTATGAAGATTTTCCCCTTTGTTTGCTTCTAGGAGCTTTGATTTTGTATTCTGCTCCTTTGCTGAATTTGTTTATTAATTTTAAAAGGTTTATTGTGGAATCATTAGATTTACTACACATAAGATCATGTCACCTGTGAACAAAGATAATTTTACTTCTCTCTTTCCAATTTGCATGCCTTTTATTTATTTATTTTTTTGCTTAATTCCTCTGGCTAGGGCTTCTAGTACTATATTGAATAGAAGTGGCAGAGTGATCATTCTTCCCTTGTTCCTGGTCTTAGAGAAATGGCTTTCAGACTTTCACCAATGACTATGATGTTAACTGTGGACTTTTCATATTTGTCCTTTATTATGTTGAGGTAGTTTCCCTCAGTTCCTAGTTTGTTGAATATTTTCATTGTGAAAGGGCATGGAATTTTGTCAAAGGCTTTTTCTGCATCAACTGAGATGATCATGTGGTTTTTGTCCTTCAATAATGTGGTATATTACATTAATTGATTTTCATATGTTAAATCATTCTTGCATTGAAGGAATAAATTCCACTTGGTCATGGTATATAATCTTTTTAATATGCTGTTAAATTTGGTTTGCTAATATTTTATTGAGGATTTTTGCATCAATATTCATCAGGGACATTGTCATTTTCTTTTCTTATAGTATCTTTTTATGGCTTTGGTATTAAGGTAATGATGGCCTTACAGAATGAGTTTGGTAGTGTTCTCTTTGATGTTTTGGAAGAGTTTGAGGAGGAATGGTGTTAATTCTTCTTTAAACATTCAATAGAATTCTCCAGTGAAACCATCTGTTCCTGGGCTTTTCTTCTTTGGGACGTTTTTGATTCAATGTTCTTACTCATTATTATCTGTTCAGATTTTCTATTTCTTCATGATCCAATCTTGGTAGGCTGTGTGTTTCTAGAAATGTATTCATTTTTCTAGGTTACCCAATTTATTGATGTACAATTGTTCATAGTATCTCTTATAATCCTTTTTATTTCTGTGCATCAGTTATAATGTCTCTGCTTTCATTTCTTATTTTAGTTATCTGATTCTTTGCTCTTTTTTCCCTTAGTTAATCCAGCTAAGGGTTTGTCAGTTTTGTTAATCTCTTTAAAAAACTAACTTTCAGTTTTGTTGATGTTTCCCTATTGTTTTTCTATTCTCTATTTTTGTTTATCTTTGCTCTAATCTTTATGGTATCCTTTATTCTTCCAGTTCTGGTTTTAGTTTGTTCTTTTGATATTTCCTGATGGTGTAGAGTTAGGTTGTCAATTTGAGATCTTTCTTCCTTTTAAATGTAAATATTTACCATTATGAAACTTTACTGTTAGTACTGCTTTTGTTTCATTTCATAAGTTTTGGTATATTATGTTTTGTTTTCGTTCATCTCAAGATACTTTCTAATTTCCCTTGTGATTTCTTCTTTTACTCATTTGCTATTTAAGAATGTTCTACTACGTGAAGTATCCCAAGAATGGAAAAATAAGCACCACATGTACTTACCATCAAATTGGTTTCACTGATCATCACCTAAGAGCACATTTAGGAATAACATTAATTGAGTGTTGGGCAGATGTGGGGGGGAGGGATGGGTGTATACATACATAATGAGTGCTGTGGGCACCGTCTAGGGGACGGACACGCTTGAAGCTCTGATTTCGGGGGGGAGGAGGGCAAGGGCAATTTCCATAACCTAGACTTTTGTACCCCCATAATATGCTGAAATAAAAAAAAGTGTTATCTAATTTCCATGTATTTGTGAATTTTTTCAGTTTCCCTTCTTCTGTTGATTCCTAGTTTCATTCCATTGTGATCACGAAAGATAGTCTCTATGATTTCCACCTTTTTAATTTGTCAAGATGTGTTTTGTTCAATTTAAACGGAATTAAATGATTTTTCCAGTGATCTATCCTGGAGAATGTTCCACGTATGCTTGAGAAGAAAGTGTACTCTGTTTCCGTTGAGTAGTGTCCCATATGTCCATTAGGTCCAATTAGTCTATAGTGTTGTCCAACTACTCTACTTCCTTATTGATCTTCTGTCTGGTTGTTCTCTCTGTTATTGAAAGTTGTGTGTTTAAATCTCCTACTCTTATGTTGCTGCCTATTTCTACCTTCAATTCTATTAATGTTTGCATCATATATTTAGGAGCTCTGATGTTTAGTACATAAATATCCCCCAAATGGGGCTCTACCTCCAGACATAATGGACCAGATCATTCTTAGCCTAACCAGCCTCAAAAGAAATAATAAATTAGCTAGACCCCTTCCCCATAAAAGAAGAAAAGAAAAGAAAGATATCTGCACAGCAGAAAGAATTTACAAACACAAGATTGAGAAGATGAGAATTTGTACTGCTTTTTCCTCTGGAGAATTTATCAATTTTAAAGGGAATTTTTAAGAGGCTGAGCAGCTCAGCAGTTTCCAGCTTAAAGGGCAAAAATTGGAGTTTAGGATATATCAAGGAGGGTCATTTCAATATTCCAGGATCACAGTGGGAACATTGAAAGGCTACACTCTAGGAGTAAGAGAGTCAAAATAAAAAAGACCCCCAGAGACAAGAGCCCACCTCAGTCACCTCAGGTCCTAACCAGATCAAGAAGATTTAGGATTTCTAAATATGTAGCCTAAATGCCTACTAGGAGGAAAGCTAAAAACACACTAAGGGTCACAGGATTATTCGGAAGCTCAAATTGTCTCTAGAATTTCCATATACAAGGTCAGGCATTCAATTTAAAAAAAAACAAGACTTAGAAATAACAAGAAAACAAGATGACAGAAAACAATAGGAAAAGTAGACAATATAACTAGACAATATAACTAGATTCATGAAACTTAGTGAGATTATCACAAAAGACCATAGAATAACCATAGATGATATGTTCAAGAATATATTCAAATAATTAAAAAACAAGATGGAATATTTGGGCATGTAATTAAAGCTATAAAAAAAAGGTTAAATGAAATTCTAGGACTAAAGAAATGCAGTAATTGAAACTCTTAAATTAAGAATTCATTGGTTGGGTTTAAAATCAGATCAGACATACCTCAAGTGTAAAAGGTCTATGATATCTGTAGTCGGGTTCCCAGAAAGCAAAGAAAAAAATGAATGGAACAAAGCAATATACAAGAAATGGCTGAGAATTTTTCAAAACTGCTATCAATCAATTAATTCAAAAAGTGTTACTAACCCCAAGTAAGATACACACACATACACACACACACCACACACACACACACACACACACACCCCACACACATATCAAGAACCAAAAACCAAAAAAGCTATACCTAGGCATATCCTAGTAAAACTACTGAAAACCAAAGACAAAAAGAAAAATGTAAAATCATCCACTGAAAAAGATACTCTCCTTCAAAAGAAAAGCAATAAGTTTGATATCTAACTTCTCAACAAAAAAATCAGGGAACCAGAAGGCAATGAAATATCTTCAAACTGCTGGAAAAAAATAGCTGCCAATCTAGAATCCTACACCCCATGAAAATATCACTTAAAATTGAAAATGGAATAAAAACATTTTCAGACAAACAAAAAGTAAAATGATTTGTCACCAGCAGACCTGCACTAATGGATATATTAATGATGAAATTCAGACAGAAGGAAAATGTTCCCAGATGGCAGCTCAGAGATGCAATGAAGAGCAATGGAATAGATAAATACATGTAAAAAATCTATATTCATGTTAGGAAATACAACAATAATAACATTGAGGGATTTAAATTATAAAATAATTCAAGCAGACAGATAATAAGTTGGTGGTGGAGAGTAAATGTGGTTAAGTTTATTAAAGTCCTTGTTTTTACAAAAGTAGTAAAAGATTACGTGTCAATCCCTAGGTTAACCCTAAATGAATAGTAAAAGCACATGTAGCTATGAAGGCAATAGAGCTGGAGCAAATTTTTTTAAATGATAAAAAATAAATAAATAATCCAAAAGAAGGCAAAGAATGAGAGAGGTTGAATATTGAAAAAGTGGGCCAAATAGGATACGGAAAGATAGAAGATTTAAAACCAAGTATGTGTCCTTTCGTTCAATTTAAATGGAATAAACATTCCAACAAAAGGACAAGGATAGAAAATATACACTTGCTTCTGATTTTGGATAAGATGGAATAGTTCATGACAGTCTTACAGTCCCAAGGAGAACAACTCATTATAAAATCATGTTATTTTGAAAGCTGCTTCGACAACAACTAGAGGAACAGAAGTTCCAGAGAAAGGAGAAACTTTCGGAGGTGAGCCGAGCATCTGCCGCTGCCCTGTCATTGGTTTTACTTACGGATTCTGAGCAGGGCTAGAGGCTGAGAATCTGCACTGGCCTTGCAGAGGCTGCTGCCAGTGAAGGAGAACCCAGCAGAACTTTGGCACTTGTCCCACACTGGACTGACGAAAGGGAAAACTGGATGGGCCACGTCCCCCACGAGACAACTGATGATGTCTCATGTTGTGAGGGCTGGGTCGCTAAAACAGAGGCCAAAAACTGGAGAAGATTGGACTTTTCTTCAGTTCCCCAGTGCTGAGGAGACAAAGACCCTCCATAACAGACAGGAGTCTCCTGTGAGAGTTGAAAGCCCTGGAGAGAACCCTCAGGGGTCTTTGAGAATAACTCAGGTGAGAGTTAAAATTGGGGAATGAACAATTCTAACTTGTGGTGCGTTGGGAAGGTGATGACTAGAGGGGCATAGAAGGATGGCTGGAGGGCTAGTAACATTCTGTCTCTTTAGCCAAGTGCTGAGAACACAGGTGTGTCCCATTTACGAAAATCATCCCTTATGGTATGAGCTTTCTTGTATGTAAATTATACTATGTCAATAAAACAAACAAACGAAAAAGACAAAGATTGTCAGACCAGGCTTAAAGTTTTTGAAAACACAACCATATGCCACTTAAACGCATACACACACACACACACACACCCCCCATGAATTTTCTAAAGATTAGGATATAGAACAGTGAAAGTAAAAGGAAGGAAAGAGAAGGTTGGTGTGGCTATAATAAATTCAAAACAAAGTAAATACTAATGGAACAGCACTACCAGAGAAACAGAAGAAAACTTCATGATGATAAAATGATCAAATCACTAGAAAGACAAAAAAAAAAAAAATTCTAAAGGTAGGCACCTAATTTATAGCCTGAAAATATATTCACCGAATATTCACAAAATACAAAGAAATAGGCAAATCCACAAGTACCATGGGACATTTCAGCACACATCTCTTGGTATGTATTAGGTTGGCTTAGGGTGGGAAAAGTATGTATAGGATGTAATTCGGTTAATGGAAAACTTAGATAGTGATCAGAAAGCCTGTAAAACAAAAGCCACAGGAGTCTGGAGAGTCCGGAGGTTGTAAATCTAACTTCCACCATAGACAGCTGCAGCAACACTGAGACACAGGCATTCCTATCCCCCTACTCCCGCTCCCCATAAGGAAGATGCTACCCGCCTCCCCTTTTTCTGCAGGTGTTGCTCACTCCCCCTGGAAAAACCCTCTATGAAACCCAAGGCTTTCTCTTCACTCATGGTGGATGCTTTTTTCAGCCTCCACCCATCTGCACCCAGATGCTCAAAATAAACAGCATTTTGCTACACATGAGGCTTCGTGTAGCTCCCTCTAAGCTCCGAACCTAACAGTATGTAATAGAACAAATAGATGGAAAAGAATTAATAAACATATAAAAGATTTGAAGTGCACCATTAACCCAGTTGACCTAATTAACATACATAGAATGTTGTATGCTACCAGAGAATACACTTTTTTTTTAGTTTTATATGAAACATTTACTGAAATTGATCATTTACCAAGCCATAAAGCAAGCTTCACCAAATGTTAAAGGTTTGCATCATACAAAGTCACTGACTACAATGAAAATAACAAAATTAATGAGATATTAAGAACAAACATTGACAAGAAATTTCCTATCTTTTGGAAAATAAATCACAGCAGTTTTAAATAATTCACAGGTAAAACAATATTACAATGGAAATTAGAAAATATTTTGAAGTGAATTATAAGGAAAATAATATAACAAAACTTGGATGTAGATAAAGCTGTGTTTACAGAAACATGTTTGGCTTTAAATGCAAACATTGAAAAGAAAGAAGGCCATCAATGACCTAATTTACATCTCAAAATGCTGGCAAAATAGAACAAAACAAAAACCACAGCACACTGAAAACAAAGCAGAAGGAAGGAAATGAAAAGAGATATATAATAATGAAGAGCAAAATCAATTATTTATATAGTTCAGTAAAATTGGTAATCCTCCAGTAAACTGATCAGAAGTAAATGAGAGAATGCAAAATTACCAATAACAGTAATAAACCCTATAGAATATTTTCCTTTTTTACTCTTGATATTGGTTATCAGATCCTACAGACTTTAAGACATAATAAAATGATGTTATAAAGAACTTTATCCTCCTGACTTAGTAAAATTTTAAATAAAATAGATATTCTTAAAGTAACACAATTTATCAAAATCTGAAATCTATCTATTACAGAAATTGCATATGTAATTTAAAGTATTCCACATGTAAAATCATAAACACAGTTGGCTTTATTGATGAATCATACCAAACAGTTTAGAGAAATGAAATACCCAATCTCATCTAGAGAATAGAAATAAGGTCTCATTTCTTAACTTGTTATAAGTTCAGCATAAATGATATGAATCTCTGAAAAGGATATTATAAGAACGTCAAGAATGTCTAAATCCAGGCTAGCTCTTCCAAGAACTATATGGAAAAATCCTAAAGAAAATATTAACAAATTGAATACATTGTAATATTAAAAGAATAATACATTATAAACAAGTTACATAAGGTACAAGGTAGGAAAACAATAATATATAATTAACCATTCACTAACAGTACAAAAAAAGAAAATAATATAAGTGCAATAGATGCAGAAAAACAATTTTGATAAAGGGAATTTTCTCAATTTGATAGAGGGTATATATAAAAACCCTATAACAAACATTATACTTGATAATGACATATTGAAATCTTTAAGGTAGGAAATAAGACAAAATTGTCTGCCATCATAACAGCTCTTCTACTTTACACTGGTGATCATAGCCATTACAATAAAGCAAGAAAAAGAAATGACACCTATAAGGAAAGATATATAACTGTCACTTTTTTATAGACCAAATGTTTGTATATATAGTAATTCCAAAAGAATTTATAAGTAAACTATGAGCATTACTGTTAAGCAAGAGTGTTAAATATAAGGTCAATATACAAATAGTAATTGTGTTTTATTAAACCAGGAAAAATCAATTAGAAAATAGAAGATTATTAAGGTAAAATATACAATAGCATCAAAAAACTTTAAATTCCCAGAAATAAATCCAATTTTAGATGTGTAAAATCTCTACAGAGAAAACTTAAAACATTATTTAGTAAATAAGCAGATAGAGAAATAACTCATATTGATGAATTAGAAATCTAAATATTATAAAAGTATCAATTCTGGCCGGGTGCGGTGGCTCACGCCTGTAATCCTAGCACTCTGGGAGGCCGAGGCGGGCGGATTGTTTGAGCTCAGGAGTTCAAGACCAGCCTGAGCAAGAGCGAGACCCCGTCTCTACTAAAAATAGAAATAAATAATATATGGATAGCTAAAATATATATAGAAAAATTAGCCGGGCATGGTGGCACATGCCTGTAGTCCCAGCTACTCGGGAGGCTGAGGCAGCAGGATCGCTTGAGCCCAGGAGTTTGAGGTTGCTGTGAGCTAGGCTGATGCCACGGCACTCACTCTAGCCCGGGCAACAGAGTGAGACTCTGTCTCAAAAAAAAAAACCAAAAAACAAACAAAAAAAAACCAAATAAAAGTATCAAGTCTCCCTAAATTAATCTGAAGGTTAACAACATCCTAATCATAATGCCACCAAAATTTTTTTTGACAAATTCTAAAATTGAAATGCAAATAAAAAAGCTAAGAATTATCCCAGTTTGTGCCATCTTTTTTCTTGTAGCAACTTTACTCATAGACTCTATCATAATCTCCTAAATACAAAATCAACAGAAGTGTGTCTATTCATACCCCAAGAGATAGAAAAATGTTCATGGCCATATCATTTATAGTAGGTAAAAGCTGACAACAGTATAACAGATTTACTAAAGGTGGCATATTCCTACAACAGGGTACTGCACAGCAATTAAAATGAACAAATTACTGCCATGTGCAACAATATGGATAAATCACACAAATATGTTGGATAAAGGAAGCTATTTACAAAGAATATTACAATGGACTGAATGTTTATGTCCCTCCAAAATTTAATTGTTGAAATTCTCACCCCCAAGATAATGGTAATAGCAGGTAGGCCTTTTGGGGAGGTGATTAGGTCATGAGATCAGAGCCCACATGAGCGGGATTAGTGTCCTTATAGAAAAGGCCCCAGGGAGCTGCCTTGCCCCTGCCACCACATGAGAACACAGCAAGAAGGCACCATCTGTAAACTCGGAAGAAAGCCCTCACTAGACACGGAACCTGCCAGTACCTTGATCTTGGACTTCCAGGCACCAAGCCTGTGAGAAATAAATATCTGTTGTTTATAAGCTACCTATGGTATTTTGTTATAGCATCCTGAATGGATTAAGACAAAAATCTAATGTATAATTCCATTTATAAAAAGTTGAAAGCCAAGAGCAACAAATCTATGGAGCTAAGCATCAGGACAGTGGTTATTTTGGAGAATCCAGATGGATAGAAATCAGGAGAGTGTATGCAAAAGCCTCTGGCATTTTAGTTATTTTATTTCTTGCTGTGGATGAGGTTATATGAATGTGTTTGCTTACCAATAATTCACCAAGCACATTTCTCTATAATAAAAAGTGTTTAAAATAAAAGTAAATCCAATCTAATTGGTGTTTTTGCTGCTGCTGTTCTTTTAATAGAGTTAGATATTCTGGGCTTTAGTTCCTCTTGATAATGTTAGCTCACACTGGTCACTTAGCCCTAGATTCTTCTTTTATAAGATTTCCACGAGAATTTATTTTATTTCTCAAGAGTATACTCAAAGATAAATTTGAAGTGAGGAAGTAATTTGAACATACAGCGAAATATGGAAAACATCTACACAGAATCTGTTAAGAGACATAGTGAGATAATTCTAGGGGAATGAGGTAGGACATGAAGACCCTTGGCTGGTATCAGTAGTAACACCAAAACCCACTGCTGTTCTAGCAGAGGGAGAGGATGTGTGGGACGAGGAGGGTTTGAAGTATGTATTCTGAAGTAGGCATACCTGGTTTCAATCCAACTATGGGCTGTTTGCATTCTGTGCATTATAATGTGTTTTAAATAAAATATATGTAAAATAGTCTAGCACATAGTAGACGTTCTTAAATATATAAATATAAATAAGTTAAAATGGAATCATCTCATTTCTATGGACCCTTAATTATGATTGACTGATACCGTTAGATTAAATCATGCTCAAATATTTATGTTCCGTATTTCATTCAAATGAATTTTTAAATTGAAAGAAAATCTTAAAGCATATTATCTATTCTAAGACCCAGTGGAAGAAATAAAGCTCCTGTAATTAGTGAAGGTAAAATGGTTATTAATAACATGCCCCAAACCCACTATGCAAACAAAAATGCTATTTGCTTCAACTATCTATCAGCTTTGTCATTTCATGCTTGAATAATACTGAAAAAGGTTCCTTTTAGTTACCTGCCATATCAAGATTAATGGATAGAAAACAGCAAATTTCTTCTCATGAAAGTTTTCAAAATTTACCCATCATTCTCAACTCTTGACATTAACCAGCTAATCTTTCTTATCAATCCAGGAAAGTAAAGTCAGAGATTTGGGGGGGGGGGGGGCGGGAAACATTTCTGTGGCCATTGACAACTTGTACTATTGCAATAAAGCAATTCTAATGAGTTAACTCAGTTCTGTGTATAGATTTGCCTATACAAATCATTATTTGTTGTTTAACTGAAATTCAAATTTAACTGGGTATCTTGTATTTTTATGTGCTATAACTGGCAAACCTATCTATGAAAATCTTGTCATATTTTATTAATTAATTATTATTAAAAACTATCTATTGCTACACATTTACTCATAGATTGCCTTATTTAAGAACCAAAAATTTTAATTGACTTATTTCAAATATTTCAAATGTTTGTTACTGCCAGCTGGGTTCATGTTGCAGTAAGGCCAGAATGTAAATCAACTACATCATTAAGCATGCTGTTTACTTGTCTGACAGGTTTTTTTTTTAGTAGTGAGACTTTCTTGATGAAAGAAGCAGTGTGTTGATTGTAATTCTGGCCCTAGCTCCTTATCTATGCTGGAACCAGTATCAAAGACTGCAAGGACTGGCTGCCACTCCAGCAGACACTGTTACTTAAAGGAACCCAAAGGTAAATTTTCTTTGTAAAGAATTCTTCTGTGGTGTTAGTTATGTATCCTCTATCTTTGGATTCAGTACCTAGGGCTTTGTATATAAGGATGTATCTATAACAATTGACATTTTAAAACATTATACTAACTCTTCTGTAGATCACGAAAATGTAATAATAAGGATCATTATTACTACCATAAGATAGAACAGGAAAATACCAATCAGCAAACGTATCATTTAGATTCCTGTTCTATTTTTGTTAAAGTAAATCATATACTTCATTTAATAAAATCATGTGACTATCTCTCATAATGTCAAAAATACTGATAAAGTAAAAAAAATATTATTTTATGAATTAGCACTTGTTGAACACTTGCAATGTGTCAGAGATTGTTTTAAGTGCTTAACTCAGTTAATTTATTAAATCTTCTGGTAGAAATACAAGGTTCCTGGGATCATACATAGTCAAAACTTCAAGCAGGTTATTTTTTTTAATAAGAAACTTTAAGAATCACATTAAACTTAGGAGAATTTAGTTCAAATAAAATTGACAGTAAGAATGTAAACATGATTCTACTTAATTATTTTCCTAATAGTTATTTTCTGTTTTGTTTCCCAACTTTCATTTAGTTTGACATTAACACAAAGGAATAGTCTAAATATAACAAGTGCAATGAAAGAAAAAGTTTACCCAGTTACCTAAATTTTACTTCATTAGCAATGTTTATTTATAAAGAACAATGTTACCTGAATTATGGAAGGGTTACATTATTTTAGAAAACCAAGTGACAGCAAAAATCAGATACATTAAAAGAATTTTAGAGAAGAGGGATTCATTTTACATCATAGTGGCAACTCTTTAGAATTAAGAGGTGACTGAATTCTCAGGTTCTAGTTTTCCAGATTTTGTGTGTGAGAGAATGTGCGTGCACACACAAGGTCAAGATATGTGTGTAGGCTAGAAATGAGGTCAATGTGAGAGTCTAATGGCTGGTCCAAGGAGGATAGGTGGAAAGAGGATCAAAACTGTGAAGAAAGATTACAACAGAAAGGGAAAGAATATTTCCCAAAAGGAATAGAGAGTGAAAGAGAAAAATGGTGAAAAGAAAAGTCATGACACTATGGATTCAGGAAGTGAAGGACTATCTGAAATGAAAGAATTTTAAATGACTAGGAAAAGAAAATTCAAACAAATGATTAAAAAAAAACTTTTAAAAGTTATATTTGGAATAATAATAACAAAGATGGGATTGCCCCATTGTTAGAAGTGTTAGAAGAAAAACTTTCAATAAATTATACTTAACAGTTTAATTGAGCAAAAAATGATTCATGAATTGGGCAGCCCCCAGAACCAGAATAGGTTCAGAGCAACTCTGGGGCTGCCACATGGCTGGATAACATTTATGGACAGAAAAAGGAAAGTGACCTACAAAAAACTGGTGAGGTACAGAAACAACTAGATTGCTTAAAGGTGGGCATTTGCCTTATTTGAACCTGTTTTGAACAGTTGGCTGCCTGTAGTTGGCTGAGACTTGGTTACTTTTGACAAGAATAGATTACAGTCAGATTACATTAAGTTAGGTTACAGTTCAATATGTATGGAAAAACCTTTAGGGCAAACTTAAAATATGTATGGAGCCAGCTTTAGGCCAAATTTAATTTACCAATTCCCTTCTTTTGGTCAACCTCTCAATTTTGAGAAATTCACCCAGACTTTAGGCATTGACATTACTGTCTGTCACTATCATAAAAGGACTTTTTTGGTCTTAGTGTGAAATTCACAAGTGTTAGTCTTATCTCCTATCTGTTTGGGATCTATCTGCTTCCTTAAGGTTTCAATTTGACAATGTGGCATTTAGCATGAGTGACTCCATGTTGGTTTGGCCTGGTCTGTTTGGGACCTAATGGCTGCTCGAATTTTAACAATTTTCCCCTTCTGTTCAATTCCCTCTTAAGGGAGAGTGTGACCAAAACTTAGGGCATTAGCGGTACTCTCAGTTACCATTATTTTGGGTTTCCTGTCTCAACGCATCATTTATAGGTTTACAGTGTCCTCATGATCATGAATTTCTTTGAGATTTTTGTCATTCTAGTCAAAGAGAGATCATTTGATATTCTACAGATGCTGTGTGAAACCTTTTAAAACTTGTGAGAGAATATATTAATAGCACACGAGGGAGACTAATACCAAGAGACTATAGTATGTTCCTTAGCCAGGGTCTCTGCGAACCAAGATAGCCAAAATCAAATAGATTAAAGAATGAGCCAGATGAGGAATCTACGCATCTACCCATGTTAACTAAGCAGCCTGTTGGTTAATCCCCTGCAACTCAGTCTCTGTAATACCCATTGTATTCATCCATGTGCAACAAGAAGTGTCAGCAACTGTACAAATTCCTCCTTCTTCAGCCAATAAGCAATCTAGAGCAATTCTATTATCTAGTACAATTTTAGCAAGAGAATTTAAAGAAGTTAAAGCTACGGTTTCAAGAACCATAGCTTTTCCAGTATAATTTACTAAAGAACCTATAATGAAAGATAAATTTCTAATCGTTGCCTCATTTATAATTTCTCCAAGCCATGGAAAAAGGGACCTATCCAATAATGTCATCCAGAAGGGTGAAGGCCTCCTGGTAATGTTCTCTTTAACCTATGATGTGTGTTAAGAGGATGGACCAGTGTTCTGTTTCTGACTGATTATGGATCGACAAAGATACCATTAAAATCCCTAGCCCACACTGGCCCTGTGTCTTCCATCCATCAAAGCATAACGTTGCTCATGTACAGGTTGGCTGTGAAATCCTCCACAGATAAAAGTATGCCCCCGGGTATATACAAAGCCCTTTCCAGTTCTATTGTTCATAGAGGCATAAGCAAGGAAAAATTAAGACAGCTAAGAATTTCATGGTGTCAGAGCAGTCTTGATCCATGATTTTAAGAAAGCTATCCACTTTAGAATGCTATCCACTTCTGGAGAAAAATTTCCTTGGTTAGCTTTACCTTAAGGTCTCCAATGGGTGTACAGTTGCAGAGTCTGGAGGGGCCTTTCTGAATTGTGAGATTACAGACCCAACGTGTGAGGACTCGAAGTTTTGTTGCAGTGTGAATGGCAAGGAAAGTCTTTCTCTGATATTGTTCCAGGTTCTGGATCACAAAGGTTCTGGATCCTCAGTCAGTGGATCATAAAATGCTTCCTTTACCTGGTTAAAATACAATTTGGCATAATACATTAAAGCCTTGTAGCATTTGATCACATCAGGATTTATTAATAGGAGCATAAGATACGTGCCGTTCAATTATTAGGGGCAGAGGTCTTCTAGTGACTGTTTCATAAGGGGTCAACTTATGTTTTTTCACTGAAAGTGGATCTGATTGTCATCAATCTGCAATATATTCAACCAAGGCAATACAGTCAATTGAGTTTGCTTTACCTAATGTTATTGTAACTGTAATACCTCATTTAATTATTTTACAACTTATCCAGTGAAACAAGTACCTGTATCTCCAGACATTTCTCCAGAAATGCACATGAGGGAAACACATTTCCTAATAACCTTTTAGCTACTGTTATAGAATTGGACTCCTTGCATGGGAAAGCTTCTGTATAACCAGAAAACATGCAATGAAAATAGCAATTGAATTGTTCAAATGGCCCATAAGGTAACAGAGATATACCTGAAGCATTGATTGTAGTTCCAGGATTATGGGTTTGACAAACCAAATATTGATCATAAACCATTTTAGTAATTTAGAGCAGTCATTACATCAATAGATTTTCATAATTTGGATCATTTTATCATTTCCATGATGGGTCATGGAGTGCAGAGCTTTTAATAATGGACATTTTATGGACTCAAGAAGGACCAGGTGGCCATACAGGCTCTCCATGAGACCAAATTTAAGATTAAATTTATGTCCTCTAAAATACTAATTTGGTTTCTCTAATTCAGGTACATATTAATAACACTGTTTAATAAATAGGTTATCATAGGTAATTTGACTTGGATCATGGAATTCATTCAAATTGCATATCTTAGCAGTTTTAGTACAGGTTGACTTAGTATGACAATCTGTCAAAGCATTTCCTTGATATTTTAATTAATTTTTGTCCTGCATGAGGTAACAGTTTTATATACCAGTCAGTCTCTTCATTAGGGTTCTGGGAATTCTTGCCCAGCCCAAATGACATGATCCTAAAGTTACCAGAAACTTGTATTTAGGAGTGCTTGTCAGAGTCCTTTCCATACTTTTCATGAGCCTTCTTGAAGGTATAACACTTTAGGACTATAATTACTTGTATAGATCTTTTAGAAGAAGCATCAGAATAAAATAATTAACTGTGGACAACAAGGCTTAAAATGTCCTTGATTAAAAATGCAAATGGCAAGACAATTTGTTGTTTTTTTCTGTAGTTTAGTCAAAAGGTGAACAAAAGTCTTTATTATCTCACTAATATTATATGAAAATCTTATTTAAAAAAGAAAACCTAATTCTACTTTTATATTAATGTATTATTAGTACTAAAGCTAATTTTAAGGAAAACTTATAAACAAATCCATCAAATCTCTGTCAGCTTTGGACCACACAAAATAAGATTCTGATAAGCCTTTTTTATAACCTGTTACAAAATTTTTTTCTATCTATTTTCTTTCTTTCCCCAACTTTTTATTTCTGTTTAGTTTTACCTATATCATTCTTTTTTATTCGTTCAATTTGAAACAACCTTTGAATGACTTCTAAACTAGACAAAATTGCTTTTCCTTTAACAAAAATCACATGATCATGTCTTTTCTATAAACTTTTCACCTAAAATACATTTTACTTTCTTTATTCACTCTGTATACAGAATAGTTTCTCTTATATCTAGAAGTTTTTATCATGCATGTAAACTACAATTTTAACCCTTACTAACTCTGATTTCCAGTAAAAAGAAAAAAAAAACTATAAAGTAAGCAATTTTAATTGTAATATACCAGGTACAGAGCCCAGGACAGAGGACAGAGGACAGAACTGTTAAGATGATGCTGGAGGATCTGACTCCTTCCAGTATGGCCAGGAGGCAGAGGTAGGCCAGGGAGGAAGGGGCCATATTGGTCTTGGCTCTATCTTGCTGATGGTGGCCCAGGTGCTGGGGACACAAATATGTCCCCAGGCCTTACCATGGCCACTTGTCTAGACCCCAGAATCTAAAGGCTCAAAACCAAAGGCATGTGTTCACAAACAAATCAAGCAAGTATCAAAAATATCACAGAAGCAACGTTTTATAACCTTAAAGCATCTAGCAGAGAGAGTATACATTCATTTGACCAGTAGACCTAGAGAAAATGTCTAAAATTCTGAAGACATTTCCATTTTATTTTACCAACAATTTATTTATTTCAATATATCAAGGGGGTACAAATGTTTTTGTTACATAGATACCTTGTCTAATGCTTAAATCAGGGCTTTTAATGTGCCTGTTACCAGAAAAGTGTTCATTTTACCTGATAGGTAAGTTTTTATCTTTCACCCTCCTCCCTTTTTGGTTTCCAATGCCCTTTACATTTCTTTGCACCTGTGTGTACCCATGGTTTAGCTCTCACTTATTAGTGAGAACATGTGGTGATTGTTTTTCCATTCCTAAGATACTTCACTTAGGATAAGGGTCTCCAGTTCCACCCAAGTTGCTGCAAAGACATTATTTCATTTCTTTTTATGGCCGAGTAATACTCCATGGTATATAAATATACCACATTTTTTAAATGCACTCATGAATTGATGGGCACTTAGGCTGATTCTACATCTTTGCAATCATGAATTGTGCTGCAACAAAAATTCAAGTACAGGTGTCTTTTTGATAAAATGACTTCTTTTCCTTTGCGTAGACATCCAGTAGTGGGATTGCTGGGCTGAATGGTAAGTCTACATTTATCTCTTTGAAGAATCTCCATACTGTTTTCTATAGATTTGCAGTCCCACCAACAGTGTATAAGTTTTCTCTCTGCGTCCGTGTCCATATCTATAGTTTTTTTACTTCTGGATAATGGCCACTATGATAGGGATAAGGTGATATCTCACTGTGGTTTTAATTTGCATTTCCCTGATGATTAGTGATGTTGAGCATTTTTCCACATTTTTTGGCCATTTATCTTCTTTTGAAAAACTTCTATTTATTTATTTTGCCCACTTTTTGATGGAGTTGTTTTTCTGTTGCTGATTTATCTGAGTTCTTTGTAGATTCCAGGTATTATTCCTTTGTCAGATGTATAGTTATAGTTTGTGAATATTTTGTCCCATTATATAGGATGTCTATTTGCTCTGTTGCTTATTTCCTTTGCTGTGCAGAAGGCTTTTAATTTAATTAAAATATGGAATGTTTCACAAATTTGCATGTCATCTTTGCAGAGGGGTCATGATAATCTTCTCTGTATTATTCCAATTTTAGTATATGTGCTGCTGAAGCAAGCACTTACCAACAATTTTAAAATTACTTTTCTTTACTGAAGATTATTAAAGTCACATAAATTTGAAAAGCATTTGGGGCAGTTACTTACTTAATTAAGAGTGCTCATTTATTTATGAGTCAATTCGGTACCATGTAGACAATATATAAACACAGACATATACACATGCATGCATAAAACTACAAACATCAATAAAGATTTTATAACTTTGATTTTAAAATTTTAGCCATGAGACAGATAAAACTCACACTTTTAAAAGGTCAGTTGAATTAACCTGTGTCCCTATATATGAAACAAGTTAAAGTTTATCTGTCTCATATGGCCAATGCCCTTATGGAGTTTTAGAGAAAACAAGAAAGCAAATTTACATATCAATGCGCAGAAAAATAATGTAAGCTTTTTCTAAAAGGAGTCTGGATGTGCCAGTTAGAGGAAACACAAAGGAAGATTTAAAATGGATGACAAGGTAACATAAAATCATAGTGGTTCATCACAGGATTTTATAAGATCAATTTAGTTAGATAGGTAGCTTCCAATTTTGTCTTCAGTTTCTAACTGGACCACTGAGCCCAGGGCAGAGCCCATTAACAAATAGAGCAAAGAAAGCATTCTCTGTGCCTGTACTCTGCATAGATTACTCTGAAATAGAATCAAGCCTACTTTACCTGAAGGCCTATCTCCTATAAACACTTCATCCGCTTTCTTTTAACCTTTGGAGCAGGATGGTAACTAAGCCAAAAGGTTATTGGATTCAATTTTCTTATCAATTAGTTGTGTGAGCTTTTTATTTGCCTTTTGTAAAGAGTCTTTTAAAAGACGAAATAAAAAATATTGCAATCCTTTTAGAAGCTTCTGCACATCAAATAGGCATCCCTGGGTACAGTATTGTTCATTTAAATTGGACATAGTTTTAAATTGGACAAAATATTTAATAAGATTTCACAATTTTTATAAGTATTTGCTGCTTCTGGGGCCTAATACTCATGCACATAAAGGTACACATAGCTAAAAAGTCAAATACTCAGTTCTTCAGAAAATAAGGATCCTATTTTTAAGTTAAATTTTGGCTTTGGCTCTCATATCACAAATTATTTGATCAGCTCAGCCAATAATTTTTCTCTACCTAAGTCCACAAGAGAAAGAAACAAAAGGAATAGAAAATGAACCCTGTGAATTTCCAAAAGCCAAAGTTTGCACCCCCTGCAGTAATTGTCACTTCTTGCCAGTTTCTGTCTGACCCAGTTAGACATCGGAGGCCTCCAACTGGATCCAACCCAGTTAATTATTGAATGCAATATAATGCTAAACCCAGTCTAGTTTTTTTTTTTTTTTTTTTT
>CM052437.1:71823365-71844787 GCA_028533085.1 Varecia variegata | reverse complement strand
TATATATATATATATATATCTTATTGCATCTGCATCTCTGGAGAGCGCTACTACATCAGGGGAAGGAAACTAGTTCATTTGCCTTAAATATTCAGGTTCCCTACCTCACCACCTCAGACCTCACTGGATATAGAATATTGGGAAACCATCCATTTTCCTGAGACAAATCCGTTCAGTTTGTGTTCTGTGTGAAGGTCTGGGCTCTGAGACGTGTCACAGTGTGGTGTCACACTGTGGCTTTGAGTGCAGCCCCTCACCCCCAATGGCATGTCTTCATCTCAGCTTCCACTTTGTTGATAAGCATGTATTTGGGTTTTTTTTTTAAGTAATATGTTTACCTTTTTAAGGAAAATTTTAATCTTCAAATTGGGAAATATAAATATGACCTCAAATTTAACTTCCACTAATTACTTGCTGTGAAATCTTTGGGCACGTTAAACTCTCTGTGCCTTGGTTTCCTCATCCACAAAACAAGCGTACTTAAAATTCCTACTTAAGTGATGTATTGTGAGGATAAAAATGAGGATGGAGTGCAGCATGTCACCAAGCAATCCAACTGTATTGCTAACACCCAGCCTCACTGGTACGTGACTGGGGTGGAGAAAAGGTGCTGACCTAATGACCTAAGGAGCCCTGGAATCTGCCAGACTACAGCACAGGAAACTGCATGGAGCTCTGCACCATGGATGGTGAAGTTATCTCCCACAGAGTGTGGGTTCACAATTTTCATACTGCCCTACATGCATACTGGAATTGAACAATGAAGTAAATAAATGGCAGGTGGTAGGGATTTACAGATGAGCATGGGGAGGAGGTTAGAATAACCCATGTGGTGACGAAATGGAGTTGGAGAGAACAGCACGAACTCACGTTTAGATTACCAGAGACACAGATGGTTACCTATAGAAACAGTACAGACGTGCACATACAGGCGTCAGTGTGAGACACCTACTGCTTCGCCCCACAGCGGAAAGGGCAGAGCAGCCGAGTGTCCCCAGGAGCAGCAGTACATCCAGCACCCAAAGCTCAGTGTCTAGTACTGTTCTCCAATAAAAGGAATCAGGGGTCCTTCAAAAATGGTAGGTTCTAAAACTAAAGCAGTATTCACAAGATGAATCTGGAGCATCTTGTAGTACCAGGAATTAAGAACATGCTCAAAAAAATAAAATGAAACAAAAAAACTCACAATGATGGGAGGATGATAGAGAAACACAGGGGCCAACTGAAAGAGTTCCCAAGGGCAGAGCCACAAATGTGGTATTAGATCATACCTCAAAGTTTAAAGTAAATATATAAATAAAATAAGTTTTAAATATATGTATGTATATAATATGCATGGGCTCATAGTGACATAAATAACAGATTGATTGAATTAGTAAATGGAGGAAAAGGGGCAAATTTCCAATTCTGAAAAATTGCAAATAATTTATGCGGAGCATAATTCCTCACCTCTTAAGTGCGGGCCGTGTGTAGTGACCCTCTTCCAAGGAATATGGCATGGAGGGGGAAGAACTTCACAGTGGCTGACAAACGCGACCTGAGCGAGGGGCTCCAGGCCAACTCCAGTAGTGGCGAGTCGTGCCGGTGGCCTACACATGAGCTGATGTGGTGAAGATGGCACTTTATACCTCTGTGACTTTCTTCCCAAAGACATATCAGAAAAATCAGAAAGATTTCAATTGAGAGACATTCTACAAAATCCATGACTAGTGTTCCTCAAAACTGCCAAGGTTATCAAAAACAAGGAAAGCCTGAGAAACCGCCGCAGCCAACAGTAGCCTCGGTGGACGTCACAACTCAATGGAACGTGGGAACCTGGATGGCATCCTGGGACAGAGAAAGGACATTAGGTAAACACTAAGGCTATTGGAATCCAGCATGAACTTTAGCTAATAACAATGCATCAGTGTTAATTCATTGGTTGTAACAAATGTCCAACACAATGTAGAATTCAATAATAGAGGAAACTGGGTGGAGGGCATGTGGAAACTCTCTATGCTTATCTTTAGATGTATAAATTTTTCTACAAACCTAAACCTGTTCTAAAAATATACATTTTATTAAAATGAAGTCATACAGTTTAAGTTCTTTACACAGTAAATGGCTACTCAATAATATAGGTTTCTATCACCTTCACTATTTATCACTGCAGTTGAATTTTTATTAGAGGAAAATTAAGAGAATACTAGGTAGATCATAACAAAACAAGCCTTAAACACAAGCCCAATTTTTATAGTAATGATTAGAGGAGGATTAAGAAGATTCCTCCGTGAACCTTCTCTATTGATTTCAAAGTTAGAGGATTAAATTAAAAGAAAAAAAAGGATTACCAATAAAACTGAAGCTAGTTTACAAAGCATGCAGAAAATAATGATATGAGAAAACCTAGTTTCTTTTAGTTATGAAGCTTAAATAGAAGTGTGTGTGCAAAACTGACAATAAAACAAAGAAGTATTTTTTCCGGTGTTTATATGTAGTGCCAGAAGAGAGCTTGGAAGACAATGGTAAGTGCCTCTTTCTCTCCCTCCAGAACTGAGCTCCATTTCCTGCCATATACCGTGGTGCACTCGCTTCCCAGGGCTGCTGCAACAAAGCACCTCACACTGGGGCGCTCAAACGACAGACATTTATTCTCTCACAGTTTCAGAGGCTGGAAGTCTGAGATTGAGGTGTCCTGAGCAGGGCTGGTTCCTTCTGAGGCCTCTCCCCTTGGCTTGTAGATGGCCGTCTTCTCCCTGTTGTCCTCACACGGTCTTCCCTGTGTGCATCTGTGTCCTAATCTCCTTCTCTTAGAAGGACCCCAGTCAGACTGGATTAGGGTCAACCCTAATGACCTCTTTTTTATTATTATTTCAAAAAATTAAGGGAGTACAAATGTCTCAGGTTACATGAATCACTTTTATAATATTTGAGTCCCCGCTATAGGTGTCCCCATCACCCAAATAGTGTTCACTGTACCCACTAGGTAGGTACATCACTAATCATCAGGTAGATGCAAATGAAAACCACAATGAGCTATCACCTTGGCCCTGTTAGAATGGCTTTTATTAAACAGTCCAAAAACAATACATGCTGGTGTGGATGCTGAGAGAAAGGAACGCTTCTACACTGTTGGTGGTACTACAAATTAGTGTAACCCCTGTGGAAAACAGTTGAAGATTCCTCCAAGAACTAAAAGCAGACCTACCATTCGATGACTTCTTTTTAAGTTAATTACCCGGTTAAAGGCCCTATCTTCAAATACACTAACATTCTGAGGTATAGGGTTGGGACTTCAACACCTATGCTTTGGGGGGTTCACAATTTGCCCAGGACATGTGGTCTAGACCATGGGTTATTATGAAGATCAAATGAAGGGACATATGTGAAGCACCCGATGGAGAGCCTGACACGGAGTAAGTGTCCGATAAAGAGCGGTCCATACTTACTTCTCCAGGACCTGGAGAACGAGACAGGCTAAGGTCACCCTTTCTAGATTATTGTGACTCTTTCTCACCCCCACATACTTGAGGCTGGCCCCAGGACGAATGTCAAGCTGAGCAGATGCTATTCCCGTGTTCTTCTGTCCAGCCCCTGTTTCTTCTTGCTCCTCGTATTCAGTGCTTCAGGCTGTCCCTCCAAGGAACCCAGAGCTCTCAGGCCTTTGGATCCTCAGGTGTCACAAATGGTGTTCTCAGGAAAGAAGGAAGACTGAAGGGACTAAATGACAGCAACAATGCA
The DNA here is from genome assembly GCA_028533085.1 of Varecia variegata. Classification (NCBI taxonomy): domain Eukaryota; kingdom Metazoa; phylum Chordata; class Mammalia; order Primates; family Lemuridae; genus Varecia; species Varecia variegata. The sequence goes on along the minus strand of CM052437.1, from coordinate 71,841,067 downwards.
AAATGCTGTTCTTCCCATGTGTGCTTGTCCCCACGGAATTAGTGAGTAAGGATGCAACTGCAGAGTGAAGTCCTAGAGCCGGGCAAGTGGGGAGTGTGCATGTGCACGTGCATGTGTTTGGGGGAGGCTGGGATAGAGGAGAGAGAAGGGGACCATGGTAGAAAAGTAGAAAAGTTCCTGGCTCCTCCGAAATCAGAACAGGTATGAAACCAGAACCACCTGCACGAAGACACAGCTCTAGGAACCTCATTTTGCTTTGCACCCCCGCTAGCTTTTTCTAAAAAGTCATTTTCTGAGTCTGATGCCCAGGTGTGAGTTTGTCTGAATTTCTCTATTCACGTATTGCTAATCCCTCAAAACTTTTACAAGCTAATAATAGCACATATTTATAGAGGCATTTAACTTTTCATAGTACTTTTATATATATATGACCTAATTTTCTCTAAACAGCCATATGACGGGAGTAATATAAATAATTCTGGCCCATTTTACAAAGGAGAGAATAAACCTAGGGAAAACGCTACTTGCTGAGGGCCAAGTAACAAGGACATAAATCCAGGTCTTCTGAATTTTAGCCCAGGAAACTATATATTTCTTATTTAAGCTAGGGTAATGACCAGAGCATTAAAACTGAATAATTAGACATTTGTCTCATTTGATGGATGAATTTTAAACTTGAATTCACAATAATTATATTCATAACATAATTTTTTACTAGTTGAAGTATATTTCCAATGCTATGTAAATAGCTGATATGAGTGTATGTGGGCTTGCTATAAACTTTTGCTAGGCTTGACTATGTTATGGCTGTGTGATATCATAGATTTAAATATACAAACAAAATTTCAGTAAGCTGATTTTCCTGGCTTGTCTCTGTGACTTCTGGGAAATTTAGTACCATGTGCAAACACAAAAGATTTCCAGATTAATATAAAATAAAATACAGCATAATGAAATAGGTAGTTTTGACCATTTGCCTAATTTCCTAGCAGTTACCATTACAGATTATGAAGAGAGAACGTCAATCTATAAAGCCAAGTATTAGACTTTGTCAAAAGTAACAAAAAATGTAGCACATTCTGATTGAACATACTGTGGCTTAAAAGAATTGATTTCAGATTCTGTTTCTGGCTCTGATGGAGTAGTTGCAGCAGACCAACACTCCCACCAAGAACAACTAGAAAAACTGGATTAAATACAAAAAAAAATAACAAGAAGAAGAAAAAAATCTGTTTGAAGGTGTTGATGATTTGATGAGGTAAAGCCAGAGGTGAGGTGGCCAAGGTACCTGTGAGAAGAGCCTGCAGAGAAGTGGGCCTGAGTCCACAGCTGCTCCTTCCTTGGGGGGCATTGCCCACTCTGGAGTGGGGCACGGTGTGCATGCAGGAAGAAGGCCTGGGCACTTGGCCACTGCTGGGAGGGAAGAAAGCAGGGAGAACTTCTGGCAATCTAATGGTGCTGGAAATTGGAACTTGACATTGCCCAGTCAGCAAGATTTGGGAAGCCCAATCAGGTGACAAAGGAGGTGCAGGCAAGGGACTGCATTTTGCTGACATCTGGAATTGCAGAGGGCAAGAGAATATAAAACCAAGTAGAAGCTGCTGCTGAGGAGAATGAAGTTTCTGTGGTTTTGGCGCACTGAGGAGACCCCCCCCCACTAAAAGAAGAGGCCGCAGCAGACAGAGCAGGTCGTGGTTGGCACTCCCCCTAGGGAGGGTGCGCACGAACTAGGGGTAGATGTGGCTTCACAAAGCTCTGACTTGGGTGAGATAACTTCATCCACAGCCTCTGCAACTCATGTACAATGTCTAGCATTAAAACCAAGTATCTGAGCATGCCAAACATGGCCAAGAGAAGGAAAAAGGTGAAGGAAACAAACCCATAAAATAACAGTTTCAATAAAATAATTTAGAAGCCAGATACACACACATGTGTATACATATATAATCATATATTGTTTAATGACAGGGATACATTCTAAAAATGCATCATTAGGCAATTTCATCCTTGTGTAAACATCACAGAGTGTCCTCGCACAAACCTAGATGGCACAGCCTACTACACATCTAGGCTGTACCATGTGGCCTATTGCTCCATGGTTTCAAACTTGTGCAGCATGTGACTGTGCTAAATACTGTAGGCAACTGTAACACAGTGGTAAGTACTGGTACATCTAAATATAACAAATACAGTATTATGTATTATACGGTATTATACCATATGAGATTATGATACAGTGGAAATACAGTACCATAATCTCATGGGACCACCATAATATAGGCAGCCCATCATTGACCAAAATGTTGTTATGCTGTGCATGACTACATATATCCTAAAAGGACTTTAAAGAAACCGTGTAGAGAAGGCTTATGTTTACATAGGGAAGTTGAATAAAGCTTCACACTGATGAGATGACATTTGGGACTGAATCTTGAAGAAGGGAGGAGGAGGAATAGCAAAGGCTAAAACACAGAAATATCAAAGACAACACAACAACTCCACGTTAGAGCCCATGGTTTCAAGGGTAGGATTTAAAGCAGGAGAAGTGTTGTAGGGCCTGTAGCTCTGTCTCCCATAAAACCAGGAGCTAAGCAGAGGTCATTCAGGGTGTAGCTTGGTCAGATTGTTTTAAGAAGATGGTACCTGGAGGTTGGGCAAGAAGGGAGTATTTTCGTGACAGATGCTCTGGTTAGGAGACTTTCGGTGGATCCTCAGAAAATGAAGACATAGTCAGTGGCCCTGGAGGTGCAGAGGTGGGGGCAATATTAGGGAATGGCCTGAGCAGGACTTGGCCACTATTTGGGTGGGTGGAAAACTGGTGAAGTTGACTGTGAGGTGTTATCTTGGAAGCCTGGCTGGATGTGGTTGGTGTTAGTCAAATTAACAAATGCAGGATGGGGATGAACGTGGGGACAGGGTATAGACAGTTCCACAGGGGCAGGATGCACTGCAATGACTCCAGGCTGCTCAGATGAAAGACAACCACAGGTGGCTTCCCGCCTCCCAGCACTTAACTTAGAAATGGAAACTCCCATGCCTCCAGGGAGTGAGCTGGGAACACAGATCAGCAGTTATTAGCATGCAGGAGGGATTTAAAGGCAGGACAGGGAGTGTGATTCTCATCCAGGGAGAACTTTAAGTGTGAAAACTAAGAGACCAAGGAGCACCAAGATTTATGGGCCAGAGAAATCGAATGAACATTTTCTGGCCATTGTGATTATCTGTATTATTATGTCAAAGCTATGGGCAGGGTGTGGTGGCTCACGCCTATAAGCCTGTAATCCTGGCATGCTGGGAGGCCTAGGAGGAAGGATCATTTGGAGCCAGGAGCTCCAGACCAGCCTGAGCAACAGAGAGACCCTGTCTCTACTAAAAGCAGAAAAGATTAGCCAGGTGTCCTAGTGCATGCCTGTAGTCCCAGCTACTCAGGAGGCTGAGGCAGCAGGATTGACTGAGCCCAGGAGTTTGAGGTTGCAGTGAGCTACAGTGACACCGCTGCACTCTACCCAGGGTGACAGAGCAAGACGTTGTCTCAAAAAAAAAAAAAAAAAAAAAAAAAAATCTATGAGCAGATTGAACTTGACTATTTGAAACCTATCTTCTTATGAAGCTGCATGATTCACTTAGTTCCAACCGTGTGCACTATCAGGCTGTCAATCATTGTGTAACTTCCCCACCCTCAGCTTCCTCGCCTCTGGTGCTGACATCTGATCTAATACTCATGATCATCAAAAGACATAGAATGCATGAAAGATCATGGGGAATTAAAGCACCACAGAAGTAAGAGGTGGGGTCATTGCACCTGCAAACAAATCCTTGCTCAGTGGAGCTTATGTTAATGGTACCCAGCTCACGGGCTGTTGTAACAGTAAAATGAAATAAGACATGGAAACTGTTAAGCACAGTGCCTGGGACAGTGTCAACTCTCATGAAACGTTAGCTGATGGTATTCTGTGTAAGGCACCGGCCAAGGCCAAATTGTGACTCTCTTCTTTCTAAGGGTGCTTCTAGTGTTAGAGCAGGAAGACTGGAGAAACACATTACAAAAAATAGAAATATTATGTTTTCTTCACTCATAAACTCACCACATTACCAACCATGCAATTATAAATTGCCAATATTAAAAATGAAGTATTACCAATCAAATATTTCTCATCAGCTTTACTCATCTTAAGAAAAGAGAATAAATCTGAGCTTAAACTGATAAAGCAAATGTTTAAAATTTTAATATGCAAGGGATTTATCTTATGGACTATTTACCAATGACCAATGGCATCTTGCCACAGGGCACCGAGAGAGCAGGGACTGGCAGGGGGGGTGGGGAGTAGGGGTCTGCAGATGAGTGTCTGGGCAGGTGCCAATGCTGGGCCGGTGCCAATGCTGGGGGCACATGAGCTAGTGTGCTCGGCTGGGGTGACAGCTTTTGTCAGAGAGTCCAAGAGGCCCTGACACGACTATTTGAAGAACATCCAAACTAAAGTATCTTCCCAACTTCCGCAGGAGGGAATAAATGTGACAAATATAAGATGTGGCACAGTTAATTGAATCAATCTTAGAAGATTTCGTAAATCCGCAGAAATGGGAAAGCAGGTTGTGGGGACTTCTCAGTGTGGTCTCCACATCTTCCAGGGCCCCTGAGCTGGCACTCAGGTATTCTGGCCCTCCTCCTGTGCCCCTCAGTTGGGACTAGGGCAACATGGAAGCAAGAGTGTTTTTTACTGCCTGACAGTTACTTTGCTAATCATCAAATTTTAAATTTAACATTATATTTTATTCCCCAGTTTCCTAGGCATCTGGTTAGGTGCTTCATTTCTCCCAGGCCTGATCACTGACAGTTAAATTGTCACAATAGATGTGGACATAGGCAGTGATGACGACACACCCCGAACCCTGGTGTTCCCAAAAGAGTGGAAACAGATACTGGTGCTGAATCTCGTTACGACTTGTTAAATGACTGAAGCTGGACTCGGCCTCAGGGAATTTTGAGGACATTTGTGTTCTGTGGTGAAGCATTTGCCACACTAAATGTTCTTTCTAATGGCCAATGATAAAGAAAATTTCCAGCACTCTTTGGAAACTTCTGATTAATAAATAAAAGATATATGAGAAAAATAACAATAAAGAAAACAATAAATGTAGTTCTTCGGCAGGGTTATTACGTGCAAAAGCCCCGAGCCAGGGTTTATTATAACACAGAGCCCATGGCTTAGGCTCATCCTTTTGGTTTACAAATTATTCACCATTGAACTTTATCAGACAAAACAGATGGGAATCTTTGAGATCAGGAAAGGCAAACGCATCTCACCACTAGGTAGGGGAAGAAGGACAGTGTTCCGGGGGGACGCCTGTGTCAGGAGTTCTGACAGAGGCATCAGTGACAGCTAATGTTCCACAGATCCTTCGTCTGTCTCTGGAGGGAAGGAAACAGGCATCCACTGCCCCACGGAGGGGCAAACACGGTCAGGCTGTGAGGAAGAGAGAGGTGATGTGAGCTCTTGCAAGGATATCAAAAGCATCGTGGAACCCGGGAAAGTGATCTTAGCCACCTCCCAGCCAGCTGCCCCCACCACAGCCCACACCGCAGGGGACCACCATGCGGGAAGGGCCGGGCCTTGGGAGGGCGAGTGACCCAGTGTTTGTCCATCACAGTGCCTCTGCTTATGTAGGGAGACCACATAATGGACTCCCTTTCTGTGCCTTAAACTCAAATTTCCTACAAGAAACAGTCCCATCTAGGGGGTGACAAACTACGACAAAATCTGGCCACCCATGCACCCAGCTAGCACGGAGAGTGCAGGATGCACAGTCCCAGCCTGATGGCTGCTCCCCCAGCCCCACCTACCACTGGTTTCTACCTACACACCTGCCCAGCAACAAGGAGTGCTTTTCAGTCCAGAGTTGATGACACACGGGGTCACTTTGCTCCAGCCAAGCTACCCATGGTGAAACGGCCGGGTTCTCCAAGGGATCCCCCAGATTTGAATGTCATGCTGTAGATAGTGAATTTGACCACTGCCACCACCTCACCTCCATCACACAGCCTCTTCCCCAGCCTGCCAAGCCCTGTCCCCTCAGCGATCACTCTTCTTCCAGAAGATGCCCCTGGGCGCAAATCAGGCTCACCACCTGGGACGGCCGGCCCCAGGCAGACAGGTCAGAGCAAGATAGCAGTTTTCTCTCTTCTTATCTAAGTGCCTACATAATATTCTCTATTTTTTCTTTATCTCAACAACAAAACCCCCAATATTTACTCTCTGGCCTTTTACGGCAAAGTTTGCTGGCCCCTGCTGTCTGGCAGAGCTAATGATCAGCAACAATTCTTAGGCATCTTCTAGGTGGGTCAGACATCCACTCCTTAACCAATAGGCTGTCGCCCCACTAATGAGTCCATTCTACAGAGCATGGCACTCTAGGAATAAGCAGCTCCTAGCAGAGGGACAGTGGATGTGCCCTAAAGAGTGACAGGCAGGACCACTGCTGGGCCAGCCCAGCACATCTTTTGCTGACTGGGCATTTCTGACATGTCGTTGAACCCTCTGGGTTAGCGTAGTGGGGGGCATGGAACATAAGGGCAGAGCAAATATTTATTGAGCACCTAGTCTGTGCCAACCACTGTTCTAGATGCCAAGGTACAAAGGTAACTCAAAGTTTTTGCCCTCCTTGTGCTCCTATTCCAATAAGACAGTGTTTGTAAATTATCCCATTTGCCATCGGCATCCCCAACATCAGCTTGCTCCTCTGGAAGGCATCAGTGTGGAAGTGGACAAGCAGATCTGCCCAGCTCCCAAGTCCACACCTTTCTTCTATACCTTGTTATTTGGCAGAATAGGTACTAAATAAATATTATGGGAAATTGAATTCAAATTAGCCATTTTTGTTAGAAAATATTAAGCCAGATACCTAGCAAGTTTCTAGAGCTATGCATGGAAACTTAAGTTTTTCATGAAGAATAATAAGGAAGACATGAGAAGAAAGAGTCTATCATGGAGGCTAAGTATAGAAGCAGAGTAGAAAATTCTGAATACCCAAAGGCAGGAAAAGGGCTTGGCCCCAAGCTGAGGCTAACTGGGAGCACAGAGGTAAACTGATGGTGAGTGTGGATGGGCAATCTAAGTACCCAGGCCTCACTGTAACCATGGCGTCAGGGAGATTAGTGGAGAGCCAGAGAAGGAGGTTTGTCTCTGGTTTTAATGTTAATATATAAGAGCTATCATCTCACCAGTAGGTTCCTACAGCCGGGTGTGCAAAACCTAACAGCAAAACCCAAGCTTCTCATCGCCAAATGATTGTCATCAAATGACAGCACTCACTGTAGACTCTGCTTGCAGAATGATCAGCAGCCTTAGAAATTCTGGAAAAAGGGACTTTAGACCTAGAACACACAACAGAATTGTGGCTTTATTCATAAATCCACACCACTGCTAAAAAACAATAATGACTCTTTATTAATAACCTGTAGCTAATGAGTGCCTAACAATTTATTAGTTTTTCCATTAATATTTGAGATATCATCATATAACAAATGGACTTAAGTAGGCATTTTTTTTCTTGTAATCCAATCGATTTAAAAGTAGTGCAAAATTTTCTTTTGAAACCAGAGATTCAGAGCAAGGTGGATGTGCTACGTTGGGCTTGTGTCCCTCTCACTGTGGAGGAGAAATCAGCAGAAAACGGGGGCTATGAAGATGTTCGTGACAAGCAGATATCACAGCACCTCAGGACAGGGCGGGATGAGCAGGATTAGTGAGTAAACACGAGAAAGTGACATTTCAGCAAAAGTGATTTACTTATCTTGCTCAAGTGAAGAGACAGATAAATGACAAGAAAATCAGTTCATAGGAGAAACGCATATCCGTGATTTGTCCTGAGTTTAATAACCGTTTGGTTTTACGGGCTACACCTTCCTCAGTCTTGTCGTCCTGCATAATTACTGCACAGAAAATAGTAGCAGTGGTAACCCCAGGGCATTACAAGATCCTGAACCATCACAGAATCAATTCATGGTCATTGTATCATACCTACTCTAAGCACACTAATGTTCTTTCCAAGAATTAAGAAGATACAAAGAAATAAAATGCAAGAAATAAGAAGGAATTCTGCTTACCAAAATATTCAATAATGAAGATTTCTACTTCATTATGATTTTATTGCATGTTTAAGTACAGATAAGAGCAATTTAGAGTTTCCCCACTAAATGCTTTCTAAAACATTCATAGGAAGTTTAGATTACATTATGAAGATATGTGGGTGTTTATTCAGTTCTGTCAAGTTCCTTAGTCCTGCAATTTTCCTAAATATTGTTCCAGGCCATTAAAATAACTATTTTTAATTATTAGTGGGAAATAGCTTCCATTTTTTTTCTTTTTTCTCTTCTTTTTTCTTTAAAAATTGCACTTGTGTAGAGAAAAAAAGAATTATTAATAATCTTTACTTTGGTTACTTTCTGAGTTATTTTTGGTCCCTCATTTTAAAAAGATGCATAATGTATTTGTATGGTTCCAGGAGTTTGTTCTTTGAATTATAGAGAAAGAAGAAAGGAGCAAATTACCATCACTTTAAATTCACCCAGATAATGTTGGTGCACGTGGAGACACACTGTCACCTGAAGCTGTAACTCATACAGTCCCTTAACCACTAATGTGAGCTTCCTCCTTCTCCCTTTGCAGTCCAGGATTTTGAGGAATAGCACAATTGGGAAACTTTATTTTCCCTCCAAGTCTTAAGCAAATATATATATTAGTCTTATATGTTTGTGGTACATCATTACAAAGTGTCATTTGGAATCTCTATGATTCCCTGTTTTCAGCATCATCAGCTTGGCAGGGTTGAGCCAAGGGGGATGTGGGTCTCAGTAACAGGAATGACTTGCCCTGGTTTTGGCAGGCTCCCAGGGCAGCTGTCACCTTCTTCCCATAAAGGGCCTCTCTGCGGCCAGTGACTGGACTTGCCGTTCCACCTGGGCACAGCAGCCACCCCCACTACACCTAGTGATGCCAACCCCCTGCCGAGGGACGAAGGTTAGCAGCATATGTCCAGGTTTCATCTTGTTGAGGAGTGGAGAAGGACTCATCTTCAGTAAGTCTTAGAATTATATTATCAAATCCTTATTTGGGAAACACTTCCTGCTTTTAATAACTAAATATAATGCATGAAACTTGATTAGATCCTGGTGCAAAAAAAAGATCAATTATAAAAACATTCGCTCTCTCAGAAAAATATTTCCTCTCCCCCATCACCCGCACACACACACCTTGAACATGTGTGTCAATAAATAGTTATTTCTTCTTTTTTCATGCTGTAATTTCTCCAAATTTGGCCAGTGAAAACCTTTCCATCTTTGCACCTTTTCGTTTCATTGTTCTTCTTGAAACATTCACATTAGTTTTAGAGCAATTCTTGCTTTCTGGCCTATAAAGATATTTTAGGCTTATTTTATATTTTTCTACTCTAGACCTAGAATCATGCATTTCTTCAAGGTATTCTGGTCCCTTTAAGTGGGGAAAGGTATTTGAAACCAATATCAGTGTGCTAGGTGGGCCTCATGCTGCTGGGGTATAATTTCAGACCTTTTTAGATGTTTCTGGGATACTTTACACACACATCTCCACACACACGCACACACACCTGCTTGAGTTTTGAAATTCCTACTACATGTCATTTCTCAGAGATGGGGACAGTCAGCAGTAGAGAGTGACTGATTTAACAAATGTTTATTGAGCATCAAACCTGAATAGGCACCAGCACCAGGGACACAGCAGTGAAAACATCCAAGTGCCTGTGGCCACAAAGCCATGCTGTAGTGTGGAACAGAGATAAACCAATAAACATAGATATAATGTCAGACATTTATGTGTTATGAAAATAATTAAGCAAATAAGAGAACACAAAATGTAGGTTTTATGGAAAGAAGAAACTGTATTTTTTTTTTTTTTTTTTTTGAGACAGAGTCTCGCTTTGTTGCCCAGGCTACAGTGAGTGCCGTGGCGTCAGCCTAGCTCACAGCAACCTCAAACTCCTGGGCTTAAGCAATCCTACTGCCTCAGCCTCCCGAGTAGCTGGGACTACAGGCATGTGCCACCATGCCCGGCTAATTTTTTCTATATATATATATATTAGTTGGCCAGATAATTTCTTTCTATTTTTAGTAGAGACGGGGTCTCGCTCTTGCTCAGGCTGGTCTCGAACTTCTGACCTCCAGCAATCCTCCCACCTCGGCCTCCCGGAGTGCTAGGATTACAGGCATGAGCCACCGCGCCCTGCCAAGAAACTGTATTTTAGATAAAGTGGTCAGAGAGGTTAACATTTGAGGAAAGAACTTGAATGAAGTATGAGAGGCAGCCATGAAGACATCCAAGCACAGAGATTTTCGGGAAGAAAGCACAGCAAGGACAATGACCCAGAGGTGGAAACAGCAGGAAGCACAGCAGGCTCCAGCGCTGGTGAAAGGCACCTGTGATTAGAGTGGAGCTGAGGGTGCAGGAGTGAGGGCAGTGACAGCCAGTGAGTCAGGGAATCAGGCAGGGCCAGATCGTGGAAGGACCCCTGAAGCCATGAGAAAGACTTTGACGTTTTCTCCCAGTATGAAAAGGTAGCATTGGGCAACTTTGAGCAAAGGAGTGGCCAAACCTGGTCTTCCTGAGAGAGGCCCACTCTGGCTGCTGCGTGGAGATGAAACCAGTTAGAGCAGATACTGTTCACGTGGCTGGTGTGATGGTCCAGGCAAAGGAATGTCAGGTTGATGCACAGGGCAGCAGCTGCTTCCAGCGGAAGGGACCAGACCCAGGATGTACACAGGAGATGGTGCTACCAGAATGTGATAACGGATTAGGTGAAGGTATGAACGAAATTCGGGAATTAAGAATGATTCCTAAGTTTTAGGTACCATTTACTGAGAAGGGTAAGCCTGGGAAAGGAATGATTTGTGGGGTGTATGAAGAGTTTTGGTTTTTACCCAAAGCAGTCTGAAGATTCAAAAGCAATCTCCATCGAAAAACAACCCAGAAGTCCTCTGCTATAAAGGGAAACAGAGACATGAAAGGAAATATTGAGGGAGGAAAGGAGATTAGTAGCGCGGGTGACGCCCCTGCAATCATCAATAACTGGCACAAATTCAAATGAGACGTGCGCTACGGTTGCCAGATGGTTCTAACAAAAATACCCGGCACATTTTGTAAAGGTTCATTATGTCCCAGTTTTACCTAATAAGCAAATTGGCATAATAGCAAATGGTGAAAGTCAAGAGCGTAAGCAATAAAATTAATGCCCAGGCCGTATTTAAATATAACAGTAAGAACTTCCTTAATTTCAAAGTGCCACGCATCAGGCGTTGACAATTTTCAAAACTTTTTCCCCCAGTTAGAAAGCTCAATCTGGTTCGAAACTGGACAACATGCAACCCTGACAGCTGTTTTCACCACAACTTTCTGAATAGCAATACGTGCAATTGAGAGGAGAATGTTCAGTTACTTGGGATGGTGTGTATTTCATTTAAAACGATGCTTTATGCCCCTGGAACTTTCTCTCTTCTAAAATTCCACTTAGGCCAGATCTTCATACTATATTTGACTGTATATTATTACTAAAAAACTGACATTTTTCTTTAAAAAAAGATCCTGATTTATAATTTCTCTTTCACCTCTTGTCTCCCCCCTCCTGCTCTCTGTCTGTCTCTCTTTCTGTCTCTGTGTCTCTGTCTCTGTCTCTGTCCCTCTCTCTCCATGTGTGTGTCCTCTTCCCTCTGCCTCTCTCTGTCCCTCTGTCCTCCCCGCCTCCCCCCTTCTCTAGCTCCCTCTGCCTCCTCCCCATTTCTTCCATTGTTAGTAAAAGGCAGGTCAGAACCACAAGGCCAGGCCACATGAAGATGCCATTTCCAGAACCTTCCTAATCCCCCTCCCGCTCCCTTCCTCCTTCCCTGTCCTTCCCTTTCTGCTTTGCTCTCGCCACTTTCCTCCAGTCTCTCAGTCCTTCTCTTGGTCCCTGGTCAAGCTCTCTCATCCCTGTTTCCACCCTCTTTTCACAAAGCCTTTCCTGTAAGGTGCTGCTGTCACCTCTCCACCTTCACTTTTAGCTGATTCTTCCCCTTCCCAGGTCACGGTCCGGTATCCGAAGGTTCGGTCCGGCGCGGCCCGGGGGCTGCGGAGCCGGATGCCCCGCGCTGCTCTCACCTGCCCGCGGACCCGGCGTGGACCCGGCGGGGACCCGCTTAGCGCCGCGTCTCCACGTGTGAATGGGGGGGACGGCACTACATGCTTCAGAGGGTTTTGGTGACGTTTAGACAAAACAAAGAGCATGAAGGGCTTAGCACAGTGTCTAACTCATGTTTATAAAATATTAGTTTTTATATTCATCATTTCCTTGATTTTTACCACCTCAGTCATTATAAAATAATTAAAGAATTATTGAAGAAAGTTAAATTTTACAAAAGTCAAATTTTCAAAAAGAATAATGTCAATATTGACTTTAAAGCCCTAATTAATAGTATCTTCTATGTATACCATTCAGGCTCCCAGCAACGGCTCACTCAAATTGGGTAATGGGAGGAGAATTGAACAGTGGACTATTTACAGAACGGGCAGGGCGCAGAGGGCCAGGGCAGCGCAGCCCCCCAGGTGGCACTAGCAGGGGCTTCTACCCCAGACCTGACGGAGCAGGGGAGGGGGCAGGTGGAAAGGGCCGCCTGACGGGAGCTATGCCTGTGGGCAAGGATCACATCGTGACTCTGGAAGGACATAAACGACTAGGTCCTCCAAGCTCTCTCTTCCCGCATTTGATCCCTGAGTGCTCCCGACTGGCCAAACGCTTCCTGGGACGCACAGCAGACGAGGAGGGTGAAGGATGGATGGGTCCAGGGATGCAAATCCTGAGTTGGTGGTGAGTCTTTTACATGAGACCAAGGCTGTTAGTGAGTCTAAGTCCCCTGGTCATGTTATAAAAGCTCAATTGAGAGTCACACAATTTCTATGTGCAATTAAATGGATCAATAAAAGTCTATATAGTCTAGTTCCTTGTCATCTTAGTGACAATCTCCATCTTTAAATCTGAACTAAATACTTTACCATGAATTATTCTAGGCACTTCCTATAAATTCATAACCACATTTATGACCTGAGATTACAGCTGCAATTGCTATTATATTTACATATTTATTATAACGACTGTGCAGTAAGTATGCCTTAATTAGATGATGATATTGTAACTAACAACCCATACCACTTAATTCATAAAGAAGATTACAAACAAAATATCATACGCCAACTTGTTTTAATTAGCTCCTCTGAAACACCTTGGGCTTTACACTGCTATTTGCAATTGAGGCAATTGTTGTTTGAGGGATAAATCAGTGAATTAAATGTACATATTCATATAAGTTTATGTGTTTGTTAAGATTTAAATTCTCAATGGCTAAATTGAACCAATTGAGAAAAAGAAATTTGTCTCTCTCTCAAAGAAAACCATACATCCTCCTTACTAATCATCAGAGGTAGATAATTTGCCACATTTTCTCCTTGCCTTGACTAAAAAGAACCTTAAGGTCCAAAGTTTTTTGCTCAGATATAGATACTATTTCATAATTACAATAAAAATGCTTCATTTTCTTCATTATTTTACTTCATTTCCCCACATTATCCTTCAATTTTGATTTTCTTATTTTATGTTCTTTTAAATGACATTGAGGTTTTGAGGGTTTTTGGACAAATACGTAATGTATAAAATATTCTTTTTCACATTTGGAAATTCCATATTTTTATAAGCTATGTGGATTATTTCCTGATAGATGCCAGTCCCAAAATTGCAGAGCTCATTTCTTCACAGAAGATTGATTTGCTTATCAAATTATACAAAACTGGTTGGTGAATTTAGCATCTATTGCTTTTCTATTGAACTGAAATCAACCACAAACTCATTTTTATGGCTGCACCATAAAAGCAATAACAATATACAGAAGCGAATTTCCAGATAAGAGAAACCTTAAAGGAAACCCTCAAACAGCTCAGTGAGGAATTTGGTAATTCCACCCAGATGCTATAATCATGAAGACCAAATGTTTATGTTGCCACGTTCACCAAACGGGGAGATAAAGCTCTCAGAAGCAGAGGGTTCCTCACTCATGCAATATTAGACACACTGAGAACAAATTTCATTTGTCACAGCTCCTTTGTGTTGGTAGTGAACAATACAAAATTTGTCCATCATATTAATAATAAAAAAATGCTGATACTTCCAGAGCAATTTAGGCTAGAATGTTATTTGAAACTGCAAAGCTTTTATGAGTTGGCAAGATGCTCTATGATGAATTATTCCAAACAAAGGAGCCAAAAACATTTCAAGTTAGTTATGTGAAATTATCTCTCCTTATTGATGGGATGCAAGACGGTGGTGAGTTTGAGAGTCTCTATAGATACATCTGTTTACCTTTTGATACAGAATCTGGCCATGAGCCTCTCCTAACAATTTGCTTTCATTCAAAAGGATGAAATGCTGGACACTGAAATACCATAAGCTGCCACATTGGTTCTCAGAAGGTAAAGCTTTTTAAAACAATTGCAGTGGAGCCTCCAGGAAAAATGAGAACCAATCTCTTACTTAGCTGCCCAGTAAAATGGCCTGCATCACCAGGATCTTTTAGTTACTATTTACGCAACCCACTTCTTTCATGGTGCAAATAGCTAAATGCCTTGACAGTATCAACCGCTTTTAGCATTAGGCCGTATAATCCTGATTTTGAAGACTTTTTGCAAACACTCCCTAAACAAGGGCAGGAGGCATTGGGGATTAAAGGTTTACACAAGTAAATGGATAAAACTAAGCTATAAAATACGCATTAGACTGCACTCCACTAATTTTGCTCTAAAAAAAGTTCATTGTTTTAGGCTTCCCATGTCAGGATAGACATTGCAGACTTTGCGGATTGTGGATTAGAGGCTTTGAGGCAGAAAATGCATTATAGGAAAAAAACAGCAACCACTCCTTGCCTGATAAAAGACAGAAAAAGACATAAATTTCAACTTTTTAACTGTTTTCTTCAATACACTTGTTAATAGGGAGATTGGTTGTGAAGTAATGAGATAGTTTCTAGCAGGCAAGGGAAGTTCGGGACGCAGCCGTAGTCTGCCTGGCTCATGGATGCTCCACTTTTGACAAGTAAGGTAACAGTGACTTGCTGCCTTGCAGCTTCTTTCTTGGCTAATGATTACTCATCCCCACAGAGAAAAGAAAGGGGGGCTCCTCAGGTTGACTACAGCCTGCCTGTGCTGCCCTGTTGATTCGGGGGGTTAAAGTCCTTTGGGATTTGTGGGTTTAGTTCAGTTTCCTCACTGCAGGTGGTTTAAATGTAATTTTCTGGTCCCGAAGCTGGCCATCCTTTGGGGTCTCAAGGTTTCTGTAGAAGCAACGATAGGGAGCATCATTTCAAGCATGTTTATCACAGGAGTGACTGGAGAAGAGTATTTGAAATCAGGAATATCATGGAAAAAACTTAATTCAACTCATGTACTTCCTGACCTCACTGACCAATTTACCACGCTGATTCATTCCAATTCTTCCTGTACTTTGCAGACCTCTGCTCCTTGCCTCATGTTTTATTTGTTTGTTTGTTTGTTTGTTTGTGGGATGCTCAGCTGTAATGTTCAAAACAAAAACAACCAAAGGAAAAAAAAAAAAACAGTTTTCTTAAAGTGATCGTATAATAACGTGAGAATAGCCCCAAAGTTAACATTTTTGAGCTCTTGTTTTGTACAAGCAATGTACTAAATGTCATACAAGTACAAACTCATTTCGTCTTTATAACAACGCTATGATGTAAGTTTTATTATTATCCTAATTTTACAAATGAGAAAACAGAGGCAAAAGGAGGTATTGTGACTTGCTCAAGGTCACACAGTTGATACGGGGCAGAAGCAAGATTCAGACCTAGGATGTCTGGCTCTAACTCAAGCCCTTACGTTCTACTGCACAAGCAATAATGGAATTCTCTTTACTTGAGTCAGTAACCTAATGAATAGCCCAAGGATTGACTTGACATCTTTTCTATACAATGGTCTCTAGTGCTAACGCTGTGCTAGGTGCTGGGTGAAAGAAAAATTTCAAAGGATTAAGCATGGAATCCATCCTTAAGAATTTAATAGTCTGATACATAGCTAAGTATTAAACCTGAAAGTTAAAGGCAAGGCCATTATACTTTGGTATGGTAAATATGGGGTGTTGTATTTATACAGACACATAAATATACAAATACTAAAATACATCTGGGCCAATTTTTGAAAGATTATTGGTTTCCAGATTTGGCAATTATTTTAGATATCCTAATGATATAAAAACAGATGATACTGATAAAAAAGAGGAAAGTAATCTCATTCAAGTATATTTAATTTCTATAAAGATAATATTTTTATAAATGCAGGTCATGACACATTTGAATAAAGACCAAGTAGCAAATACTCACATGCAAATCATCACCAATATCTTCCAGGCTAACATGCAAAAGGAGTAAAGTAGAAGCAGGGCATTATTATTAATGCAATGGAGCAACTAGATTTTGAGGGCGTTCCAAATATGGCACACACCAGATCTGGGAATTATGATTAGTGGATTCAAGGTTATGGAGGAAATACTTTTTAATGAACACTTATTGGTTTGGGTGTCACAAAACTGACCTATGTTTTGTTCCCTGAGTATCTACTGAGCTCCAGTAGAAGGAGCCAGCACGATTCTCGTGACTCGGGAAGACCCAGGCATGAAAAGCAGTATTGTCACCCTCTGAAGAGAGGCATATCGT
Organism: Varecia variegata; assembly: GCA_028533085.1. Classification (NCBI taxonomy): domain Eukaryota; kingdom Metazoa; phylum Chordata; class Mammalia; order Primates; family Lemuridae; genus Varecia; species Varecia variegata. The sequence continues at coordinate 71,824,293 of CM052437.1, read as the reverse complement.
CTACTGGCTCTCATTTGTGTCTTTCCCAGTCCAGCTCTAGGATTTTATTTTTAGAAACATGGAAGAATGTAAGTCAAAACTGAGAGAGCTGGGACTCTTTATAACATGAGGGCACAGGAAGCATGGCTTTGCTGTCCTCCAACAGAGTGTAACCCAAAGGCAGGAACGTAGTGTCCCCAGTCAACAGAAACCACTGAGCAGCTTCAGCTCCCAGCCGCAGGGCTGTCCCACAGGAACAACCTTCTGTATGAACCCCTGCAACACTCCTCTTTGGGCCCCATATTTCCAGAGGTGGAGATCCTGTCTTAGTTGTTGGCGAAGAGACGGAGTGGAATTCAAATTGCTGCAGACTGGAGTGAGGCGACAGTAACGGAGGTGCTGCACTGCGAGCCTTGGGCACGTGTGTATATTAACTGTGTGAATTATCTTTCCAGACCAGTGTGATGGGGAAGCTATTACAAACTCCCAAGCTTAAAATAGGGAAAACCTCATTCATTCAATTTTCTTAGAAAAAGATAATTTCCTATTAATTTTTGTATTCTATTTCTATGTTATCGTTCAAGACCGCTGTAAAAACTTAAAGATGAGCTTGCAGCTGAAACCAAGAGAAATTGTAAAGTCGAAAAATAGTTAATATGTAGCCAAAGGGCACTTACACAGTTAGTCATTGAAAAGGATATTAAACAGGCATAAAATCTAGACAGCAGTACCAACAGGGACAGACGTGAGTTCCTGGTTCATTTCTGCCCTGGAGTCCCAAATCCTTCAAGCTTGCAAAGCTCTCTTAAAACTTGCAAATGAGGTACCAATACTATAGAGAGAAAGAAATCCTTGACTGTTCCAAGGAGAGAACTGCTTAAATTTTCAAAGATTCCCTTGGCCCTGGGAGTAAAGAGTGCTGGCTGAACCTCCAGATTGCTTATAAAAA
>CM052437.1:71764346-71822865 GCA_028533085.1 Varecia variegata | reverse complement strand
TTAAACAGATTCAAGAATAGAATTTTTAAGAATAATATCTTAAGAAATGAAAAGAGACACATGGCCTTTTAGAAACTCACAGTGTAGCTGGAGAGAGAATAAACTGCTCTGGTAAGAAGTCAGGTCTGCCCCAGACTAATCCATTGCCTTTAACATCTCTGTTAATCTCCCTTCAGTTCCCAACAGGGAGTCAGACTGGAGAAAGTGTATGTGAAGACATACAAACAGGTACGAGTCTGCTCATGCCTGGATCCAGAAAATCACATGCAAGACCAGAGGGGCTTAGCAGCTAAGCGTCTGCGGGAACCACCTGTTCTCATGCTCCCTGGGGAGTGCAGGGGCCAGAGGACACAAAGAGGGAAGAAGAAGGCAAGGACAAGCAGGAGAAGACAGGGATTTGGCAGCTGTCTGGGTGGTAGGATTGGAAGAGTGCCCCGTGTCTGCCAAAAATATCCTTCCAACTGACTTTGTCTCAGCGCCTCAATTTTCCCATATGCATTTTGGTCGGAAAGTCATTGGAAGCCAAGATGTTAAAACCTAAATAAGTTAAACTTTTCAAAGACTCAAATCAGCCTTTCAGCTTTTAATAGAATGGCCACACATCCTTGTCTGCTTAGAGCAGCGCAGCAATTCATTAGCAATAGTGCCCCTTTCACTCTCCCAAGTATCCCACTTTGGAAGACCCTCTGCATAGCCAGCCTAGTTTCTAATTACCTAGAATACACCTGCTAACACACGTAAGGCAAGAACACGTCGGTGACGGTGAGGGGTACGAGCTGAACATCTGGCAAAAGGGGAGGTTCCCTGAGACATAGACCCCACCGAAAAGAGTTAGGTGAGAACAAATGCAGATGAAGAAGCCGAAAACTAACCCTTTTAAGCCTTACAGATTTTCTTTGGATATAAGGCTGGACAGGACCAAGAGAAATGTGAGGACTGGTGAATTGAATTCATTGTTAGGACCAAAAGTTATATTCAGTAATCTTCAGGGTAGTGTTGATATATTTTGATTTGTTTGTTTTCACCAATCTTTAAAATTCTAATGTTCTGTTTACTTACTATTTTGATTTGGGGAACTATAAAATCTTAAATTAACTAAAATTAACCCTTCTTTGAGAATATCTTGAGAGTTTACAAAAGTCTGTGACATGGCGGAAGACACGTCAGTCTACGGTGTTAGAAACCCAGAATTAATATGTACAAAGATGTTCATTGCAGCTGTGGTGGAAGGGGACAGCTGTCTGTGTGCCCAGATGTGGGAGAGTGGGCAGGTGAAATATGACTTCACCTCATGGAGCTCTGTGATGCACCTAGAAGTGATAGATTAGCTGTGTGCATCTTGGCATAGCTGGATCTTAAAACCAGAGCGCCGAGGGGAAAATTGAGAATCAAATTAATCTACTTAACATCAATTTGGTATTCACATAAATTTAAGATTTACACACATAAAACAATTGTACAGAATTTATGAGAACCATGCAAAACAATATGAGTCACATTAAACATCTTGGAATATTTGGCTGCAGTGGATGGGTGGAGAGTGGGCTATGGGAATACAGATAATAAATATAAGAATAAAACATGAGCCTGAAATTTGGTAAGCAGGGTGATAAAAAAATAAAATGAGAGGTCACAGTTTTATTGGAATCTATGCATTGTTCAATGATTTTGCAATCTTAAGCAGAAAAATCATGTTAAATCCAAAGTATTTTATAGCTGTTTATGTCCCCTCAATTAAAGGGAACAATTACTATTGTAAGTATTGAACACAGCTAGTAAGTTTGGAACATTGTTTTTCAAGGTTTTTCAACTCAATCATTAAAAACAAATTGAGCTTGTGACTCATCCTACTAAATTACACCAGGAATTATTTGTTGGCACAACTTCTAATGAGATTCTGTCCCACCTAAATGAGCTTAATAGACTTTAAATTTAGAACTGGAAAAAAAGTTGTAGATTATATACTGGAAGAAACTAGTCTGTAGCTATTAAAAGGCAAAGCAACACCAAGATTGAATCATGAAGAAATAAAAAATCTAAACAGACATATAACTAGTAAGGAGACTGAACCAGTAATCAACAACCTCCTAACCAAGAAAGCCCAGGATTAGATGGCTTCACCGTAGATTTCTACCAACCATTTAAAGAAGAATGAACACCAATCCTTCTCAAACTCCTCCAGAAAACTGAACAGGAGGAATTCCCAAACTCATTCCATGAGGCTATGAGGCCAGCATTACCTTGATAGCAAAGCCAGAAAAAGACACTAGAAAAAAAGAAAATGACAAAACAATATCCCTGATGAATAGTGATGCAAAATCCTCAACAAATACCAGAAAACCAAATTCAACAACCCATTAAAAGGATTATATGTTGTGACCAAGTGAGATTTATTCCTGCAATGCAGGAATGATTCAGTATATGAAAATCAATTGACATAATACACCACATTAACAGAAGGAACATAAATGATGTAATACCTGATTATCTCAATTAAAGCACAAAAAACATTTGGCAAAATTCAACATCCTTTCATGATACAACACTTAACAAACTAGGAATAGAAGGAAATTACCTCAACATAATGAAGGCCACCTATGAAAAGCCCACAGCTAGCCTCATACTCAGTGGTGAAAGACTGAAAGCCTCTCCTCTAACATCAGGAACAAGACAAGGATGCCCTTGCTTGCCACTTCTATTCAACATAGTACTGGATGTCCTTGCCAGAGCAGTCAGACAGGGGAAAAAATAAAAGGCATCCAAATTAGAATGGAAGAAGTAAAATTATCTCTGTTTACTGACATAATCTTATATATAGAAAACTCTAATCTTGTATAAAGAAAACTCCACAAAAAATTGTTACAATTAATGAACAAAATTCATCAAACCAGTTGCATTTCTATACACTAATAATGGACAAACTGAAAAGGAAACTAAGAAAAAAATTCCATTTAAAATGGCATAGAAAAAGATAAAATATTTAGGAATAAACTTAACCAAGGAGGTATGAGACTTGTACACTGAAAACTATGAAACACTGCTGAAAGAAATTAAAGAAGACTTTATGTTGTTAAAATGTCTATACGATCCAAAGCGATCTACAGATTCAGTGCAATCCCTATCAAGATCCCAATGGCATTTTTTTTCAAAAATAGAAAAAACATCCTAAAATTTATATGAATCTCAAAACACAAATAACCAAAACAATCTTGAGAAAGAAAAAACAAAGCTGGGGACCTCAGACTTCCTGATTTCAAAACATATTACAAAGCTACAGCAATCAAAGCAGTACAGCATTGATAAAAATACAGACATATAGGTCAATGGAACAGACTAGAAAGCCCAGACATAAATGTTTACATAGATGGCCAAACGGTCTTCAACGTGAGTGCCAAGACTATGCAATGGGTAAAGGTTAGTGTCTTCGAGAAATAGTGCTGGGGAAATTGGGTATCTACATGCAAAAGAATCAACTTGGATTTTTGCTTTTCACCTTATGTAGAAATTAACTCAAAATGAATAAAGGTCTTCAACATAGAACTGAAACTATACAACTTTTAAAAGAAAACAGGTGAGAAGCTTAATGACATTGATTTTGGCAATGATTTCTTGGATATGACACCAAAGGCACAGGCAACAAAAGAACAAAAACACAAATGGAATTACTTAAAACTTAAAAACTTTTTTGCACCAAAGAAAACAATGAACAGAGTGAAAATGCGATCTACTCAATAGGAGAAAATATATTCAAACCCTATTTCTGATAAAGGGTTAATATTCAGAATACATAAAAAACTGCTGTAACTCAACAACACTAACAACAAAAAATAAACAATCTCATTAAAAAATGGGCAAAGAACTTTTCTCCAAAGATGATATACAAATGGCCAACATGCATAAGAAAAAATCACTAATCATCCAGGAAATGCAAAGCAAAACCACAATGAGATATCACTTCACATCCATTAGGATGGCCATGTCAGAAATCACAGAAATAGCAAGTGTTGATGAGGATGTGGAGAAATTAAAACCCTTGTGCACTATTGGCAGGAATGTAAAATGGTGCAGCTACTACAGAAAGCAGTATGGCAGCTCCTAAAAATTTGAAAATAGAATTACCATATGATCCAGCAATTCTAATTCTGGGTATATATTCAAAAAAAGTAAATAATATTTTTAAGAGATATTTGCACACCCAAGGTCATTGTAGCATTATTCACAATAGCCAAGAGTTAGGAGCAACCCATGTGTCTATTAGACAGATGAATGGATAAGCAAAATGTGATAAATACATGCCATGGAATATTATTCAGTCTTAAAAAAAAAAGGAAAGTCTGCCACTTGCTACAACATAGATGAACACTGAGGACATTATGCTAAATGAAATAAGCCAATCACAAAAAACCCAAATACTGTATGATTCCACTTACTTGAGTTAGTTAGAGTAATCAAACTCTCAGCACAGGTAAGTACAGTGGCAGTTGCCAGAGATTGGGGGAAGAGTTTGGGGCTGGGTTGTTGTTCAATGGGTACAGAATTTTGGTTTTACAAGATGAAAAAGTTCTAGAGAGCATGCTTATATTTAACATTATTGCACTGTGCACTTAAAAATGTTCAAGATGGTAAATTTTATGTTACATGTTTTTTACCACAATTTTTACAAAAGGCAAAGAAACAGCACTAAGAAACAACTGAAAACGGAGGTGACAGCAGCTGTAAAGAGAAGATGCCGACCGGAAAAGGCACAGCTCAGCGTGGGAAGCCGCCCTCACTGAGGCCCTGCTGCACCCCCTCCAGACGGCAAGTTCCCTTTCAGCATGACCCAGTAAGTACAGACTTACTTTTGCACACCTTTTCCCAAATAATAAAAATGTTTATTTAAATGTATAAAAATAATTCCTATTAGAAAATAGTTACAAAAAGGCAGGTAGCGTTTGGGAAGGGAGGGGGAGGGATAGTGCAGGGCGTGGAGGAGTATGGGAGACCTGCATGGAGAAGATGGGGGACCCAAGGAAGGAAAGGTCGACAGCTCAGAGACCAGAGTCCAAAAGGCCCCAAAGTGGGCCCAACAATGAAACATGCCATCAGCACATTAGATAAAGTAAATCCACACCATCACTGCAGGGTATTTTCAGCTAGAATATTAGGAGACAAGAGATGATAAAGATACATTTTATTTTGCATATCCAATATTATAATTTCCAGGTGTGCAAAATTAGTGATAGCCTCTTTTATTTCCTTTTATTATTAGTTGACACATAATCATTGTACATACATATGGGAGACAGAGTGATCTATCAATGCTAGTGATAGCCTTTTCATTTAATGTTACTATTATTTTGATGAACATCAAACTTAAAGGTTTTCATAGTTTCTCTTATAAATAGAGTGCCCCAAATACCATTTTCCCATAAAATATTTTTATTTTTACTTTCATTTTTTAAAGATGAGTCTTGTGCTGTCGCTCAGGCTGGAGTGTAGTGGTGCAATTGTAGCTCACCGCAGCCTTAAACTCCTGGGCTCAAGTCACCCTCCTGCCTCTCTGGGATTACAGGTGCAGGCCACCATGCCTGGACTCCCATAAAATATATAAGGTCTTCAACCTCACATTTTATACCACAGGACTTTCATGGACATAACACTTGTGGTTGAAGATGGAATGTTATTCCATGACCCCTGTTGATAATGATAACAAGGATATCAGGACACACACACAGACACACACACACAATTCAAACCACATACCAACATACTCCACACACATGCATGTGCATGGGCACACTCCACATCAGACACACCAAACACATACACACACACTCCAACACATGACACATGTGATTATATTCAGTGTATTTTGTGGGGGGGAAGAAATTGTACACTAAGTTTAAGAAATATTTTCATAAAATTTGGTAACGCTTTTAGAATATGAAGGAATAATTGCAGATTATACAGCACATTCGCCCATCCAGAGTGACACTGTCCACAGCCTTCCAGATCACAGGTCCACAGGTTCTGGGTGCCTGGTTTTATAACTACCGTTTCATTGCACAGAAAAGAGGGTCCTAGTGCTCTCAGACATTGTGCTAGGAGCATCCATAAATGTTCCCTCTTTAATCTTCACGGGAAATCTCATGAGATAGAGATTTTGAATCCCAAATTTATAGAAGTTAAACTGAAAATTAGATGAGTTAAAAATTGAGTCTCCCGTACTGGTGGCTTGGAGCAGCAATCTGGTTCAAGGCCAGGCTAAGGATTTACAGGAAATGCTGTTCACACCACAAATGGGCTCTCCTGTAGACCAAGTTCATGTGGGACACCCTGCTGCAGAAGTGGGGCTGAGCGAGAAAGGTGAAGTCCCTCCTGATGGCCCCATCCCTGCCACTGCCTGAAATTTGCTCAGCCTCGCTGGAATTAAAATCCAAATCTGCATGAAGCAACGCATTTTGTGGAGAGGAAATTTGCTACTAAACCAAAAAAAAAAAAAAAAAAACGAGAGTCACTTCTCTTTTTTATGTAAAATCTTATCTGCGAATTTTATAATCACTCTTTCTGAAAATTGGGATAAGAAAAGGCATTTACAGCTAACGCTAATTTTCTAATTCCACCATGGGAAGACGGTGTGAAGCTGAGACGCCAGGGCAGGTGGAAGAAGTTTGTGGTGAGTGGTAGCATTACTTCTGCTCTCCTGCTAAAGCTGTCAAGAAACGGTGTGCAGGCTCCTGTTTCCGGGGGCTGTACATCTTCAGATTTCCATTCCATTTATCCACCAAAGTTAGACTTCCATAGTCCAGGTCACTGCCTTGATTAATGATTCAAAGGTTAAAAGGAAAGTTGCAGGCTAGAGAAAGAGGAAGCGGCGGGTTGCACCAGGAGGCGGCCTCCCGGCCACACAAGCGCTTCACTGAGGATAATAGGCTGGCCCGATGGAGATCAATGAGGCGGATCTCCCAGACATTAGTATGCGCTGGCAGTTCGCCGTGAATGCAGAGATAGATAGCGCCAGCCATTTATTTGAGAAAAGTTACACAGTTTGACATATCCTCTGTTTCCCTTTCCTTCAGAGGATCTCAAACACCACAGTTACGGAAAACTGTGTTAAAGGCGAGCAGTACAAAAATCCGGTTTGCTTTGTCCCTTTGGCAATTCCTTTTGCTTTCTCATCGTTTATTTTACCAGTGTTCCACGAACAAAAGAGCTAATTCTGTAAGAACACTATCTTGACAGTTCATTTAATAGCAAAGTGTGTAGAGACAGCCTTCGCAGAGCGACACTGGGTAAGCTGCTGTGCTTACTATGTTTAAAAGACCCAAAAAATGAGTACGATTCAATCAAAATACAGCCAAATGTTAGGCACAGTCTTTCAGTGCAGAAAAGTATTCTTGGCCTTCTGGATAAAGGTTAAAATTTTTTTGTTATTCATATTGCCATTCTTACACATTTCATTGTTAGGATTGCCACGTCGACTCAAAATTAAGTCAGGCCAATTTAACTACCTTGAGCAGATTCGATTATGGTGTCCCAACTAGTTGCACATACAATACACCTCTGTCAGAATGTAAAACAGAAAATTCTAGGGTTAGCAGGTAGGGGAGAGTAGAGATCACAAATGAAAGCACAAAGAGTACCTAGGACTGTAAGAAGACGCAGCAGGGAGGCGTGACCACAGAGAAGCAGGACCAGCCACGCAATCTATGGGGCCCGGTATAGCACAGAAATGCATGCTCCTTGTTCAAAGTCATAAAGAATTTCAAGGTGCTAACAGTCGAGCATTACGCCAAGCAAGGGCCTCATAAGACTGCATAGACGGCACGCCTGTGAAGCACCCCTGCAAGGAAGGGGTAAGACAGGAAAGCACATTCTACCTCACACCCACAATCAGCACAGTGAAAAGGCAATCTACAGAATAGGAGAAAAGATTTAATATTTGAAAATCATATGTCTGATAACGAGTCAATACCCAAAATATATAAACTACTCCTATAACTTGACTCCTATAACTTTCAATTAAAAAATAACCAAAAAAAGGGCAAAGGATTTGAATAGAATAATTTCTTGAATATGATACCAAGCACAGGCAATAAAAACAAGAGGCAAATGAGACTACATCAAACTTCAAGACTTTTGTGCATCAAAGGACACAATCGACAGAGTGAATAGGCAACATTTTGAATGGGAAAAATACTTGCAAATCATATATTTGATAAAAGGCTAACATTCAGAGTACAAAGAACCACTACAACTCAACAACAAAAATTCAAATAAATTTATTTAAAGTGGACAAAGGACTTGAATCGACATTTTTCCAAAGAGAATGTACAAATGGCCAACAAGCATATGAGAAGATGATCTACATCATTAGACAAATGCACATCAAAACCACAACAGGATATATCATCTCATGCCTAGGATAGAATGGCCACTATTGAAAAAAAAAATCAGAAAATAAGTGTTGGTGAGAATGTGGAGAGAATGGAACTCTTGTGCACTACTAGTGGGAATGTAAAATGATACAGCTGCTATACAAAACAGTATGGCAGTTCCTCAAACAATTAAAAATAGAATTGCCATATGATCCAGGAATCCCACTTCTATATGTTTATATGAAAGAACTGAAAACAGGATCTTGAAGAGATATTTGCTTGCCCTTGTCTGTAGCAGCATTTTTCACAATAGCCAAGAGGTAGAAGCAACCCAGATGTTCATCTATAGATGAATGGAGGATAAACAAAACATGTTGTGTGTGTGTATAAAATGGAATATTATTCAGTCTTAAAAAGAAAGGAAGGCCTGCACATGCTACAACATGGATAAGCGTTGAGGACATTATGCTGAGAGAAATAAGCCAGTCACAAAAAGACAGGTGCTGTTTGACTCCACTTACATAAGGTACCTGGAGCCATCAAAAGACAGTAGAAGGGTGGTTGCCAGGGGCTGGGGGGCAGGAAGGGGGAATGGGGAGTGCTGTTTAATGGGTACTGAGTTTCAATTTTACAAGACAAAGAGTTCTAAAGACTACAACAACGAGAATATACTTAACACCACAGAACCGAACTGTACACTTAAAAATGGTTAAGATGGTAAATTCTGTTATGTGTATTTAACCACAATTAGAAATTAAAATTTTTGAAATGTAAATGAATGAGAGCACAGCCTAATTTCCCCTGCTTTTCAGCAGCTACATCAGCTCTCAAACCACGAGTGTACAATTTACCTCTCTAACGGGGCTACCTTGTTTGGGTATCACAGGCTAAAGCATGTGTTTTCTAAGAAAGCCATGTTTCTTCCCTTGCTGGGAAAAAAAAATCATGCTCTTAGTACCCAGTGCCACTTGGGGCCAAGCCAGCTACTGAATTCCAGCCCACTCCATACAAACCTCATTTCCTGGAACCCCAGAGAACTCCTAAATTCAGGGCTTGATCATCTCTCTTTCATGACTTCCCAAGTTTGCATTCACTTCCTTTAGCTTAAAGTGGTAAGAAAAAGTGGATGGAGATGACGGTTCTTTCTCCTAAGAGACCTTCTTAATCTCTGAAAGTCTGCCATAAAAATGGAAGTATGTGCTATCTGTTTATGATATAAATATAAATACTATTCACCTTGTGTCACTGTTGTTTTCCATCTACACATTTAGCTCTATCCACTTTCTAGAGCAATCTTCACTGCGAGAAGGAATGTATTCAGATTTTGCCATGGATGCAGTATCCATTCTGCTGGGGATGATCCCAGGGCTCCTTTGCCCTCCCCCAAGAACTGGGGTGCCCCCTCACCCCCCTTGTGCTTTCTCGGTTCTTACACTTGGCTTAACCTCAATTCCAAATAAGAATTCCATGGCGTCCAACCCCCTTAGGGCCCCCAGCCCATTCGTCTGAAGCAGATTGTGCAAAGGGATCCACTGAAGGGTGGGAAGAAAGCACAACTTCTATTCTTAGTTATTTTTAAATTTCATCCTTTTTTAAAAATTGTTCAGGCTTTGTGCTTGTTTTATAAGGTACTTATATGATGTTTTGTTTTAAGGAGTATGATAGAAAATTTATATAAAATAAATGCATATTTATGAAGGTGCTTTTTAAAAGTAAGATTGGAGCACAATTAAAATATATTGGAACAACTAAGGTGCTGGGTCCTTGCCAAGTCTTTGGAGTTTGACCTTGTCCTCTGACAATCCAAAGGTTGGCTGTAGTCCTGCTTCCGACAGAACGGACCACCCAGAATCATGACTATTAAGTCATCTCCAATCCTCAGACACAACCTGATTAGATATGAAAATCAGCCCAGCTGAAACCGAGGTTTCTACATCCCTTTGCAACTTAGCTCTCACTCTCAGCCCCCAGCGGCAAAGCAGTTTGAGGAAAGTTAGATCTCTTAGTTAGTGCCTGCTCTCTACGACTCCAGGTTGCAGGGCCCCCAGCATCACCTGACAAAGCCTTATAGTAATAAATTGTGACGGGATGCTGGATGTACGTGTGTGTGGAGGGAGACGGAAGAGTGTGAAATGAAATGAAACAAGAAGAAATGGACTTGGGGCGAGGGTTAGGTACTAGCCACACTTTATCTACCTTTTGCTATTGTACTTTCCTGTTGGCATCCTGTATTTGTGCCTCTAAACACCTCTCTCATACTCTATCCACTTGGGGGTCTCACCTGACCAGCTACGGAGGGGGCTATGGAGTGACTGAGGTGTCAGAAGCTCTACTACGGACACTACATGACAGTAGCTTGTTTTTACCTCATAAAGCAAGCCTCATTTTAGGCTCTAAAAGAGAGGAGAAAACCAATCCTGCCATCCACCATTTCATATGAATCCCAACTCTTGAAACTGGCGCAGAAGTACATTTTACTCACTTACATGTCTATATGAGAAATGTTCTAGAAATGGATGCTAAATGGTGTTGCCAACAAATATAATATGCACTTCTATTATCTGATACAATAAATCCTGCCAGATTATATAATGCCCTACTGTTCATTTTCAAGACATAAGATTTATAAGAAGATATAAGATCTATAATAAGTGGTAATCTGCACCAAGATGTGGGCAATTTTTGCTGAAATTTTGGCAAAGTCCTTGAAATATTTTTGCTTCACATCTAATTTTCAAGTTTAATCAGCTATCTGAGTTAGATTCAAGTAAATGGAAGTATTTCCTGGCATCAAAGATAGGTAATTCTGAAGAATGGGCTGAAAGGGACGTGGCCATGTCCTTGACCTGAATCTGCAATCCAGGCATCGTAATAGTTTTAATCTCTAGAAGGGACCCGACATTGGACAGCAGCACAGATACCTCTCTCTGTCGTGGATTTTCCATCAGTGCCAGTTTTTTCCTCTACATGCCTTAGAGGACTCGTCTCATTATGACATGAGAAGGATGTTAATTACCCTTAGAAAAATGACAAGAATGAATGAAAAGTACAAATGATTTGAAGAGCCCATTTTTAGAGTAGTGTTTACACCACCCTAGCAGAATTGAAAGTTGAAAAATTGTGAAATTTCACCTTGCCTTCCGTGGCAGGGCCTGAAAGGCTAATTCTGGAGCAAGAAAGCTCACACGGCTAAGGCACCAAGAAGTCAGGTGAGGCTGCGCCATCGTCCAGGCTAGGGTACTATGCTCAGAATGGTTCCACCTGTTACCTCACATAACACTCTGTTAACCTTAGGAATAAGGTATTATTAGCACATCATGTATGTACCTCATAAAACAAGCCCAAACACTGAGCAATTAAGAAACGAGGAGACTGAGGCACAAAGATAGAAGTAACTTGCCCAAGCTCAAATAGTAAATTATGAGAATTTAAGTCTATCACCTCAAAACTGAAACACTTTGTTGCTGGATGGATTCTAGCTGTTGAGCAAAATTAAAGCCGGGAAGAACCCCAAGACAATGAGGGGTTGGCACAAAGATGGCAAAGGGCTTACCTAAGCCCCAGAGTATGTCGGGAGGGTTCATCTCCTTTTGAAGTAAGAAATAAAGGAACACATTTAAATAAGTCCACACATCCTGATACAAAATACACCCCAATGTTATTGGCCCCGTCACAGCACCGGCAGACAGAAACTAAGTTATGGGACACATCAGCGACAAAGAGAAGTCCCAGTTAGATTCAACGATGGAAATTCACCCCCGCGATATTTAGAATTAATTGTTTTGTCTTCTTACCCAATACAAGTAGAAGTAGAACATTCTTTAAAAGAAAAAGTTAATTCCAGGTAACACTACTTGAAGTTGAAAAACAGGTTTTTTATACCATCTGTGCTCTACTATGTTCATTTGAAGCACACACATGTGCCACTGGCCTGGCATGAAGATTCCTCAGTGCAAGGATAGTTCTGACTTCTTTGCTGCCGAAACTCACTCGTGTGTTCATCATCGGTACAGAAATACCTGCCATAAACTGTTGGAGGACACTCAAATTACACCATTTCAAGAATGGTGCAGACCATAAATATTCAGTAATAGGCCCGCCTGTTTAACAGCTGTAGACAGAGCTTGCCAAGTGCCCTGTGCATTTTGGCGAGTACATGCCCTAGTTTAACATCTATTTGTGAACATAACTATTTCTCGCTATTTTATTTGTTCTGAGAAAACTAAGAGGTTTCTACCTTCTGTGCATTCAGACAGAACAGACTTAGCGAGTTTGTTCCCAAGGACTGTGCTAAAAATGGAAGGCACCTTTTCAATGACGTGAAATCAAGTCACAGCACAGAGGGAAGGCCACGCCCCCTGTGTCCAAATGCTCAGCCTGGCTACAGCTCGCGTCACTAACCTCGCTGTGCGCTGTTCCACTCTGTGGCATCTTTTGCTCCAACAAGCTGAACTGCTCGGGGGTTCTGTACATTTGCCCTGTAGTCTGGGGCAAGGCCTGTACGTTGCCCCAGAGTCCATGGCCAGTGCTGCTGGAACACGCTCCCACACGCCTCCTCCACGTGCTACGTCCCTTCACACAGTCGCTCATGTGCTGCATCCTCCCGTGCAGCCTTCCTCCTTCTGGGCATTTCAGGTAGCAGAAATTTCTCTCCTCAGAGTTTCTATTTCCTCTTCATCAATATAAGACTTGCATATTATCCAAAATTTGGAAACAATAAAGAAAATAAATTTTAAAAAAGAAGGAATATAAAGCAAAAGGAAAAAGAGGAGAGAGAGCAAGAGGAGTAGAAGGAAAACTTAAGGAGAAAGGGAAGAAGAAGGAAATAAAAGAAAGGAGAAGAAAAAGAAAAAAATCACCATAAATATATATTTTGGTAGATTTTATCTTTTACTTTTTAAATTTATATTTAATATGGTTCTAATTGTGCTAAACATATACTTCCCTAGATGGCCAACCCCCTCCCACACACACACAGAATTAACATGGCAGAACAAAATGTCTCAGAGGATCACTCTTTGTAGCGTACTATTTAAAGGCTACATAATTTTCTACCACTGAACCATATCATAATTCACATACTCATTTCCCCTTTTGTGGAGCACACAGATAATTTCCAACTTCTTGTTTTGTAAATTGCTTTGTCTGAAGTTCTCTCACGGCGCTAGGAAGTAGGGTAAAGACCTTGGAATTTGGAATTCCATCTGAGTTCAATGGGTGGGTCTGCCTTATGGTGGTTACATGACTTTTAATAAACCACTCACCACACTCAGCCTGTGTTTCTTTATCTGTAAAATAAGAATTGTAATTAATAGTTTCCCTATTTGCATTTGATCATATCTGTGAGCCCCAACTTCCTAAATTATACTCTCACTGCAAGAACCAATTTGTTAGTCAACACATAACCACTGAGTAGCTATGATCATGCCTGTCCAATCTCACGGCATTGTGAGGGAAAAAGATGCAATACTGAATATGATCAAAGCAAACCATTACTTATGCTTATGGTTTGTATTCCCTGATACATTTTCATCTCGAGATCCATATATCCATTTTCATTATACTCTCACTTGTAGGGCAGAGGATTCAGTAAATACTCGTTAATGAAATTAATAGAGTGAATCATTTGCTAAATAACATAGAACCAACAGAAATAGTCAGTTGCAAGTAAAACAAAAATTTATGAAGTGACTACTATATGCCATAATCTGTTCGTATAGAAGAGTGATTGTTGCCTATCAACAATTTCTTTAGTTGCCTGGGCATCGTGGCTTAATATAGAAAATAAATATCTCCCAAACTGATCCCAATTCACAAGTTCAGGCTGCTGATGATATTTGAATAGCATTTTTTCTATTGCACATTCTTCTATTAAGAAAACTGTGGTTACTCTCCTGAGTCTCTGACACTCAGTCTTTGAATTTTTAGAAGGTTTGAAGGAAATCTGGGCCCTTTCTAAAACATCTGAAAGGTATTTGTGGCTCTTGCTTTCCCATTGTAGTAAACTCCCCCTCCAATGCCTGCTTTTTTCCCTGGATGACCTGGCAACCTGCAGTCCCAGTGTTTTTGCTCATTTCTTCTCAACCACGTGAGCCCAGAGATGAACCAACGTGTCATCACTACCCAGTGGGCAAGTCAGGCTTCAAAGATGCTCATCCTTTCAAACTGTGGCATGTGGGACAGGTAGATTCGTATTGTCTGTGACTACAAAACGCTACCCAGAGCTTCCCGCTGGTGATGCCAAAAATGTGGAGCCGCAGATGGAACAGTCTATTTAAAATGGAGTGACTGGAACTGACAGCAGCAGCAGATTAAAATTCTAGGAGCTGCAGAAACACAGAGCAGAAATCATATTTAGATAATGTGTCATTAAAATTCAAATGATGGCTAATGCTTGCAAGTGGAGATGCGAAACATACATAGAACACCAAGTGCAAATGCACTTCAGCAGACACCCCTCTCCCTGGGGATACCCAATCAGGAGAGGCAGGTCACACAGAAGGGGCCAAGTGGGAGGGATGGTCCTGACCACCCTGGGTGGCCAGAGTGGCCAGGTCCACTTTTTTCCGGGCTAGCACAGATACAATGTGGACTGCCAGGTAAAGGCTGATATAAAAACCATTTTAAGACATAAAATTCCATCTGGGCAATCTTATTCTAATAGCAAAAACAATAAAATGAAATCTATTAGACATATAAATTATAAGCTCACTGTATTAGTCTGCTAAGGTTGCTATAGCAAAATGCCACAGACCAGATGCCTTGAACAACAGATGTTTATTTCCTCACAGGTCTGGAGGCTGGAAGTCCAAGATCAGTGTCAGGTGAGGACTTTCTATTAGGTTATTAAGTAGGAAATGTCTGATTTCTTTAAGTGCCAATAAAAATTAAAATGTGCTTAACTTCATTAGTAATCATTGAAATGCTAATAAAAACCCTATGTGATAACACTTCTCACCCATGCACCCAGATAATATTAAACAGACAAAACCTGATAATATCAAATAGTGGTGAGGATGTGAGGCAACTAGAATATTTATCCACTATTGGTGAAAGCATAAATTGGTACAACCACTTTGATATTTTTTGGCAATATCTATTAAAAATAGAACAAGCTTTGAGAACCAGCAATTCCATCCCTAGAAATATATTCAACAAAGATACATACATACATTCACCAAAAGACATATACGAGAATGATCACAGCTGAATTATTCATAAAGTGATAAACAGGAAATGAAACAAATGTCCATCCATAGTAAAAGAAATAAATAATGATAAATTTATATAATGAAATACTATATCACAGTGAAGAAAAAACAAACCACCCAAACTACCATGACACATAAATCACACAAAAGCAAAAGCAACCTAACAAAAAGGACTGCCTGATATATTTTCCCATTTATAAAAAAACAAGCCAACTTGACCTTTGCATGAAGGAGGGTGGATAGGTAGTAAATTGGTGGGGAACAAGAGCAGCTTCTAGGTTGTTAGTGATATTCTATTTCTTTTAATTTGAGTGGGTTCAAATTGGCACTTTCATTTTATAAAAATTCATGGAGCTGTATCTTTGTGATTTCCTGCATGCATTATACCTCAATAAAAAGTTCACCTGAAATATGTGTATACATATATATATACTTGTAATATATATGTATATAAATATACATATATATATGTATTACTTGTAATATATATGTATATAAATATATATATATAAAACAGAGAGAGAGAGAGAGCAGAGACCTGCAGGCTAGATTGAGACTACAGCTTCGATAGCTTTAGTGTGAACTACCATGAAATGCAATTGATTAATAAATGGTAAGGGCAATATCTTACTTCAGAATCTTCAGTGCTCTATGAAAACAGACATTCTGCTCACTTTGGTCACTGACATTAGTATTCTTGCTGGAGATTGGTATGTAGGGGCATTCCAAAAAGACAATTTGTTGGGTTTTCTTTTGTTTTTTGTTTTTTTTGAGAGGGTCCTTCCTCATGGTCTTGGACTACTTCTTGAGGCCAATGGTACCCACTAATCTCCCCATGAGGTAGATGGACGCCCCACCTACCATGAGCTCCTCGGCACTGTGCTGGGGAGACGCGGCAGTACACCTGGGGATCTGATGAAGGAGCACGTAGATCCTTTCTCTAAAGGATCCTTTCTCTTACGGGAATTTACTTTTCATGGAAATTTTCAATCTATTCACACATTCCTCTAGTCTAGCATCATTTGGTGTTGTACATTACAAGGACAGAAAGGTTGGATTTGTATCTCCTGCATTTTGCATCATGCTGGCTATGACTGTTCACTGGCAGAACGTATGAAGTATTCCACTCTAGTTTTCCCCACTCAGGGTCCATGGAAATGGGGATCCAAAAGTTGGTTTGAGAGGATCTGTTAATTAATAGGAATTATATGTCTATTTTGTGTGTATGTTTGCATGCAAGTTTCCAATAAGAGATTTATAGCTTTTATTTAGTTATCAAAAGCATCCTCAATTTTAAAATGTTAAAAAAAAGTTATCCAGTAAATTTTGAATGCTGCAACTATCAAGAATGGAAAGTGGCAAAGTATGTTTGGATAATTTGATTAATAGAATGGTAAAGTAGCTTTGGGATATTTACCTGCACCTTGAGTCACTTTGAAGTCAAATAACAGCTGCTGTTGCTGTATAAATTTTCAGGCAATTTGAATTTATTGTGAGCTTGACCCCTCGAGGGTGATTTACATATGTTGGCTCTTCTGTCATCGCTGCTGGGCTGCCAGAGGTGGTGGCCTGGGCTGCCTTCTTGCAGACACTGTTTGCTCTCTCCCTTCCTTCCACCTTATTCTTCTTCCCAGGGTTAGGACAGGGCTGGGAGGGTCAGGAGACCCAGTCTCTGGAACAGTCTCCTATTTCAGGGCAGTTTTAGCTCCAGATTGAGCAAGAGTCCCCATGGATGCGAGTTGGGGGGAGTAGTGAATGTCAAATCTGAGCCTGGCACTGGGCTAGGCACCAAGGATAAAGAAAACATTGATGGAACAAACTGTCCCATGTCAGGCTTTGTGAGCGATGCAGAGATAACCAAGGTGAGAACATACTACTCAAGGAACACAACTCCTTTTCCAGGAGCTCAGGCCCAGACATGGGTCTTCACACCACACGAGAGCTGCTATGTCTTTAGGAACCACAGCCACTTATCATGTGGTAGGCGAGGTGCTTGACACATGCTATCTAATTTAATCCTCACTATAGCTCTTTGAGACAGTAATTACCTCCATTCCACAGACAGTGAAACAGATGCTGAGAGTAATTATGAAACCTGCCCAAGAATGCCAATAAATACTGTAAAGGAAGATATCACCCACCAGGAACTCGGCTCAGCAGTTCACCAGTTCACATGTCATTGAGTTTCACAGAGGAGTGAAATCAGAGACCTGCAAGATTAGAAAGAGATCGATACAGTCTAGATCCTTTAGGAGAATGCCTGATATTTACACTACACTATTGACTGTTACTGTGTTGAAGATGGTGAGATCAGCAAGAAAAAAAAAAAAAAAAGGATTTCTATCAGGTCCTCCTGAGCCTTCTTAGCTGCAATGTCAAGGTCTGTGGGTTAGACCTTGCAGTTGGCAGTTCAGCCATAACACAAGCATCAAATCTGAAATTGTTAAAGCATGGACTTCTCAGAACAGATGACCACACTGATTGTTAGGAGCTGTGCTAATTACCGCAGTCACCTACACTGACGGTGAAGGCCCGCCAGACTCTCAGATTTCATTTGGCAAGATGAGAATTTCAGGAACATAAATCCAACCTCTGTACTTCCAGACCTCTTAATATTATTCCCAGTGTGTACTTTCAAAACTGTTTTCAGCTGTTACTGGTATCATGATAATCAAAGGTGTTTTAAATAAGATGAAAGATTTAATTTTGAGTGGATCTGTAAAGAACAGATTAATAGGACGCAGAGGAAGGATACTGTCGAGATGCAGCACCCTTTGAGCAAAACCTCTGAAACAAAACAAAAGGACAACTGTCTCAGGCACTAAGAAGTTGTGCCTAATGAAGGATGGAGTGAGCATTTAGCAAACAAACAGGAGGTGAAGGATTGGATGCAGCCAATAAGGAGAAGTTAGCATTTGACCCATAGATCCCTGCAAAAACTGAATGTGAGTACGATGCCTTTAAAGGCTTTTATGGTTAAGTAAATATGTACCTTCAAAACACAGGCATCTAGCCTTGCCTTTGGAGGATAGGAGCTGATTGATTGAATCCAATATTTCTGGATTTTTCTTTAGCTTTTTATTTTTGCAGAATTCAGAGAGACTTTACTAAAGAAAAAATTTAAGTTAAAGAAGAAAAACCTACAGCCTATACTAATCTAAATACATCACTAACATCTATGCATGCTCAAATAATTTTGTCACCTTTATGAGTGATAGGCCTACACTCCAGCGTATGTTCAGTCTTGATAGAAATTTGTTCTCAAAAAATCCCAGTCTAAGTATGAAAAAGTTAAAAAGGAAAGTGAAATTTCAATCTTCAGCTTTCATGTTTAGAAAAAAAATGTTAAATGAGTCTAATTTCTTCTACTCTTCCACTCACACTTTCCATATCCTCTTTTCACCAATTCTCTTGCATTCCATATGGATCTGAGGTCTCTCATTAGCCAAATTACAGCCCCCAAAACACATTTCTTGGGCTCATCCTCCCTTTCTTCTCCTTCTTCCCAAGCTCCTTCCTGTGTAGAAGGCCTTGGTCTCCAGGGCTGTGTTCTCTCCTCTCCCTCCTCCGTACAATCTGTTCTGTTTGTTCTTGTTCATGAACCTCCCTGTTCATTCTCCAACTCTGCAGCAAAATCTCTAGGAACAACGCTATTGATAGCAAGACTCTCGTGGGGTGGTGCGACAGGGGATGGATGGGAACCAGGTCGTGAAACAGCGGGGGATGTCCAAATAAGGGCTGCATCTTGGTTACTAGCACTGTTCTGGTGTTAATTTCTTAGTTTTGATAAATGTGCCACGATTACGTAAGATGTTAGCCTTAAAGGAAGCTGAGTGCAGGGTGTGCTGGAATTCTCTCCCTATCTTCACATCACTTCTGTAAATCAAAAATTAGTATCAAGCTACTCAAGGGAAAAAATCACTCAGTACATAGTATTTTGGGTTCTTTTGTTTCTCTAAATTATTTTAAATATACATTTTCATGTAGTAGCATAATATATATGCCTATTATGTACCTATGTAGAATTTCCCAAGGTTTTTTTCCTTTGAACTCTCTTTTTGCAGAATTATCATTTGAATTCTTTTGTTTCTATCCAAATAAGAGGTGTCTAAAATTGTAAAAATCCGTAAGCAGAACTAAATACAAAGCTCACGAAGTTCCTTGGTAAAACATAATTAAAATACGTTAATAATTTCCCTAATATACTTAGAAAAACAACTTAAATTTATAGAATGATCTCTAGGTTTTCAGAATAGAAAGTGATTTCTATTTGCCTTAAGATTTGCTTTTAAAGAAAATTTAAATTAGCTATTAGATAATTCTTAACTTTTTAATAATAGTATGCAGAACAGCATTTTCTTACTTTCTTTTTTATAGCTTTTTCTTTTCTTTCCCCAGTTCATCCCCTCATTAGCCAGGCATGAAGAACAGTGACAACCTCTTCACATGGTTGGGTAGAGGAACTAGAGCACAGTATGTTCTCAACGACTTTCCAAGGACCCGATTAGATTTCTTCACCAAGTCAGTGTGAAAGCATTATAATAATCACATGGACTCAAAATGATTTGTCAACTGATTCATGCAACTTAGAAAAAAGAGCATTTGCCTCCAGATTGATCCACTTGGTTCACAAGCCACGTGACGTACAGGAAAGAGCCCCAGTGGGGAGCCGGGCGATGCCAGTGTAGACATGTTCTGTGGTAACCAGCATCTCCCTCGCAACTGTTTGTTGTAACTGTTAAGGCAGAACCACCCATTTTCCTGGCTCCACGTGTCCACTTGGAAGGACATTAACCAGTTTAGCTTTCTTGATTTTTCTGCATTCCTCATTCATTCCTCTCCATCAGAAGGGGTGTGACATATTCAGTTAGTCAATCTGGAAAAAGGAATAGGTATGTGTGGCTCAGCCTTACGTGGACGCTGTTTTCTCAGCTGCCTGCCTGCAGAGAAATCTCATTCTGGGCTGATTTCTCCCCGGCCACAGGGAGTCATCACTTATACCTATCACTGGGCAAGTGAGTTTAGTTCTGTTGTGAAGTATTAGCAAGCCTATTGTGAACATACAAAACCAGGTTCTATCAGTAATAAAGCTGATATTTTGATCCTTGTTTTATATGTACCTATGTGCATTTTTAAATTAATTCTGAACTCAAGAAATTAAGGAAGGAGTGTTCCGTATTGATTCTTTCTCAAAATCTCAGTTGTAACTGTTGTTATTTACCAATATAATATTAATATATAGGCTTTCCACATATATATGTATATATATTTTAAATTCTTGGCAAGCCCATCAGTTGACTATTTACTCTTTTAATAAGCTTTTACATTTAGAATAGTTTTAGATTGACAGAAAAATTGCAAGGCTAGTAGAGAAGGTTCCTATATACCATATACCCGGTGTCCTCAATCGTCAACATTTTACATTACAACACTGAGAAAATGTTATTAACAAAAATCAGTCACATTCAAATTTCCCCAGTTTTACCTAATGCCCTTTTTCCATCCCAGGATCTCATCCTGGATCCTACATTAAATTTAGCTGTCATGTCTCCTTAGCTCATCTTGGCTGTAACAGTTTTTCAGACTTTCCTTGTTTCTGATGGCCTTGATAGTTTTGGGGAGGATGGGTCAGGTGTTTTGTAGACTGCCTTTCTATTTGGAAGTATATGGTATTTTTCTCATGACTAGGCTGGAGAGGAAGACTACAGAGGTAAAGCACCATTTTCATTACATCATGTCAACATGACTTATTGTGATGTTTGTGCCCTTTAAAATTACTTTTCTGTTTCCTCCATTTCTAAACTATACCCTTTAAAGAAACTCACCATTAAGTTATTTGAACTTCTGTATGGGAGATTCGCATATTCTCCCCTACTTATTTAATTATTTATTTATAGCAATACAGACTTATGGATATTTATTTTATACCTAGGTTATAATCTAATGGTTATATTGTTTATTTTGTTGCTCAGATTGCTTTGGTTATTGAGAATTTTTTCAGTTGGCTTCAGTGTCCCTTTGAATTGTTCCCATCATTGTATGTGCGTGTGTGCACATATGCGTGTGAGCACATGCATGTGTACATGTGTGTGCAAGCACGTCTTTGCTTTCTGGCACCACAAGTTGCTCCAAGCTCTCCTCGTACATTTCCTGCTAAATGTTAGAATCAGCTATTTTTCCAAGGAGCTCCAGTTCCTTTCATCAGAGAATGAGAATAGAAACCAAGATCTGGATGCTATGTGCTTGTTGCTACTGAATTGTCATTGCTTCTAGACCTTCTTAGAACATGGAAATAGATGTCGGTATACTAAACCAAGTATATATACATATCTATAATTATTTCATGTATTTTTATTTATATGTATGTTAAGCTAAATATGAATTTATATTGATGTCAGTAGCATGTGTTTCATTCTAGCCTTCTCCCTCCAGCCCAGAGTCTGTGCTTTTGTCAGGGAGAGCTGTCTAGAAGAGTTTCACAGTGCCTACTCTTCCCTTCCTGCTTTGAGGGTCCCAAGAGGATATTGTGCAGACCCTCACCATGAAAATTGACCATGGAATTCCTCTAGGGAAAGTCCACAGAACTGTGGGGCTCCTCTATGTCTGCAGGCTTCAGGAGTTTCTCATTCTGGGACTAGTCCACACCTAGCTTCCAACCATCTGTCAAAATGAACGTTTAAGTGTTCTTACTGGTTTATGGAGCCCAGTGGTTTCTGCTTCAGGTAAGGAAATCTTAAGTGCTGTATCCCTCTGAATGCACCTGTCACTCCAGACTTCAAAGTGGCAATTTGCCCTGTTACTTTATTTCTCTGTTGATTTTCAATTTGTCCAGTTTATTCTAGTTGTCAGGATAGGACTTGACAACTACCAAGCTTTTTACATTTTGGAACTGAAACTGAAATGTCCTTAGGTATGAATTTTACTATTCCTATTTCATAGATGAGAGGATTGACGTTGTCCATTCTGATATACCTAATAATTGGTACATGATGGATCAACCCAGGTCTTTGGATGTCACAGGCCATGCAGTCTCCAATCCCCAGTTTGGATTTCAAATGGCATTTGAAGTCTTTGGGCTTCTGTCTCACCTGAATTCCTCCTTGCTATGACATTATACAACTTATTAAGCACCTGGTATGTGCAATCATACTCCATATGACTTGTGAGAATTCTAAAGAAATAGAAGATAAAGTCCTGCTCTCAATAATCATATGCTAATGGACAGACCAAGTATACATGAGGCAATTCAAAAGCAAGTACAAAGCCACATATTTATAAGTGTAAGGTTATTAGATATTTCATATAATGTCCACAGACCTTATGGGACCTGCCAATATGTTGTCAAGAGTCTACAGTTTGTGATATTTTTAAATTGTATTCATGATAATATTTTAGAAAATGGGTGAAATTTTAGTCCCAGTGTTTTTCCTTGATTTGTTTTTACTAAAGTGTTGGAGCCAAACGATCGCACAGAGTGATAATGTTTAATGTTTAACATGTTGAGGACCATGTCTGTCTCCCCAGGACTTGTCATGTTGTATGTCGAAATGACACAATCACCCTTCATTTGTCATTGAACTCATAAAAATATTGCAATAATCTAATGGTCAATATATAATATATACTTTTCCATTATATGATTTCTTTTTCAACATTCTATTTAAGAATATGTAGTGGACACAGTGCTCTGCTCAGGTTCCCTGAGATTTTTCTCAATGCTTCTGTGCACCCCTCCCCTGGCTTCTGTGCGCTCTTTCATTAAGAGCTGACACTTGCAACTTTCTTGGTGGATCTACTCTTGGGCTACTGAAGCCACTTTGTCTACACGTGCAGAGAACCATAAATGCCTTGGAGGGCATATACTCCAGGCATCCTGAGTCACTGTCAGAGTGATTCCATGAGAATAAAAGCCCAGCTCCCTGTCCTCGACTCTGGACAAACTCTCAAGTGTACCTTACACTTCAGAGCTCCCTGAAGGATCAGGCTAAGGCTAGAACTTCTAATAAAATCAAATCTTTGCTTCGATTCTTTCCTTTCCTCATCCTGGTTCCACCATTCTCTTTTCAGTTTTTCCTGAGAGCACTTCATAAATAAATCACTTTCATGGGAATCTTATTCTCAAGGCATGCTCCCAGGGACCCAAACTAAGAAAAGACGCATGATTGGAATGATTGGGCTTTCAAAGTAAAGCATCTTTGCAAGCATACTTAGCAAGCTTATTGTTAAAAAGGAAAAAAATAAAAATGGTAATAATCACAATTCAAAGGAATCATTTTCACAATCAAAAATAAAATCAAGTCATTGAGAACTAAAATGAAGTAAATAATTTCTCTACTTAGAACCAGCATCACTAATTTTGTCTCATCAAAAGACCCTCATATTAAATCAAGGTTGTTAATGTTCATTGCATTGATTTTTTTTAAGGTTTTTGTTTCTTTTTTAAATTTGTTTTTGTTTCATACATTTATGAATGCTATACGGACAGAAAGTTTATTTGTGGCTTTGTTTAAATAACACTAAATGGAAAATAATTTAAATAAGCAATAATGGGTCCAGCTGCACAGCTTTTACTTTAAAACAGGGGTCTTTATACCTTTTCTATAAAGGCCTAGATAGTAAATATTTGACTTTGAAGCCCATAGGGTCTCTATTAAAACCCTCCAACTTCACTGTGGTAGAAGAAGATATAGATAGTACATAAATAAATGAGCATGGCTATCCCCATAAAACTTTATTTATTAAAGGAGACAGTAGGCCTCATGTGGTGTATGGGCTACAGTTTGTCAACTCTTGCTTTAAATGTAAACCAAGCACCTTTTCTTGGAAAAAAAAATGTAAAACATTACTGGAATGACATCAGCAAATTGGCAGAGAAGCAGCCTCAAGTTCCTGCCCTTTCCCAGAAATATAGGAAAAAATATCAGCAGAAACTATCAAAACCAATATTGTCAGAACACAAAGTTTTATAACAACCATAAGAATGCTGAATCAGGAAAAGGGCAACATAAAAATGATAGAAAAGGATTGTAGCATTTTTTCCCTTGCCCCATGCCTTCCTCGAATCAGTAGCAGTTTCAAAGGCAGCAGCCTCTGTTCCTAATGTGCTGGTCCCTGGTTCTGGAGAAAGGGGGAGCGGGGACAGACCTTATTTTCAATTTGTCATGTATGCCTCTTCAGGCTGTTTGAAAGATGCGTGACACTTATCTCTGTTTCACCTAAAGTGGAATCCATTCAGGGTGGAAAAGTGCTGGGCAATGCTCGAAAACAGTGCGAGGTGACTGCCCATGGTGACCTAGGGAAAGATATTATAGTTGAAACATACAGCAGACGGCCTAAAGCCTCCGAGGAAAAGCTGGGGAGAGTTTCTTTGGTAAATTAGGAAATTTAAAAGCACCCATGTATAGAGGGAAATTTAGGAAGTCGCACATACTCCCTAAGCAAGGCACATGCTCTAGAAAGATCTGAGAAGAACCTAATCTTTCAGCCCTGATCTCCAAGCTCAGTGCAAGACTGGCTAACTGTTGAATGGGCACCTTGTCACAGAGCCAATCTGTAAAGACGGCCAGAGTTGTTTGCTTGATTTTTGTTTTAAACTCCTGGCATTCAAGGAAATCACTGTTAAAATATTAGCTGAACACTATATGTATGTGTATGTGTGTGTATATATATGTGTGTGTGTGTATGTGTATGTGTGTGTGTGTGTGTGTGTGTGTGTGTGACATAACACAATATTAGCTGGACAACTCTGAAAGCACAGAGACTTCAGTGACCACAAGCAAGAAATGTAGTCTTTCCAAAAATGTTTTGAAAAGATCACTAAACAAATTAAACAACCTTCAATGATCACAAATGAGTAAACACTGGAGGAGAGGGGAAACCTAATTTCCAGAGTTAATACATTATAATATTCAAATGTCCAGATTTCAACAAAAATCATAAGGTATACAAAGAAACAAGGAAGTGTGGCACATTGGGATAACAAAATAAATTGACAAAAACCAAACCTCAGAAAGCTCAACCACTGGACATACTAAAAAAAGACTTGAAAAGAACTGTCTTAATATGCTCAAAGAGCTAAGGAAAACACTGGACATAGAAATATAGAAAATACAGGAAACAATACATGAGTGAGAGGAGAATGTCAATAAAGAGAGAGAAATTATAAAAAGAAACAAAGCAGAAATTCTGGAGCTAAGACAATCACTGAAATGAAAAATTCATTAGAGGGGAGTAACAGCTTATTTGAGCATGAAGAAGAAGGAATCAGTGAACTTGAAGGTAGGACAATTAAAATTAGTGGATCTAAAAAGCAAAAAGAAAAAAAAGTTAACAAAACCTGAGCCTAAGGGATTTGTGAGATACCTTAGAACAGATCAATATATGCCTTATGGGGATCCTAGAAAGAGAAGAGAAAGAGAAATGGATAGAAAGAATATTTGAAGAATAATATCCAAAAATTGCCCAAATTTGATGAAATATATAAATCTATGCATCTAGAAAGCTTAATGAATTCCAGGTAAAATAAACTCAAAGAGACCCACACCAAGACACATAATTAAGCTGTCAAAAGCTAAAGCTAAAAAGAGAATCTTGAAAGCAACAAGAGAGAAGTGACTTGTCATATACAAAGTATCTTCAGTAATATTATCAGATGATTTACCTTCAGAAATTATGGAGCCAGAAGGCAGGGGAATGACATTTAAAGAGCTAAGTGATATATTTAAGGGCAGGGGAATTATATATTTAAAATTATATATTTGAAGAAAAATTAGTCAAGAAAATAGAAGGCATCTAAATTGGAAAGGAAGAAATAAAACTATCCATTCTCAGGTGACATGATCATAATATGGAAAATTCCAAAAGAATACACACACACACACACACATACACATACACACACACAAATAAAGACATAAATGAACTCAGCAAAGTTGCAGAGTACAAGATCAACATAAATCAGTTGTATTAATCAGCAATTAATCACATTTCTAATAGTGCCCAAAGGAATAAAATATTTAGGAATAAGTTTAACAAAGGAGGTGAATGACTTGTACACTTAAAACTACAAAATATTGCTGAGAAAAATTAGAGAAGACTTAATAAATGGAAAGACTATGTCATGGATTGGAATATTTAATATTGTTAAGATGTCGATACTACTCAAAAATAATCTATAGATTCAATGAAATTGCTATCAAAATTACAATAATTTTTTTACATAAATGGAAAGTTGATTTTCAAATTCATATGTAATTGAAAATGTCCCTGAATAGCCAAAAAAATTCTTGAAATAGAAGAACAAAATTGTAGGACTCACATTTCCTGTTTTCAAAACATACTTACAAGGCTGCAGTAATAAAAAAAATAGTGGTAGTGGCATAAAGAGAAGCATATAGACCAATGAAACAGATAAAGAGCCCAGAAATAAATCCATCCATCAATGGCCAATTGATTTTCAACAATGGTGCCAAGACCATCCAATTGAGAAAGGATAGTGTCTTCAACAAATGGTGCTGAAACAACTTGATTTCCACATGCAAAAAAAATGAAGTCGGACCCTTACCTCACACCATATACAAAAATTAATTCAAAATGTATTAAAGACTTAAATACAAGAGCTAAAACCATAAAACCCTTAGAAGAAAATGTAGGAGAAATTTTTCGTAGATGTAGAAGATGTACAAATAGGTCATAAGGACATGAAAATACGTTCAATATCACTAGTCATTAGGAAAATGCAAATTAAAACCACAATTAGGTACCACTTCACACCTACTAGGATGGTCATAATATTTTTTTTAAAGTAAAATCAATATTAGATGGTGGATGAATTGGAACCCTCATACATGCTGATGGGAATGTAAAATGGCACAATTGCTGTGGAAAACAGTCTGGTGGTTCATAAATAAGTTAAATATAGAATTATCACATGACTCAAAAATTCTAGTCCTAGACATAAACCCAAAAGAATTAAAAACATGGACATGAACAGATATTTGTGCATCAATGTTCACAGCAGCATTATTCATGATAGTTGAAAGGTAGAAATAATCCAAATTTCCATCAGATGAATGGATAAACAAAATGTGTTATATACATACAATGGAATATTATTCAGCCAGATGAACCTTCAAAATATTATCTATGTGAAATAATCCAGGCACAAAAGAACAAATATTGTACAATTCTAATTCTATGAAATATTTATAATCGGCAAAGTCACAGGTCACAGCTTCCCAGGGCTCGGAGGAGAGAGGAAGTGGGGAGTTATTGCTTAATGGCTACAGAGTTTCTGTTTGGGCTCATGGAAAGTTTCAGAAATAGACAGTAGTAGTGGGGATAGTGGAATAAAACTGTAAATATAATTAATACCATTGAATTGTACTCTTAAACATGTTTAAAATGGCAAAGTTTATGTAATGCATTTTTCACCACAATAAAAATGTTATTTACAAAAAAGTCAACATCACTCAAGTTTGAAAGCTCTATTGCATTTCATGCTGAACCTGGAGGTGATTTCAAAACAACTTTTTATATTTGACCTGTATTCTAAGAACATACCACTAAAATCTGTGGGGTCTGGTCTGGTAAATATTCTTCTACTTTCAATTTAAAAATCACTTTTTCCCTTTTGTGAGAGAATCACATTTTTCAGGCTCTGGAAGAAACCATCCAATCTAGAATTTAGCCTTAAATTGGACCTTATCTATTAATATTAATAGTTCCATTAAGGTTTAGGAGAAAAGTAGCAAAATACTTCTTGTTTTTGATTTCTCATAATGGAAACTAACTTGGAACATCACATTTACGTGTAGATTATTTGTTCTCTATGTACAACTTTCCCTTGGAGCTTAGCTTGTCCTACCCACAGTCCCTGGGAGAACAGCCATATGTATCAAGTGTCCAAAACCCACTGCCCTCCTAGCCTTAGATAATTTGCTCTCAGGGTTGCCACCTGGTCCAATGGACACAACCATTCCAATTTTGAGCTAAGAGGCTGTAGGTATTTGATCTTGAAGGCTGGAATGAAAAGATTGTGTAGATGCAAAAGTGGAGGGTTCTATCTTGAACCACATATAAATACGTAAGTAAGCAGAGAGAAGTTCTTTGCGGAGAGAAGTTGAGGGGAAACACTGACAGTCCTGAGAGATGGGGAGCTCTCTGATACCCCACAGAGTGCAGCTACTCCGCCTTAACTATTCCTGGATTCCACGAGAGGGACACATTTAAAATAAGCTGCCTTTTTATGTTCAAGCTAGCTCACATAAGTTTCTGCTCCTTGTACTGTAAGAATCTGAATAGAACATTTTGATATAAATACAAATATATGTTGGTTTAAATTGTAAATTATGCATGGCTTTTACAACTTCAAAGGCATTTTATGTTTGTGGAGGGTACTTTCCTACTACCTGCCTCTGTCACTTTAAGGATAAATATTTAATCTCCTCAGTCATTCTGGGTAATTTGATGAAATCATATAAAACCACTGAAAGTCTAACCACTCACAGGGTGCTAATGTCTCTTCTACAAAATCCCAGCAAATAGTTATTCAGCTTCCACAGGAATTTCCCCAGTGACACACGACACACAACATGCTGACAACGGTGATGCACGCTCTCCCCCAGGGAAGGGGCATCTCCCGCCTCAACTGTGGCAAGCTCAGATCAAGTGGAAACAGCACAGCCAGGCTCCCACTCCAGGAGCCAGCTCTGCGCTTCTCGGGGGGCTCAATTTTATACTGCAGCACAACATATGCCTGACAGCTCAAGCCTTCCAAACAGACGAACCAACAGACTCCAGCTCGAGTGTACCTTTTGAAGATGGCATAGGGTTTAGAGAGAGTATGGTGTCAGCACAGTCATAAAAAATTCCAATCCGATGAACTGGGCTTGCCATCTCGCCCATACTGCTGCCAACCTGAAAGGATAGTTAGCAAAGCTTAAAAAGTGGTATCCCACCAGCCTTAAGCAAGATTTGTCACTGCTGCTGTGACAGCAGCAGCACCAGGAAGTATAAATCATTATTAACTGTGTCGTGCATATGAGAAAATAACTATATTACACCACTGGGTGAGAGCTGTAAAGGGACAAAGCCTAGAACACACAGCAATATGCCATTAGCCTGCAGGTCTCTTTTTCTATTGAAAAGAAAATTCAACCACATATTTCTAAGCATTAAGGATGCTGCCAGCCAACCCACACAACTCATAGAGATGGTTTGTTGTTTTGTTTTGTTTTTTCCCCACACTTTGTAGTTATGACATTTCAAAAGGGAGAACTGTCATGTAGAGTCATGTTTTGAGATTACCAGGTTCTTCATGGTAATCATCTTTGTGACAAAGTAAGGCCAGAGCCTAAAGGCAGATGCCCTGGCTGAGAGTGTCTGAGGACTGTGCCCTGATGTGCCACACCTCGATGCTTGAAGGGGTGACAGTTCAGGGGGTTTGAGTTGGCCAGTCCTCCTCTGGACAGCAAGCTTGATGCTGGTTATTAAAATTTCTCCTAAAAGCAAAGCAGACTCTGTCGAGGCACTAGTTTCCTTTCTAACAAGGCACCAGATAAACGTTCTCTCATGAAGACTTTTCCCTAAGTCACATATTGTTCTTTATTCTTCTCATATAATTACACTCAAGAAAAAAATTTTAAAAACTTTCAGGATTTGTCAGGGAAAATGAACTTTTATTGTCCTTCCTGGGAGAAAATTCTCATCTTATTTCTTCTGAGTTGATCCTAATACATAGAGTTTATGGTGACCACTCACATAAAGATCGGTTCCTCCTTATGGTGTTTAGAGTAATGGAAAAAGAATCTCCCTAGAAACTTCCTCTACCACACAGACGCCATCTGGCTTCTGCTCTTGAATCTCTCTCTATTACTCCACCCTGCTTTGCAAGATTCATTGCCTCAAAAGATGTGCCCAACTGGAAAATTCAAATTGTCTTGTGTTTGCAATATTAGTCAGAAAGTAGAGATGACACTTTAGTGTCCTGCCATAAATTCTATAGACAATGACAACAACAAAAAGCAAGTGACCTGGAGACTACCTACGGGAAATTCTTTCTTCAGCAAGGATGCAGGTGCAAGGCAGCAATGAGGATGGGCGATGGTGAGAGGACAGGAATAGAAATGAGAAAGGGAAACGCCTGTGGGAGTTTAGTAAATAGTATCTCTTAGCACATCCTTCTCTCAGTGATGCCCCATGAATTGTAGATTTAACATTCACGGATCCTGTATCCTTACTCTCAATTCCCCACCACAGAAATAATTACAATCCCTCGCAGGAATCAGGACACTTACAGTTAAATATTCAAAAATGTGGCATATAGAACTCTGGACAGAAAGGAAATTCAGGAATAAACTGCTCCTTTAAAAATCATAAAAGGTGTCTGGTCCATAAATTATAAATGTAGGGCTTATTTGTAGCTAGAAGGTCAACTCACTTTAAAATGCAAACCCTCATATCATCTTATAGTGCATGGGAAGAATTATTTTTATTCTAATAAGAGGAAATGCAGAAATACTGGGGTTTTGACTGTGCCCCAGGTAAAACATGGAAAATCCCAGCTCATCACTCAACTGCTAGAGGATATTTGAACATGCAGCATCATGCAGGTAGATATTAGGATGTCACCTTCCACCCAGCTCCTTTGCTCCTGTGTAGACCCAGCTTTAATGACTTTTACAAGCCTCCTCGGCATGTCTCCTCTTCAGAGACAGTGCTGAAATTTATTAGTAGCTGCCATTTATTAAGTGCTCCTCTTTGCCAGGTGTTTACCACATATTTCTTCCAAGACACATAACATCTAAGACAGACCTGCTCTCATCCCACAGAGGACTCAGAAAGATGAAGGACGCGGCCCCCACTCCCTGCCCAGCCCTCTCACCAAGCTCTCATAACCACAGGGAATTTGTTTAAACAAAATTATTTATAAGAATATATTCAATTTAGAAGGATAGAAATTAATTTTACTTCAAAGACATACTTTTTTCTGTTAAAGTTTCTTAAGAAGTAAATCATTTTGATATTGCTACAGTATTGGTGTCTCAAATGCAGTGCAGTCTAGTGGATAAAAATATAGTCTGGAGACAGATATATTTTCTTGAAGTTTGACTTCTTCAACACTTATGACTGTACCTGGGCTAACTAAATCCTTATGATCTTTAGTTTTCTCATGAGTAAAATGGGTATACCAATCATACCATTGTATTAAGTTGTTGGGGTGATTAAATGAATTAATGCATATAAAATTATTTTGTGCATAATAAACATTAATTAAATATTATTATTGTTTTAATGTGATTTTCAAGTGGTTGTTGTTTGGAGTTATTGCTGTCAACATGTGTGAAAGTTTGGAAGAGGTTACATTCTTCTAGTCCTATATTGATAAAAGTCAGTAAGCCTTTCCCTGAAGATGTGCTCTCCAAAACTCTGGGTCTGATCACCATGCCGCCAGAACATATGTATTCTCCTGCTGATGATCTGCCCTCATGTATGGTCCCACCATTTAGACTTCCAAACTGAGTTGGTGCCTGTTGGGTTCTGAATGCGTCTGTAGCTTATTCATTCTGCATTTATTAGGAATGTACTTGGCTGGACCTAATCATTGCCTTCCCTGAAAACACTTGACTCTAAGAGGATGTGCCTCACTGCCAGGCCCTGCTACCTGAATGACCATATTGTGTATATTATGACCCGGGATCTCCAGCCACAGATGACTGGACTAACAGTGTCCCTTACTGAAAGGCAAGAGTATGGCTGGTCACCTGACTAGGGTGGATCTGAAGAGGTGAGTTGGTCTGTCCAGATCCAGTTATAAGTTGTTGAAGAATGTGCAAAGCAACACCACAAGAACCGTATCAATGTATGTGTAGTCGCCAGACTCCTTCTGTTGTCCAATCTCTATTGACCTCTCAAATCCTTCCTCTGTGCAGAGGGCTCTGCCTTTGTCAAATATCTCCTGTATCCTTTTGTGATGAAGAATTGAGAACATGGGCAAAGAATCAAGAAAAAAAGCACCTATGCAGGTGGGTTTCTGAAAAGGGGCAGTCAGGCCAGAAGAGCTCAGAAGCAGGTTGGGGGAGAGCAACCCGCTGTGAGAGGGATGGGGAGGAAGAGTGGGAATGAGAGGAGAGTAAGAGCTTCTTCCCAGGTGCAGGAAGTTAAAGATAGGAGCCAGAATCTTTCAATAATCATTGTTGAAAACCCTGTGGGGTCCATTTGGATGGAGTCTCTTTGAATGTGATGAAATGGGTGGGGTTGGGCTACTTGGGTCATGCACCAGTAGAAGCTGTGACCCAGGAAATAGGTGAGGCCCCAGGAAGAAAGTCACAAACGGCAATGGGAGCTGATGCGTCTTCAGAGAGATGCCTCGGCCAACATAATGTGCAACCCCAGGATGTGAACAGACAGCTGCAAGTGCTGAGCTGAGGAAGGGGGTTGGAGCAGAGAGAGAGACCAAGCAGATAACCAAGGAAAGACTTTCATTGGTGGTGCTGGGCTGAGAATTCCCTAAGATGAATTCCTATTTTGTGGACATGATGGGGAGAGTCTTTGTATTTTGGTACCCAGAAAAGACTAAAAAAAGAGTACCAACAACTGTGAGATGCCGTGGGGCTAGTCCCTCTCCTCAGAGAGCTTCTCTCTCTCCTAGAATGCATGTTTTGCAATAACTCAAAAGTAGGTATGGTTGGCACCTCTAAAACAGCCTGCAGACATGCTCACCTCCTCTGTATAATTCCTTCCCCTTGAGTGTGGGCTGGACCTGGCAACTTACTTCTAAAAAATAGAATATAGCAGAAGTAAGGAAATCTGACTTCCAAGGTTAGGTTACAAAAAGACTATGACTTGCATTTTGGGTGGTCTCTCTCCCTCTCTCCCTTTGTGGGAAGCCAGCTACCATGTTGCAAGTTACTCTATGAAAAATCCTTGTGTCAAAGAAATGATGCTCCAGCCAACATACGGCCAGTACCCAGGCCTGCCAGCCACCAAACTGATCATCCCCAGTTGAGCCTTGATGTGACTGTAGCCCCCACAGACACCTCAATCTCACCTTTAAGAAGGGCTCTGAGCTAAGCTGCACCTGGTTCCTGATCCACAGAAGTTGTGAGATAGTGAATGTGTGTTGTTCAAGCCACTAAGTCATGAATTGATTTTAATGCAGTAATAGATAACTAGTACAGCAGGATTCATCACTTTAAAAAGGTGCAAAGCTCGTGGAGGAAGAAAAGATAGCTGAAAGGGGAGGGAAGGATTCGGTTGACTTTTCTGAGAACAGGATTCAGCCTTAAATTCAAGACTGTTTGAGTCTGCTGAATAGACAGGAAGGAGACATCTGTGTGACTTTGATCCTGTGCTTTGTGCTGGTTTGGGCAGTGTCTACAGTAACAGTCACTGCAATCCCCAGGACCCTGGAGCATTCTTTCAATCTCGTGGTGCTCCTTTGAAGGGTGTACCCTTAGCTTTATAGAAACCCTTACAGGGAACACAGTCAAAAGAATGTCAGGAAAAACAAAAAGAGGGAGAGACAACTTATCCTCATTCCCTGCCCTGGAAATGGACAGAATAATACAGTTGCCGACAAGCAACCATTCTAGTGTTCTTCTTGCCTAACTTTCTTCCTTTCTCCCAGTTGTAAATTTTCATTTTTGTCAGTTTCATCTGAGGAGACCCTCTGTAATGATGCAGACTTAGATTTGAAATTTATTTTGAGTCTTACCCGGCCAACAAAGAGCTTACCTGAAAATCTATTCTAGTAACAAGAGAAAATAGGAATATAATATTTATTTGTTGAGAAACAAAATGCAGGGAAGGTGAGGATCAAGGGAGAGAGAGAGAGACAGACAGAGAGAGAGAAAATTCCCATGCTGGAAATATATCAAAAACCCGAACACAGTACTTATAAACCTTAGGGCAGTTGTGTGACCTGCAGAAATCAATCAACTCCCTGGACATTTACGTCTTTTTGTTGGATTTTTCTCTATCAGCCCAAATGCACAGTTTTGTTTAGTAAAATAAATCAATGCACTACCTCAGCAGCAGTCAGCCTGAGAAACAGTGAAACTGACTTTTAAGAAAGCCAACAATAATCAACTCCTGACATGATTTCTATTTATTTTTTCTTCTCCCCCTCCTTTTGATTAAGCACTTTTTGAATTTTGAAAAGAGCTTCATGAATCATTCTGTGGCTGCTTAATATTAATAGTAATGGGATTTATTCTATTGAAATGCGTTCATTATCATGCCAGCTGCCAGGCTTGCGTCTCCAAACAGGCCTCTGGAAATAGACTCTTCTAAATACCTTTCTTGAAAGAGAACTGCAGACTAAAATAGGAAAATATACAAATATTGCCAAAGTTTACACTCAGGTTGATATGAACTGACAATTCAAGCTTACCCAACCACTCAGAGCAATGTCCCTCATGCTCCATCTATGAATATTTTCAACCCTCTATATCTCTCCCCCAAACGTTCTCAGTTCCATATCTCACTCACTACCATCCCATCCTTAAAGAATCTTTTAATCTATCCAAATCATGTCTCGTCCATAAAGCCTTGCTTATTCTCTCTAATCAGAAATAATTTCTTCTTACTTTGTGCACATTTGTTGCATTCAAATCTGTCCTTTCTAGAACATTCTAAGCTCCTTGAAGATGGTGCTATATCTGTGTTGCAGCACTTAGCACAGCACCTGGAGCAGAGCTATCAGGTACCACACTGTGTTGAGTTCCACTGATCATCCACAGAGTCCCAGCCTTTGCGGCTAGTACAAAGCATAGCATGCAACATTGAATCTAGAATGTGACTTTCTAGGTTCATTGTTTCAAATTGATCAAACTAGAATTAAATTTCACAAACCAGAAACAAATAAAGAGCTCAGAGATATTATTGAACTCATCAAATCACGAGAAGAAGAATGAGCTGATTAGCCCATTAGCACACAAGGTAAAGAGTCTTCACCTCCCTTGAACACTACAGGAGTTACTGCTTAATCATGTTCCTGCCTATTTCCAAGTGGAAGGTTCTCCAAGGCAGGGACCTGCTTCACATTTCATTGTAATTTAGATAATACCTACATAGTGCTAGACATATGAAGGTTCCCAATGATTATATTTTTTCATAAATTAGTGGTAGACCAAAAAAGGAAAGAGAAAGAAAAGAGAAGCAGACAGGAAATACACAGCCTTGACAAACTCAGGTTTAAACATCATCTTTCCTTAGATGTTCTTTGATCTCAGCAACTGGTTTCTTGACAAGCTACAGACTAGTGTGTGTGTGTGTGTGTGTGTGTGTGTGTGTATGAATCCAATTACACTTAAAATATATAAGAAGAACGGAGTATTTAGAGGAGCTCTTTATCCTTTGTGCAAATCTGCATTTTTATGCAGTGAGCTGGCTTCCTGTAGCACATTCCCATATCCATTTCCAATCTCAGTTGCCTTTCCAAGGAAAGTGAGAAACAGCTTTTTCTTTGGGGAGAAGCATTTGCCTCGCTTAGCCTGACCCATGTTTAGAGAGACTACACAGCAGGGAGAATGCCAGATGGCAGCAGTGATGAGAAACCTAGATTTCAAAGGGCAAGTGTGAGGAAACCGCCAAAATTCTGCTACTAAAACAAGTAGAACAGAACCCAGCAGCTGGTCTGGCCCCAGGCAATGGTCCAATAGGCCAGGTTGGTATCTGCCACCCTCTTTCTCTACGGAGACAAGACCCTGTCGTCATCTGCTGCCATAATCCTTTTTCTGGCTGTTTCTATTTGTCTTATTTTCTGGGGAGAAAAGTCTTCTACTGAAAAAAATGTTTCTTATTCAACCCCTATGTGAGCTGTTCCCGCATCTCTGAAAGATACTAGTGGCACCCAGCAAAGTCTCCTTTGCCCCTCGCTCTCCTGAGTGTCTCTTCCTACATGCTGGTTTCTTCCTGCTTGGGAGCTCAAGACGTTGATCTTCTTCACCTCTTATCCCATCTCTCTGATCCCCTCCTCCTTCTTTCCATCCATTTCTTTCTCTCAGTAGAAATGAAAGAAAGAGAGAGAAAAAAGAAGAAAGGAGGGAAAGGAAGGGGAGAGAATGGCTCCCTACAAAGGGGCAGAAAGATGGGAATGAAATGCAGAGGAGTGGATGGGAAATCTCAGAATGGTACCTAGGGTTGTGTTTTACCATAATCCTACAGCACTCATTCCACTAGATCTGATGTTTCTTAGATTTTTTTTAAAAAATGTTCCCATTAAATAAATATTTTCAGGGCTAAAATGACTGTTTTGAATTCTATCTTTTGAATTTAATATTATTTATTCACTGTCCCAAGAAATTCGCTACATAAAATCTAACATGTATATAATATGGAATGATAAGTAAAGGAAGACATAGAATAACTATTTATTGAGCATTTACTTTGTGTTCTTTCCTTACCTGGTCAACCAGAGCCACCCTGGGAGATCAACACTCTCATTATTAGCACTCATGGGAGGGAAACAGGTGGTGCTAATACAAATGTCTATAGTCAACTCCACCGGAGGGGTGAGAATGGTGGGAATGTGGGACCAAGACAGGGAACTCCTGAAAGAGTTCTAAACCCCTCTGGTAGGCTGGACAACCCTGACAAAGGCCTGTCAACCACTTCTGTGGGGACAAGTCTCCCTTGCCCGGGTCTGAGCCAGTTCCGCACAGGAGAGCTGCCTCAGTGAGCTCTGTCTCGGAAGAGCAGAGCAGTCTGCCCAGTCAGAGCAGCGGGCAGGCCGGGCCATTCTGATGACTACACTCAATCATTTGGCTCAGTGTGGTGCAGGAAAATTGGATGAAGAGAGAAACAAAAGATTAAGAGCAAAAGCAGAGAAACGGAAATAACGTGAAAACTCTATCAGCAAATACTTTGCGTGCATAATTTTAAATGGTCCAAATACACTCCACTTATTTCTAGAAAACCTACGTGGAATTTTCAATTTAGGATTCTTACATATTAAATGGCTACATGTTCGTATCTGCTGACTTTTAAGCAATAAAGTGTTTTAGCAGCTGATTAGAGAACAGAAGCAGAGGTGTAAAATTTCTCAAAGAACTGAATGAGGTGGTTACTTAAAAAAAACACTAATGATAATGAGAATTTCAGATGCAATGAACAAGTACCTGCAAAATTCTGAGAATGTCAGGCTCAAAAATGCTAAATGGGGGCTCAGTGAGTGATGAGAATAAATAGGGCCCCATCCCAGGAGGGGACGAGTCTAAGCTGGACACGCAGGTCTGAAGACAGCAGCTGACAAAAGGCTCCCCAAAGACAGAAATTCCACTCAACTAAAAGGAGCTGATTCTGTATTTCCAGCCACTAGTTCTGGAGCAACTCACCCTGAGGTCAAATAATTCCAAAAACCTAAGGAGTGAACAGAGTTCTTTTTGTGTTTTTTTCCTTATTAATTCTTGATTGTGGCAAAATATACATAAGACGAAATTTACTGTCTTCATGGTTTTTCAGTAGTGTCAAGTACATTCACATTGTTGTGCAACCATCACCCCAAATTGAAACTCTGTGACATTAAATAGTAACTTCTACCTCCCTCGTTGTTCCAGCCCCTGACAACCACCATTCTAATTTGTGTTTCTATGAGTTTGACTTCTCTAGGTACCTCAGATGAGTGGAATCACACAATATCTGTCCTTCTGTGACTGGCTTATTTCACTCAGCATAATGTCCTCAAGATTCATCATGTAGCAGGTGTCAGAATTTCCTTCCTCTTTAAGGCTAATACTCCGTTGTATATGTATACCCGAAGAGTTCTTTTCAAATAATAATTACTTGTGATTATTTTTAATTTTCTACATTTTTATTTAGCTTTCTTGCATTTGGTATTCTTGATTCCACCAGGAAGAAAATTTAGAACACCTTTCTCTTTTTCCTGGATGGTGTAGATGCTTTAGTGCCATGTCAATATGTAAACAACATCTCACAAAGGCTTTCGTCAGTTACCCTTTCCCTGCAGTACTGCCCAGCTGAGAGAGGGAAGAACTTCTAGAGAGGTGGATGCTCCTCCCTATCATGCCCTGTCTGTGCCCCGGGCAGACACAGCCTCTGCGATGGCCCGGCAGCCATGGATGACAATGTGTGCCAGACTTCCCTAGGAGCCAAGACCTGCACACCTGGGGTTTAGACCAATGCTGGCATTTCCAGTGACTGGGGAGGAAGTGCAGACAACAGAAAGCAGCTAACACAAAGGGCTGTGAGGCCTCAGAATACAGGACGAGGCATGAATAGAAGTCTTACAGCACAAGGAAGCCACAGCAGCTAGAGTCAGGAATGGTCAGTGGCTCCTGGAATAGCAGGGGGCTGTGCTTAGACACACCCTGACGTGTGCACGCATGTGTGTGCATGTGTGTGTGTGTGTGTGTGTGTGCATATGCAAGCACCTGCGGGAGAGAAGAGGGCTGAGGTGGAAATGGAAGAGGTGTAGCAGGAGGGGCCCAGGCAACTCTGCTGAAGGATCCCTTCAGTCAGCCTCTGCCAGAGAGCAGGAGGGAGATGGAGGCAGGGCGTCGAGTGTCCCTAGCCAGAAAGAATGACAGATTGAGGAGCAGGCAGGCACAGAAACCCACGTGTCAGGAGTGTGCAGAATCGGGGCTGCAGACCCAGGATCAACGGCTGGTGTGATGGCTGATTACACGCATCAACTTGACCAGGTGCCAAGATTCCACTTTGTTTCTGGATGTGCCTCTGAGGGTGTTTCTGGATGAGACTGGCATTTGAAATGATGGACTCAGTAAAGCAGCTTGCCCTCCCCAGTGTAAAGGGGCATCATCCTATTGGCCGAGGGGCTGGACAGAGGAAGGAGGAATTCTCCCCTTGTCCGCCAGCCTGCTTGAGCTGATCGCCTCATCTGAGAGTCTCACATCTGCTGCGAGTCTCCCTGTCCACTGCCCTAGTTCTCGGGCCTTTGGACTCAGACTGAATTACGCCCCTGCTTTCCTGAGTCTCCAGCAGATTGTGGGGCTTAGCTTCCATAATCATCACGTGAGCCAATTTCCATAACAAATCTCCTTTATGTAAATACGTAAATATACCTGTTTCTCTGGAGAACGCTGACTAATGCAGTTAGGAAGCAATTGGCAAGAACATCAACAGTGGCCTGAGGGGGACACTGACAGGACAGTCGTATAGGCTGCACCACATCAACCAGGACAAAAACCACCTCAGGGCAGAGAGCCTGCGCGCAAGGCCAGAGCAGAAGGCAGGGGCTCTGATGGGGTGACAGGTGTGCCCTCCTTCTCTGAGTCACAAAAGTGACACAGGGAGGGGGATGCTGAGGTTCTCCACCCAGTGAGTGGAATATTGATCTAGCTACCTGCACAGGTTGGGCATCCCAAATCCCAGAATCCAAATTGCTCCCCAAACCAAAACCGTTTGAGCACCAGCATGACGTTCAAAGGAAATGTTCATTTGAGATGCTCAACCAGATATTGAAACTATTCCAAAATCCAAAAAATTCTGAAATCCCAAACACTTCTGGTCCCAAGCATTTCAGATAACAGATGCTCAATCTGTACTGATGAAGGTCCCAGGAGGTAACACATATCGCACTAGAACCCAGTGATTCGAGAGAGCTGAGTAAGGACTATTGATCAACAATATGGAAACCAGAAGGAGTATTGTATTCCCTGGGGGTAAACAACAGGCCTCACCCCTCCACCAGAACCTTACAAGAGCCTTGCCCAGGCAGCAGCATGGCTGGATCTCACAAGGAAGAAACATGGGGAGAAGACCCAGCCCTCGCCCTCCTCCTTCTCCAATCTCTGCTCATTTTCCCCAAATGCTGAACCCAAGGAAATCCACAGGGCAGAAAAGCATGATGTGGTCCATGCTCCGTCAATCTCCCAGAACAAAGAGCAGGATGGAGGTGAGGGATGAACCAGAGGTGAAACGGAGCACCCTCCCCTCTGACTCCGGGGAGCCTGTCACAGTGGCCTCACCCAGGGGCCTTGAGTGGCGTGCCCAGTGGATAATCAGTTTACAGAAGTAAAACACCTCTTTGGATTCCCAGAAGTAGCTGGCAGTTGGGAAGGGGTGATGGAACTCTACAAGGCTCTGGGCTCTCTGCATGAGCAAGTGAAGGCTCAGAGATGGCTCAGAGTTAGCAATGTGCAGCCATGCATGTCAAGCTGTCTGCATTTACATCCATGAGTTTGTGTAGCTGGAATATTTTCATGCTGTGAATGTACTGATTGTCTATAGAGGTTCATTGTGGTTGTGTAAGTAGCCTCTGAGTCTAAGTTGCATGTCCCTCGTAAGAAGGGTGTCTTCTGCGTGGAGCTGCAGGCTTGGGATGGTTCCTTAGCCTGGTGTCTGAAGAAACCTTCCTACTCTCACTCTGACACTTATTATAGGTAAGTCAGTTTTTTCATAGTAAAAAATGGGGATCACTGTCTCCCTGACTTGTTAATAGGGTCCGAAGAGCAGGTATACATGGAGGTAGTCTGCGACCTTCAGGGTGGGACAGACAAGGTGACACGTGGTGACAACAGAGGCAGCTTGGTGCCTTGAGCCCCCTTCATTGCCAGTACTGAATGTTACTCTTGGGAAAGGAGAGTTTTCATCCACAGGTTTCTAAGAGGGGCATAAGTACATATTACCTCATCCAGGCACATTTGAAAAAATGTTAATATCTTTTATACGTTAACACCAAGCAAGAACAACAGGCATAAGATACAGGCAATGCAAACAGTGTGACTCAGAACACACAGGCTTCTGATCTGCCAGGGCTGATGTCTCAGGCAGGAGCCACCCTCTGTCACACAAGGCCAGGGAAAGGGAGGTGTGATGGAGCCCTGCCCTGCACACCTGCTGATCTGCCTCAACATCAACTTGGTGGCCTCCACCTCTAGCACTGCCCTACAAGAACACCGAGACCCTGGGGAAAAGAGTCACTGCTATCTTTGTCTCTTCTGAGTCGTCCTGTGTGAAGCAGCACCACTGGCTGAGTCATGAGGCTGGACACCCCCGGGGCAGTCCTCCACACGTGTGACCTCCTGGCTGGATGGGGTGGGTGTCAAAGGGCCAGGGACAGTCTGGGTTCCTACCTGCCTCACAGGTTTAGGTGCTAAACAAGAAGCACACACTTGCCAGAGAAGTAGCTGTGCCTTCTCTGCACCTTTCCAGGTGCCCTAAATGTTGGGGTTCCCCAAGTTCTGTCCTCTCCCTCCTCTCTTATGGTCCTGCACATCACTATGGTGACTTCCTCTCCCTCCGAGGCTTCAGCCAGTGTCAAGCTGCACAAAAATAACTCACAATTCTCCACCTCTGGACCTAATCTCTTCTCTC
Organism: Varecia variegata; assembly: GCA_028533085.1. Classification (NCBI taxonomy): domain Eukaryota; kingdom Metazoa; phylum Chordata; class Mammalia; order Primates; family Lemuridae; genus Varecia; species Varecia variegata. The sequence continues at coordinate 71,780,996 of CM052437.1, read as the reverse complement.
ATGAGGACTGACAATGCTCAATGTTTCTTCTTCCTGTCACAAGAAAGAAAACACATCAAGCAAGAGTCACTGTCCCAGCCAGGACTCCAAAGACAGCAGCCTACCAGTGGGTTCCAAACGTGGTTCTACAAGGCTCTCTGGTAGACACAATTTATTTAAAGACATGTATGTAAAATAAAGTTTAATGATAGCTGTTAAAGGACTCCAGTCCAGAACAGAGTGTGGTCAAGGTGCCATGGGCACACAGGACACCTTGGCTGTTAGAGCTGGTCTCAGTACAACCACCTTATTCTTATTCCACGCATGACGAAGCCCATCATCAATACTTTGTAGCACCTCTGACCAAGTAATTTTGGGAAAGCATGTTAAAAAATGTTCCCTTCTCACCAAATATATTATAAGCTTGTGTAATATTTCTCCCTTATGAAATATGTATATGAAGTGTTTAATACCATAGAGACCTTGAAAGCTCTCTATATTGCTTGTTCTAACTCAAGTTTCTCAATGAATAACATTTGATTGATTGTTTTAATTCCATATTGGTACCAATACAAGAATATTAGCACGTGGGTACTGGAATAAATCTCCTTGGATAACAGAGTAGTCATGCACATAGGGAATATCCGCGTGCTGGCAGAGGGAGAATTGACTCCATCACTATGCAGTGGCTTCTGTGCACATCAAGACTCCTGATAGGAAGTTTTGTGGCTGGCAAAGCACATGTCTGAGAATTTTGTGGAATGTGGTTTTATAACTAGTCCCAAAACAGAGTCATGAAATGCACTGCCACAGGGCAAGCTCCCCCTAAAAGAAACCTTTCTCATAATGGCCATACCTTCACGTGAGTACCTTTCTGCAGCTCCCTGCCACACACAGCCCAGGATGTCAGAAGTGTAGTGTGGCCATAACGTCGTACGTTAGCCACTGAACTGGACACTGCCCTGCCCAACCCCTCTATAGCTTCGGTGCACGCGGAGCTGCTCTGCCGCTGGCCCCATCCTGAAAAGAGGGCACTGACCTTTCTTACTCACGTCACTTCTATATTCCTAAGCCTCATAGCTTTTTCTCCCAGCTCCGTCATTCCTGCATAGCCGTGATCTTTCTCCATCTGTGAAGATTTCAGGTCAAATCTGCCTCAGCTTCCGTCAGTGCCTGTCAACATTCCCCAGAACTGAGATTTTTTATCTCCAACAATACAATTTTCTCCGTCTACAGCTTAAGTTCTCCTCTTGTCTTTCTTATCTGTTTTTCTTTCTAATTTTTCGGGCATGCTAGCTATTAATACCTCATCCTGTCTGTATCTCTCAGCTCACTCTGGCCGCTCTCAACTCTTCCTGTGTCTCTGGTTTCTGTAAAGAAACTCTGCAAAGACTGAAGCCTCAAACCTGCCCTCACTCAGGAAGCATCACCCTTCCCTGCCTGCCCACTGTTCTCACCAGGATATAAAGCCTTGTGTCTTTGGCTCACCTAGATTTCTTTAATGAAGCAGTTGCATTGAAATTACACCTGTAACACTTTTTCTTTTTTTTTTTTTTTAACTTTTCAGTCTCAAGGCAGCTTTCAATCACAATGTTTTGGACACTTGGGAGTTTTCTGGAGATGGTGGTGGGGAAGGGATAAATTGCCAGAGATAAGGTACTGCAGGCATACACCTCAAAATTCCAATTCAGTCTAGTTATGCATGAGAAACCTAGCCTAGATTATTCACATCAGATACAGTGGCGTCTTAGACCTCCAGCAACAAATCTTGCCTGTAGTATTACCGTCGTCCCTCAGTATCCATGGGAGATTGGTTCCAGGACCCCAATGGATACCAAAAAGCATAGATTTCCAAATCCCTTATATGAAATGGCATAGTACTTGCATATAACCCATGCACATACTTTAAATCATCTCTAGATTACTTGTAAGGCCTAAAACAACATACATGCTGTATAAATAGTTAGTATACTGTATTTTCATTCATACTATTTTTTACTATTGAATTTTTATTTTTAATTTTTTTCAAGTATTTCCAATCTGTGGTTGGTTGAATCCATGCATGCAGAAGCCACAGATATGGAGTGCCAACTGTATATAATCAATTTTTAAATATTAATACTTTATTGAAATATAATGTGTGTATATATGGAGAGAGAGAGAAAGAGAGAGAATTGCACAAATCATGTGTGTATGCTGCCCAGTGAATTACCACAAAGTGAATACATACATATGACTACAACACTGGTCAAGAAATAGAACATAATCAGCCATCAAAATATTTCCCTTCGCACACCTTCCCCCAGTGACCGATCCATCCCCCATGCCCAAAAGTGTCATAGATAAACTGTGCCATTATATAGAGGCTAATACAGTATGACTTACTTGTCTCTGACTTCTTTTGCTCAATGATATGTTGTAAGAGTTACCATGTTATTTTGCACAGCAATAGTTTATTTTCATGGCAGTATAATATTCTGCTATGGCAACAGCACAATATATTGATATGATATAGTTTGAATCTTTGTCTCCTCCTCAAATCTCATGTTGAAATTATATTCCTAATGTTGGAGGTGGGGCCTAGTGGGAGGTGTCTGGGTCATGGGGTGGATCCTTCATGAATGAGTTGGTGCCCTCCCATTGGTGATGAGTCCACGCGTGAGCTGGTTGTGTACAAAAGCTTGGCACCTCCTTCCTCTCTCACTTGCTTCCGCACTCTCACTACGCAATCTCTGCACACCAGCTCCGCTTTGGCCCCTTCCCTTTCCTCCATGAGTGGAAGCTTCCTGAGTTCCTCCCCAGGAGCAGGTGCTGGTGACATTCTTCTTGTAAAGCCCACAGAACCATGAGCCAAACAAACTCTTTTCTTTATAAATTACCCAGCCTAAGGTGTTCCTTTCTGGCAATACAAAATGGACTAACACATGATCCTACTGGTTTATTTCCAATTTTTGGCTGTTTTGAATAACAGGATATGGTCAGCAGTCTCTGAGACAGCCCCTCGGGATCTCTGCCTCCTACTCTTCACACTCCTGTGTAATACCCTCTCAAAGGACTGGTGCCTTTTTCTTGTTCACTCTTCCTGGTTCACTTGCTGAGGAAAGGCAGCAGCTACATTGTGAACTGCACTGCAGGTAAGTCCATGAGACAAGGAGGTGAGGGTGACCTCCGGCCAACAGTCCATGAGAAACTAAATCTTGCCAACAATCCTGTAAGGGGGCTTTGAAGCAGATCCTCCTCTAGCCCAGCCTTCAAAGAAAACCACAGTCCAGCCTTCAGAAAAGACCAACACCTCGACTAGGTCCTCAGGACAGACCTTGAGCCAGAGGCACCCAGGTGAGCTGCACACAAAGTCCTGAACCACAGAAACTGTGAGATAATAAATGTTTATTACTATAAACTGCTAAGTTTGGGGAGTAATTTGTGACATACGAAAGGAGAACTAATATAGTGATATGAACAGTTTTGTACATATTTTATGGGAAGAGTTCTGTTGGCTATAAACCCAGGAATAGCATTGCTGGGTTACAGGTTATACGTAGCTCAGATTTATTCCATCCCACCAGTTTTCCAAAGCAGGTGTAGCCATTTATTCTCCCCAAAGCAAAATACGAGAGTTCCAGTCACTCTGCATCCTACCAGTGGTTGGCATTGTCAGTCCTTTTAATTTTGGCAATTGTGGTAGGTGAGGAGGAGCATCTTATTAATGTTCTCTGTAACATTAAGGTTGAGCACATTTTCATGTGTTTGTGGGCCATTTGGATATCTGTCCTGCTTTACGAAGTGGTCACTCTCCATTGAGTTGTCTTTTTCTTATTGATATTAAATAATTCTTTTTATGTCTTTGCATGTAAGGTCTTTGTTACTTGTATATGTTGCAGATGCTGTCTCCCAAACTGAGATGGTCTTTTTACTGTCTTAATGTGGTATTTTGATGGATATAAGTTTTTAATTTTAACGTAGTCCAGTATATCCTTTATAACTAGCATTTTTTGTGTTTTAACAAATCTTCCCCACCTCAAGATTATAAAGTGATTTTTCTGTTATCTCCAAAAAGCTAGACAGCTTCACTGCTTATCTTAAGATGTACAATCTACTTTAATTTGGTTTTTGTGTATGAGATGAAAGGCAGGGCTCAAGGGTCATTCGGTTCGGTGTGGATAACCAGTTGACTAGGCACCACTTGAGTGAACAGTCCTTCGTTACCACTGCACTATGCGCTTTCTGTGTCATAAATCGAGCTCATACATACAAGGGTCTGTCTCTGGCCTGTATTTTTCTCTATTTGTCTACATAGCTACCCCCGAGCCAAAAGTATGCTGGGTTAATTTCTGTGGCTGTATGATAAGTCTTCATATCCAGTAAAGTCAGTCCTCCCACTTCAAGATTGTCATGGCTATTCTTGGCCCTTTGCATTTCAATATAAATTTTAGAATGAGCTTGTGATTTTCACAAAACCAGTACATTTCTCTGGGATTTTTTTTTTTGGAATTGCATTTAATCTATAGATCAATATGGAGGTCATTATTATTTTATAACATTGGCCTATCCAATTCACGCACATGGTATATGACTTCATTTATTTAGGTGCTCCTTAATTTTTTAAATAATAAATTATAATTTTAAATAATAAATTATAATTTTCTGTGTAGAGACCTAACACATTTTAAACATTTAATCTTAAGTATCTGAAGTTCTTTGATGCTTTTGTAACACTACCTTTCTATTAAATTTTCATTTTCTGTTACTTATGTAAAAATTAAATTGCTTTTTTCAGAGTGGCCAAGTACACAGAAGTCTTGCTAAATTATTAATTCTAAGAATGTATCAAGTACATTATTTTGGATTTTATACATACACAATCTTATCATTAGCAAATAATGATACTTTTCCAACTCTTACAGGGTTTATTGTTTTTCATATCATATTATATTGTTTATGACCCCATTAGAATGGCACCTCCATTATTTGTGAGATAACAGACATAGAAGTAGAACACATAGTTATCACATTCCTGACCTCAGAAGTAAAGCTTTCAAGTTTTCACCATTGAGTATAATGTTTGCTATATTTAGATAATCATTATAAAATTTTTTAAAATTGCCTTTTATACTTAGTTTGCTAAGAATTTTTGATTTTCTAAAAATTATGAATGACATCTATTTCGTCTGATTTTGTTCTATATATATGGAAAAGATCATTTATGCTTTCTCTTTTATTACATTAAAATGGTTAATTACATTGATTAATTTTTGAACATTGTCTCAAACTCACATTATTAGGATAAACATGACTTGATCATCATGTGTTATCTTTTGTATATTGCTAGATTTTGTTGGCTACTATTTTAGGATTTTTACATGGCCATTCACGAGAGAAATTGGCCTGTGATTTTCTTTTCATTAAATGTTCTTGCTACATGTTGGTATTTAAGTTTTGCTGTTCTCATAAAATAAGCTGGGAACTATTTATAATATTTCTATTCTATGGGAGATTTTGTGAAAGATTGGAATTATTTCTTCTTTTATTTGCACAACTCTTGGGTAAAGCCAAATAGACCTATGATTTTCTTCACAGGAAGGTTTTCCACCATGAATTTAATTTTTAGTAGGTATAAGACAATCCAGATTCTGTATATATCCTTCTGTCACTTAAATTTTCAAATATATTGGCATAATCTAATCATATGTGTTGTATCGTCTTATGCTATGTTTAATGCATGTAAGTTTAATATTCCACTTTGTCATTCTTATATTAGTGTTGGGTATCTTTTTTTAATTTTTAATCAGTTTTGTCAGGTGTTTATCAATTTCATTAGTCTCTTCAAAGAACTAATTTTTTGGTTTCTTGATACTCTTAATTATATGTTTATTTTTATTTCATTAATATCTGCTTTTATCTTTATCACTTCCTTTATATGTGTTGGGTTTAATCTGTGGGGTTTTTTTCTTCTTTTGAAGTGGATGTTTGGATCATTATTTTTAGCCTTCCTTTTTAACAGTTGCTTTTAAGCCTATAAATTTTCTTCTTATCTGTGCTTTAACTGCATCTAACAAGTGTTGATAGATCCTTTTTTTTTTTTTCACTTTTCATTACCCCGGTAATCTGGGTGTTTATCGGAGCTATTCCTCCTTTGCGGGCCCTGACTACAGTCACTGTTAACCCTGCCTTATCACTACCCTGAGAGCACAGATAAACATTTCAGTGATTCAGCCACTGGTACTCACACTGAGGAAGAGAGGAGGCAAACACGAGGCTCAACTCTGTGTGCTTTCCTCCTCTTCTGAATCTGGGACCTACAATGCAGTGCCTTGGTAGCTGTCTGATATCTTCAAACAGCAGCTTTATGTATTTTGACCAATATTTCTAAATGCTCTCACCTGGAAGTTTGGTCAAAAACTTTCTAGTCTAAAATTGCCAGAAGCACAACCTATATTCACTTTCGGCTTACTGCTAAAGTAATGATATCAAGAGTTTGCACTTATGTTGTTTGGTGTGATGAAAAGCTAGTAGTTTCTGAGAGTAAAGTGGCTATATGTATGCAAAATTATCTTGGTATTAGCAAATGATGCACTTTAGTTGGAAAAAAATCACAAGATTTATGAAATCAGATCTCAGATAGTTTGAATGTAAAGATCAACTTGGGATCTTCAAAAATAAACCATTCTGAACATCATCTATAAATGGAGAAAAATACTACCTTCTTCACAGTCTTGTTGAGACTATTTTAATTCTTGTACAAATAGTAACAATTATTTTTGGTTCTAGTGAAATTAGGCAATCTATGAAGCTTACAATCCCATACCCAAAATAACAAAATCACTGTTATTCTAAAAGTGAATACATAATATCACAAATATTTATTTTTTGAGGTTCAGAAGAATTCAATATTCTTTGATCTACCTTGGGAATATACTGTTTCAGCCTTGCGTTTTTGTTAAATTTAGCCTACCCAACTCTAGTCAACTCTTACCTAATGCTTTTAAGGTAAGATAACAGGTTAGAGCTTCTCAAGGGATATCATATATAAACTCATCTATCTCTAGCCTAAGCTATTAAGAGTAAGTACTATAAAGACATAATTAGTCTGCTGAAATTTCAAACATAAATTATTTACTGGTTTACCTTAAAATAATTAGAATGCCATTGTCTATATAATAATTCATTCCACTGCCAAGAAGGCTCTAGATTCAAAGAAATTATCTAATAATTCTGGTTCATTTAAACAGGTTGACTAGCAATGAGAAAATTTTTCTAAAGTAAGATAAAGATTATGGACAAAAATTAATTACTCTAATATCTTGAAAGTTATGAAATAAAGTCTAGGTAATTCATAAGCATGTATCATTAAATGTCACTAAGCAATCTACCTTTTTTATTAGTTTTCCACTAGCCACACAGTTTGATTAAGCAGTAATTCAACCTAAGTTACTGCTCTATAAATATATTTAACATTCATACATTTTAATGTGCTACCCTATCACCTTTGTTTGATACTTTTCCTTTCATCTCTTTTCTAATTAAGAAACATGATGCTTTCAAATGACATTTTAACTATTAGAAAAAAAATTTTTCATTTGTGATGCATAACAAGCCACATAGGAATCTATATCTTAGACTTAACGCTGCTCTGTCACAGCGCCTTTCTGCATCACAAACATTCTTCAAACCAAGTGATTAGACCATTCACTTTGGCATTCCTGAGTACTGCTTGTTTCATCCTGGAGTTCGTTGTTAGTTAAATTATTCCTTTCTGTTTATAAAATATTTTGGCAAAGTTTCTCCATAGCAACTAAAAAGACATGGAGAAGGATTTACAAAAACTGCCATTTTCCCCTTTAGGAATGGCTTTACAGTGATTCAAAAATCAAGAGAATGATCAGTCTTCTTTTATATATATGTGTGTGTTTGCCAAAAAAGAACACTTCTGAACCCATACTTTCTAATCTACCCTCTGTATCTGGCATCCTTTTCATCTTGGTAGCATCTGAAGTCTACACTTGGATTTCACAAGCCCTGCTGCAAGGTTTCAAGCAGCAGAGAAATTTTCAATAGGGAGCAGAAACAGAATTGCAGCTCAAAGTAGTATTTGGAACACAAACTAAGTTTCTCTTATTATTAGCTATTGTGATAAATTACACTTGAATTAGGTTTTTGCTTTGGTTCCAATTATTCTGGGTTCTCCTTCTTTTCCATTTCATTAGATTTCTTTGATTGTAGTGTTCCGAAGCCACTGAGATGTGAGGTCGCCATATGAAGATAGAGCATGTATTCTAGCTGTTCCTGATTTCAGTAAATATTCCCCTACTCCAAATCTTCCCAGGACCTTTCTATAAAATTAAATGCAATTATTTGTTCTTGTGCATGGTGTGTGATAAGGGATAAGTAAATAGAAAGAAAAAAAAGGACCTCAATTACTTGCAAATCAGAAATTTTACCTCTAGATATGCATGTCTCTAATCACTCTATCTTAACTCTTTTGTTTTCTTGCATTCACTTGCTATCTTTTTAAGGCTCATTTTTTATCTTTTTCTATACCTGAATTTAGGGAATCTTCATACAGGGTCTCTCCAGTCTTCTCAACTGTTGCATATACTACTCTAGGCCTGAGGCTGGGACTCTCTTCTCCCATTCACTTTGTCTGGCTAACTGGCATTCATCTCTCATGTATCAACTTGAGCATTATTTCCTGAAATATCTCCCCCCAAAGAAAGTTAAATCGCCTTGTTATCATAACCAGAGCATCCAGACCTCCTTTTCCTTACTTTGCACCCTTCTAATTACTTAATTATACATAATTATGGGTTTCATATGTGCACCTCTGCCGGGTCTGTTTTCCTTCTGGTGATGTTCCCCAAGTCCGCCACAGGCCTACAGAAAGGTGATCAATAACAGCTGTTGACCTCAGTGGCAGCACCATAGAAACTTGGAGTGGTTTCAACTTTGCTCCCCAAACCACTGGGAGTATGTACCCTCCCCAGCCAGAGCAGACAAAAATGATAAATAGATAAAAATCTCCTGGAAAGTATGAACACATGAATCATTAGAAAACATTACAATGTTTCTTGATCTGTTAACTACAGTGTAGGTGAAAACTCTTTGCTACCCTACCAATATAGCTTCAAGACAAATTCTCTTTCTTCCTCCACCCCCAACTCAAGTTCCACCATCGAGACCCCTGCAAAATGGTTCCTGTCACCGGGTAACCCCACCACTTCTTCCCCTCCTTGTTTATTTGCAACCTTTATTCCCTGCCTTTTGTCCTAGTCTCACTGTAACCAGGCACAGCTGCTGGCTTCTTACATCCATTCCCTGACTTTAAAAACTGCATCCTACAGTTATTTGCAAAAAGGACGTGCTATCCGATGCTTCTATGGGTGATTACAATAGATCTGGAAAGGAAATTGCTGATCTTAAAATGCTTGTACTCCTTGATTTAAAAGTCTCACCGTTTCAAATTCTTCCTAAGAAATCATCAGACATATATGGATATTTTATCTACAATATTATTTACTGCAATATTTATAACAGTAAAGTTGGTGAATAAAGAATGCCCAATAGCAGAATGATAATATTCATAGGCACAGTAAATGAATATTTTGCTCACAATAATTATCTGAGATGATCATATAAAAGAAATGCTTATAAATATCATGATAAGTAGGAGACCCAGTTTCAGATTTGTGTAAACAGTATACTACTGACTATCAAAAATGATTCGTTAACAAAAGGGGTGGAAAGAAATTTTCTAAAGTACAGTTTCTCAGTATTCTTAGATATGGTACAATAAATTTTATATTTTTAGACTTTTAGACCTTTGATTCATGAACTCAACACTGAAAATTCTATACCTTATAGGTATACTTTCCTATACCTTTCCATAACAGTTTCCTATGTAACTTAGGAAGCCTAAAAGAACACCAATTTATTATCTTGTAGTTCTGGACGTTGGAAGTCTGCAATCTGTCTCACTAGGCTGAATCCTTTTCACAAGGTCTGGGGGCTCTGCACACGAATCAGCTGCCTCACCTTTGCTGGCTGCTAGAAGCCACCCACATTCTTTGGCCTGTGGCTTCATTACTCCAACCTCTGCTTCCACTGACACATCTCTCTCCCTTTGACACGCCTGCCTTCCTCTCTCCCTCACAAAGACTCTTGTGATTGTTAGGTGGACATCTAGGGACCTCTGACCCTCCTGGGGACAAGGTGGGCAACTGCCATACCTGGAGGGGGAGGGAACACGCTACAAATCTGCCATTCAGGATTTAGTGCGCCAACCACAAAATAATGCAGAGGACTCTCTAGCCCAAGGGCCAAGCAGCATAGGTACAACAGAGCCTGGAAGGGACCTAGAACAACCAGCTTTCACAGAGGCTTATGGGAGATCCACTTGCGTAGTAAGACAAGGGTCATATAACTCCCAACTGTCCAATCAAAGTGGGTTCCATGGTGATGTCTGAGCCACAGGAGGGTCCAATCCAGACACGATAAAACAAGACCCAGACCATAACCAAGGTCTCTCTTTTGCTACAACAAGGGGTCCAGTCGTGTTCTCTGGCATACATACCTTGCTCTGTAAACCTATACCTTGCCCTTGTTCTATAATCCTATCTTGCTCCCCCTCAATAAGTTTCACCTTGTGCTTGCCTCACTTTGGTGTGTGTGCTCATTCTTAGGCCAAGAGCACACCAAGAACCGAGAACCCAGAATGAGATTGCCAAACCCAACTTGATTACACTGGGCCCAGAATAATCCGCTCATCTCAAGCGAGATCCTTAACTTAATCACATCCACCAAACCCAGGCACCGTGTAAGGTCTCACATTTGCAGGCTCCAGAGATTAGGCTATGATTATTATTTTGCCTGTCACAGTGCTTCAAAAACAGTGAATAGTATTTAAGCAGACTGAAGAAATGCTATGCTTAAATTCAAAAAGTAAAATAATCACTCAGAATCTAATACAATTACTATAAAAAGTCACTGACTACAGTCCCACGCTGGTGTAAACTGAGGTGGTCTGGGCTTAGCCTGATGTGTACCCAGTGCTCGAGATGGGCCCATGAAAACTAGGCCAGCTGAATCTGGGAGAAACAATATCGCTTGGCAATTTACATTTATGGAATATCTGTATTTGCCTCTAGGTCATTTTTTCTTGTTTCTTTTTACTATACTTTCCAAATTTTCTCCCAACGGCATATTGCTACTTACATTCAGAATGATGTTTATAACAAATTCCGGGTAAGAAAGTAAAAAGTAGAAAAGTAAGAGCCAAACTTTCCATCAATAATGAGTGAGGGAGTAGCAACCTACCAATCGTTCAGGACCAACTCAAATCTGATCTCAAGGAAGGCTTCATAAGGCCCTGACCACCACCCCCACTTTCCCTATATCCCCCTAGCATTTGGTTTGCACTCCTAAAGCACAAAACAAGATCAGTTTATATTCAGATCCACATGATGTGGATGAGTCTTTCTATTGGATTGTGAAGCCCTGCAAGAGAAAGAATGCATTTCATTCATTCCTACACCACTCAGCTGAGTCTGCCACCACGCTCTGATATATAGATTATCACCAAGCTACAGATAATGAGGGGTATGATAGATGCATATTTATATATACTATATATGGCTTATAGTCAGATACATATTTATATTGAAATCACAAAGTGTATATCAAAGAGTCAATTAAATACAAAATTAAATACAAAAAACATGGGCAAGTTATGCCTATGCTGACACTTTTCTACTTAATGGTTTGTTTAAATTCTTGTCCTTATTAGAGGACCTTAATTCATTAAAAGGGTACTTATTTTTTTTTCCCTTTACAAATAGCCTTGGGACAAAATAGTAAACCAAAGCAATTTATCACCTTGCCAGGCTAAGCAAACATTACATACAGCACAGAGAAGGAACACTAATTAGACCTAACTGAGGGAAATTAACACAAAGTCCAAATTATCAAGTGTTTTTTTTTTTTTTTAAACTTGAGTCATATGGTTTTAAATACAGAAGGAATCTCCACTAACTCTTGATAACTTGCTGCCAAGTGGCAGTCCTACTGGGCCTGTTTAACAAATAAATAAGATTACATTCTACTGAGCATATTATTTGTTTGTGCTCAAATTAAAGCTGTTGAAATACATGATGTTCTCCAGCTTCCTGGCTTCCAGAGCTTTGCTTGTGAGGATCTGCTGTTCTCCACTCCAGCCTGCGCTCTCTTACCAGGGAAACTCCTCGCCTGACATCACGATGTGGTCCCTGCCTCCATCTCAGCGTTGCCTCTCGACACTACCCCCTATATGTCCCATCTTAAGCCATTCCAAACCCATGCACCCCCAGCCACCAGGCGGGCCGCTCCTGCCATGACGTGACCTCCCTCCCTTCGACAGTGACAGATACTTGTTACCAACCCCTCACTGGGTGCCAGGAATACTTTAGATGGACTGTCTTGTTTAATCCGCACATCAAGCCTGGCAAGTAGATATAGTTGTCTATTTGGCAAGAGAGGAAACTGAGGCTCTGGGAAGTTCATGACTTGACAAAGGTCACATCATAGGTCACAGGGCCAGGATGCAGCTCTGCTTCTCTCTGGCTCCAAACCCCCACCTCAACCTCTGAGCAGTTCCCGTATCCCGGAAGACATCAGCATCTCCTGTGCCCAGTTAAAAATCTTCTCCCTGCTTAAAGCTTTTTCAGAACTTTCCCAAAGTTAGTCACTTTCTCCTCTGTTCTCTCCAAGTAATTATAAAGACTTTCTGCTGTTCTGTGCTAGGAAGCACATGTGAACAGAAATAAGCCAAATGAAGACCACGCCCTGCAAGGATGCTGCTCACGGATGCTCATCTCACAGTGAGTGAAAGTCAGGCCAAAGCAGCTCGACGTCGCTCTCCACGTCTAACATCTGCACCAGGTCCCTCACCTGGGGACTCATGAGAATACAAATCACCCATTCTGAGTTAGATACCAGCATTTGCTATTATCTAGCAACAGAAAAAGTATGTTCCATCATACAAAATATAGGTAACTTAAGAGTAATTGTCAGAAACTATAAGTGATATTTGCTGGGTTTAACGGTTCTTCCTTAGGAAGAGAATAGTGACGGACATACGTGCCTCAATACTAACAGTAGTGATGATAATAATGAACCTGGCTGTGTTCTGTGTGCTGAGAATTCTGTAAGTAGTGAAACAATGATCACACCCCTGCTCCCACCTGGGTCTGATCGGGGCTCTCTGCAATGCAGTAGAATGAGCCGGACTCATCTTTGCAGGAAGAATAGCTTCCTGATTGGGGTCAGCCCTTAAACCATCGAGCCCATTTGTCAGGGCCATAGGCACCATGACATTTACCTCATAAAACCAATAAACAACATCCCTGGATGCCTGAAGTCAGGAGTATTGCTTCCAACTATTTCACTTCCAATTTTGTGAGGACTATAACAGAAATAAAGTAAGTATCTCTCTATTCCCAGACTATGGGCTTCTCAAGGACAACGTCCAATTCTTATTTCTCTTGGAGTCTGCAGTGTCTGAGACATAGTAAAAGCTGATTAATGTTTCTGAATCAGCAAATGAATGAATGAGTGAAATTACTGAGAAAGGCAAAGAAGAGATTTATGTCCACCTGGTCACTCAGTCCAAACAGAACCTCCCCTGGGTATTTTACCTCCTGAAGTCTTGAAAAGGTGGGTGAAGATTGTACCAAAACACACAGGAAGTTCTTTTCAGACCACTTAATGCCTCATCTGTTCAAAGGGTTACTCCTAAACATTTTTACCAAATAAAGATGAACTTAATAGAGCCCTTTTTACAATACAGTCACATGCCACATAATGGCATTTTGATCAACCACAGACCTGCGTGTATGATGGTGGTGGCTCCCTAAGATTGTAATGGAGCTGAAAAATTCCTATTGCCTAGCCTAGTGATTTGTGTTCCAACCGCCTACAACACGCAGTACCATCACATGCTGTGCAAGTTCGTAGCCCTGGAGCAGCAGGCCATCCCATACAGCCTAGTGTGCAGTAGGCTATGCCATCCAGGTGTGCACAAGGACACTCTGTGATGTTCACACAGGAGGGAGTCACCTAACGACACTTTTCTCAGAACATAGCCCCATTAAGCAACACATGACTCTTCAAACGTCCTTCAAAGAGAGATCACATTAGTCCGATATTATAATAAACCAGCAGCCCTGTGGGATGTGGGGACGGTGTCTGGAGCAAGTGGGGAAATCTGACAGTCGAAGCGGGTGGGGGACAAGGCAGGGATAGAATGATGAGAAGAGCCTAGAGGCTGCATGAGGGGGCCAGAGGGGAGGAACGGACGCTGGAGACTGGAAATAGGGCAGAACCGCAGATGAAAGGCGAGCCCCGCGCATGCGTACGTGTGCACGTGTCTTCCTTCAATTGGCGGTGATCTTTCACTCTGCTCCTTGACACATCCGTGCATATTTGAAGGTCAAAACAAAAGTTTTTCTCCAAATGTACCAAAGGTGAGTTAAAAAATGAAAATAAAAATAAATAGATAAATAAAGTTTAAAATCACCCAACGTCAAATCCAAGTGTCCCAGGAAGATCATGTGCTTTATCCATTTATGGTGTCTCTTCCTTTCTTTTATACCAAGCGATTTTTGCACGGCTCAATTTAAAAAGTACCTTCTATTTTGGCATTTTCTTATTTCAGTTCCAATGAGGAGAAATGTACATTCATATCCAGAGGGTCTGAGACACTTGAAATTTTATTCCCTAGTTAATTTGAACATCTTCTTTTCAATCCTGTCTCCACTATTAATGCATTCAATGCAATTAGCCGCAGTGTTAAAAAGGGAAACTTCAGTCCAACCAGACCAAGTATTGACAAATTCCACCTTCAGCCATGTGCAAGGTTTCACTGTAAAGGGGAGGGGGCCTTTATCTTGGCATCAGCACCATGTGCCTGGACTCCCACATCATTGTCAGGGGCACTGGGGCTCCTCTACCCCACTTTGCAGGGGGTTCTGCTGCCAAGTGCATGCCTAAGGAAGTGCATGCTTAGTAGTAGTAATTCCTGTGTTTCAAGAATAGTGATAATGAAAATGCCTGTAATTGGAAAGTCCAGTTGAGCCTTTATGAAAAAAAATGTTGGGTGACTGAAATCCCAAGTGCGTCTGTAAAAGCCCTCACATAAACTAAGCCAGGCATAGTGGTTCGCACCTGTACTGCTAGCACTTGGGAGGCTAAGGCAGGAGGATCACTTCAGGCCAGGAATTCAAGACCAGTCTGGGTAATAGTGAGACCCTGTCTCTACAAAAAATGTAAAAATTAACCAGATGTGGTGGCGTATGCCTGTAGTTCCAGCTACTCGGGAGGCTAAGGCAGGAGGATCACTTGAGCCTAGGAGTTTGAGGCTACAGTGAGCCATGATGACACCACTGCACTCTAGTCTGGGCAACAGGGCAAGACCTTGTCTCAAAAAAAACAAACAGACAAACAAAAAAAACCTTACATAAACTTTTACATTGAAATAAATGTTAAAGATAATACCATAAATGTATATTTTCTGTTTGACATATTTTGTATTTCTCAGATAAACAATACTGGATCCTCCATAATTAATTTCCATTTGAAACTTTAAGGCCCTCCATCTGTCATGCTTTCAAAGCCATTCTTTTCAAGTTTCTGGTTGTTGTGAATGCAGGTAACATGCACACTAGGAGGCATTTTTTCTTGGGTCTGTTTCTCTATCCAGAATGAGCCAAGGAAGAGAACAAAGGGAGAGTGGAGCGTGAGATGAGTTGGGGTTTGTTGATCTGGCTTCTCTGCCAAACACACCACTCCCACGTGTATTGTGAATCTCCAGAAAGGGGGGATGTTTGGTGCTTACAACCAGATCTTGGTGACTTTCCACACAGTTTTTATTTGCAGCATGTCTGTCAAAACAGGCAGGTTCTGCCAAGAACATCCACAGAAAGGGTCACAACTTTGTAGTCAAACAGATCTGGATCCAAATCCTGATGCTGTACTGATTGGCAGTGAGAACCACCTTCTCTGAACACGTCTCCTTGTCATAAAAATAGAAGCACTTACATTTTCCTCTAAGGGACATTGTGAGCATGAAACAGATAGCAGGTATGACGGTTCTAGCTCCGTGTCTGGCGCACATCAGGTGCAAAGTAAATGCTGGTTGATTTCCTCCTAAACGCCAACCCCTCTGAGGTCTGTAAAATGATAAGCACTAGAGAAAATAAAGAATCAGAAGATTAGGTTTTTCTCAAGCAGAGCAGAACAATCACCCTCGGATAATCACAAAACACCTGGAAAACACAAAGACGTGTATAAAGTTGGAGAATATATATGTGAGAATTCAAGGGGGGAGAGGAAATCAGCAGCAGAATGAGTCAGTGAAGCCTTAGACTATTTCAGTAGCCTTTTGGTAGAACCTACAGGTAGCTATCAACCAGAACAGAGTTTGGTTAGTTATGTGAGGTCAAAAACAAAGGTTCCAGATCAGAATTAATGGTCATGATGCAAAGGCCTAGTCTCCTGGAGAATGAAGTCTGGCTCCCATTGACTTCATAAAATGCACTGAGCCACTCTAGTGAATCTGCCTCATGTTCTTTTGGAATGAGGTGACTGGCACTGGAACAGAGATTCCTGGGTGAATGAGTGATTGGATGGATGGAAAGGCTAGGC
>CM052437.1:71736043-71763846 GCA_028533085.1 Varecia variegata | reverse complement strand
TGCCATTGTTAAGCCACTGACCCAGGAAGGTCAATTTAGAATATCAAGGTACTTCTACATAGGCTTAGAAAATTTGAGAAGTGGTACTACAGACTACATGGTGTGTACAGACAGCATCTGTTTTACCTGAGCCCCTGTAAAGGAAGGCTGAACACAGATCCAAGATTAGGCAGGCAGTGTGTGAAAACTTTAAGAACTCAGCCTTCACCCCTGGAACACTTGTGGCACCCCCTCCTGTTCTCCACTAAAACACTCCTGAACTGGACTACCGATTCTTTGTGGTCAGGACTGTCCCCACTCATGCCTTGCCCCAGATCTAGTAGGAAAAATCAGTCAGGTCTAGCAATCCCATCATAGTGGATATATAGCCACATTTTCCTAAAATAACAACACACTGCCACAATGGGGCCTCTGCAGGATGCTGCCATGATTCTAAAACCTAGTTCGAGACAGTAAGATCATGCACATGTAAGCCTAGACTCTTAGGTCGGTGGCAGAGGCAAACTCTTACATAAGGTGGTTTCAGCAATGCTCAAAGGTCCCCTTCCTGTCCATACATCCTCCCCTCCCACTCTGAAAGGTATGTGAGATTCCACTTTCATATGTTCCTCCTTATACCTGAAGACTTCGGTCTCTTTAAAATTATAAATGTTCCTGGGTAACACGTTAAGGCATCAGTCATTTGGAACTCAGTGCAAATTACCTGTGAGCAAGATACTGTAGGGAAAGGGAGAGTTCATAGTTCAGACTGGACACCGCTTGGAAAGTCAGGGAAATAGGGACAAATAGACAGGTTAGGGAGCAAAAAGAGCTCCTATTACTTCACGGATTTTACAGACTCAGTCCTGTTCACAATCATATTCAATTCAACTCAATTCGTAAGGAAAGCTGCCGAGCTCTGTACTGGATGCCCAGATACACCTGTACCTCAAGGAATTTGTAGTGTGCTGTACGTAGAAGGTAGGTCTACAGGTGACTTATGGAGCCGAGTCATGAGCAAACCAGGGCCCTCCGAAGAAAGCCGTGCAAAAGGCAGAAACAGAGGCAGAACAGGAAGTTGTGCATTCCTGGTCTTGGAACTGTTGTAAACAAAAGAGGGAAAGAGGGGAAGGGCAGGTTAAGCAAGTATGCAAACTCTTGTGGCAACCAAATGTCCTTCAACAAGTGAAAGGATAAACATCGTCCTATCTATACAATGTATTTTTTAAAAAAGGAGCAAACTATTGGTATACTCCAAAACATGGATGAATTCCAAAGAAATTTCACTGAGTGAAAGAAGCCAATCTCAAAAGTTTCCGTACTGTGTGATTCTGTTTATGTAACATTCTCAAAATGACAAAGCCATAGGAACTGAGGGCAGATCAGTGTTGATGGGTGGAATGGGAGGAGGGTCTGACTACAAAGCATCAGTACAGGGGAATTCTTTCAGGTAATAAAGTTGTAATTATGTTTATGCACATCTTGGCACATACAAAAAAGTAAATGTTATAGTATATAATTTTTAAACAAATCAGTTCATACTCCCGTCAGAAGTTGCCAAGGCAAAGGATTAGAGAGTGACTATAATAACAGATGATTCCCTTTAAGTGTAAATATTGTTTAGGACCATGTTATGATGGAATTTGAGTGGCAGTGGCCTGGGAATGGCAGAGAGAAATGCTAGGCACTTCGGGCATTGCCTCGTGTGCTCTATATGAATCTCCTCCACAGCACAGATCAAGAAATCTGCACTTGGAGGAACCAGTTTCTTGCCAATGAACATGCAGTTATTAAACGGCAAAACCGGAATTCTGACACATGTCCATGTCCCTCTAAAGCTGCAGTCTTTGCAATAAAACACGTAAAACCCGAAGAGTACTGTTTCTATTACATCAGCGGTAGAACTCTGAGGATGTAGAAATGGCTTGAAATATACCATTTGCTGTTCTTGAGTTGTTTAGTTTTTATACTCATGCTTGAATTAAAAAACAGATCTTATAATAAAACTATTGCTATTTTTTAAAATACGTATTTAGAAGAATATTTCAAAAGCCATCTGATAGCCAAATTATTCCAAGCAGGATTCAGTGCAAAAGGATTTCAGCACAACTAGAAAATGAATACTGTGTTTTCGAAAGGAAGAATGAGGGAATCAGAGATACGATAGTTCAACAATAACGAAAGAGGTGATAGAAAGTCATGTACAAAATTCTTTGTGATTTTCCAGTTTTCATCAAACAGATATGGATTGCCATATCTAGTCACTAATGAGTCAGAAAAACAGACATTTTCTTGGTGACGTAGAAAAGATCTTCGTGTCCAAGACTAAGGTAGGTTCAAAGTTTCATGACACCCTTTTAATCATTCTCTGGAGGGAAAAATCAGTATAGACTTTGCAGAGGAAAAAAATGGTTCCTATGCTTTACCTAAAATAATTGTACAGAACGTCAAATTTAGCCCCTGGCCCCTTCTGAAATAAGAAACATAAAAATCCAAAGATTAAAGGCACTAAGAGAACAGCTTGCCCTCTCTCCCAGAACAGTTCAATCTTTCTGTTCATCACTGTAAAAGCCTATATTTTCCGATCCAAGCATATATCTTCCTGGGTCTTAATTCAAACTAGCAGATGGCAGGAGGCCCTGGGAACCACCTAGAGAAAGACACGGCTTCTGACGGTGGTGGTGAACCAGCCCCTACAAAGCCTCCGGATCCAAATACTCCGATACACATTCTTATGGCAGTGGACTGATTTAATGAGTGTTCACACATTCTTTTATTTACCTTAAATCTATTTCACTCGTCTGAATCTTTTTTTTTCTCTTCCACACCCTTAACGTTTTTAAACCTTGGGTCCTAAAACTAAGACAGTGCTTTCATGTTATCCCAGAATGAATTCTGTGCTCTTTGCTGTGCATTTCTCCATAAATATGTAGATGCTCTGTTCAGGACATAATTTGTTTGTGTTTACACATGAAATTCCTAGGGAGACATTAGAATTAAAATACTCTGCTTCAGCCTATCTTAGTAAACTACAAAATCTTTTCTTGGGTATGACTGTTCACCTTCATGGCATCCTTATCTACCTATTGTAGTTTACTAACACCTTGCTCTTTTTTTAACATCTTTGTTGAGGAATAATTTACATAGCATAAAGGTCATTCACTTTAAGTGTGCTGCATTGGTTTTTTGTATTAGGTTTCTATTGCTGCCATAATAAATCTCTGTAAACTTAGTAGCTTAAGACAACACAAATTTATTATCTACAGTTTCTGTAGCTCAGAAGCCAATCTGGGTTCAGCCAGGTCCTCTGCGTAGAGTCTTGGGGCTGATATCAAGTATCAGCAGGACTGCAGGCTTTACTGGAGGCTCAGGGCAAGAATCCACTTGATGACCATGCAGGTAGTTGGCCAAATTCAGCTCTTTGTGGTCATAGGGCTGAGGTCCCTGTTTCTTGCTCACTGCGAGCCGGGGGCTGGTCTCCATGCTCACAGGCTGCCTGTACTCACGTGTTCTCCATGCAGCCCCTCCTGGCAATGGTGAGTTGAATCCCTCTCATACTTTGGATTTCTCCAATTTCTCCTTCTGCTGCATCTATCTGACTCCAGCCAGAGGAAGTTCTCAGCTCTTAAGGGCTCTTATTAGAATGGGCCCATTTGGACAACCTAGGATAGTCTCCCTATTTTAAGGACCCTACCTGAATTACTTTTGCAAAGTCCACTGTGACACATAACATGACGTAGTCACAGCTTCCGGAGATTGGACATGGAGATCTTTGGGATGCCATCCAGCTCACTACAATTTTTATTTTATCCAGTGCTCCAAATATCTGATTAATGGGGCAGCCTACAGCTTTCATGAGACAAACTGGCATGTGGATTGTCCCAGTACCAGAGTTTTCATGAGATTTTTTGGCATTTTGATTCAAGGGCAAAAGGATAAGAATCTCACATTTTTTTAGGGTCCTTCCATGCCCAGCACATTCAAAGCAATATTCTCATTTAATACTGGCACTACAGAGGTAGGCATTATTGTTCCCATTATACAGACAAAATAGATGAGGCCCCGTGAGGGTAAGTGATTTACTTTAGGTCATACTCTTGGTAGAAGAACCAGGATTTAAACTTGGATCTCCTCTAAAACCGTAATTCTATCCAGGTGAAGTAAAAGATGGGGAAATTTCTCTATCATTTCCTAAATATCTTGGCTTCACTACCTAACCTGACTTTGTCACGGAGACATGCATTCTTCCTTTCAATCAGTCAGTGCATATTTATTGAGCTACATGTCACCTACTCTTTTAGGGCACTGAGGATTCAGCAGTGAAAACAAAAACCAAAACAGGCCAACATGCCTGGCTTTCATGGAGCTCACACGCCACTTCTGAGACAGACAGTAGCCCAACAAATCAATAGGTTACACCGTATCCTTAAAAATTCATAAATATCATTGAGAAAGAGCAGGATATGATGTAGGAGCAGAATCAGGATGAGGTGGGATGATAAGGAGGTAGGACTTGGAATTTTAATTGAGTGTCAACAAAAGCGTCACTAAGAACTGAAGGCGTGAGGCACACACATGACTAATAGATCGCTATATAGAAGCCAGAAACATGTAGCATCGTGAATCCAACTCTTCTTCGTTCGCTGAGCTTAAAGGGATGTGTGCTCTAAGGTCAAGACCAGCTGGGGCCTCCTGATGGTAAGCACACACATCTGTGGAGCACACAGACCGTGGCCAGGTTAAATACTTTATGTGCCTCCGGACAACTGTAAGAGAAGCACTCACCAGTGTCCCTGTCTTTACAGCTGAGCACACAGGATCTTAGCATGCTTATCCAACCTCCTGAGGTCACTGGGTGGCCCACGGCTCCTAGCCTTTGTGCCCTGTTTCCCTTTAGGAGGGACAGCAAAAAGACAAGTGATACCTTTCAGACATTGTACGGAATGCCCTGATCTCTGCTACGCTTCTCCATTCACGCAGAAAATCCTCCACACAGGGAGACGTTAAATTGCAGGCTCAATCCTAAATGCACTTATAAACTAGATTCAACATGCAAGGAATTTACTTTTTATAATGTGCTTTTATGGAGGGAGGAGGGTATGAGAAGCTTATGTACAGGAGGGAATCCCTTCAAATTTTTATATAAATCAGGACAGCTAAGTGCAAGGCAATAAACAGGCAAAGGACACCATGGTGTCACAAATTATAAATTCTCCCACACAGCTTTAGCAGGCTGGTGATGGTCTCTGACCTTGCCCGTGCATGTTTTGTTCTCACTGGTTCAGGAAATATATCCCCTAACTTACTTGTCAAAGCAAAGCAGATCCCATCAGATAGGGCCAAGTTAGTACAGAGCTCATAAATTCATCTTACCTATTAGCTCACATGAGAGTCTCAAAATTGAAACAGTGTCTTTTTTGGAAAGGCAAAGAAAAGGACAACAGAGAAAAGAGTAGGATGAAATGAGAGAGGAAAGAGGAAAAGAGAAAGGATCAAAAGAATCCATTTCTATTAAAGTTTTCCTCTTGCAACTTAACTTTGCCCAAAGCCAAGAAAGAAATGCCTATTTCTTATCTAAGATCTGTTGAGATTATAATGTTTATTTCTTTGAATGCCAAGTCTCATATTTTTTTATATTACTTTTTATCAAAGATCCAGTGAGGGCAGCTCCCTAGACTTGTTTCTGCCTTTATTCCTTTTTCTTTTAATAATAGCTCAGAAATCCAACCGCTCTTTGCTCAAATCCATTGGTTTTCATTAAAAAATGAAACATTTCTTGGATAAAACTTGAAAGAGCACAACCTGCTCAGCTTAAGTTAACTTCATCATTATAACTTGTAAGCAGTGACAGAAATCTCAAAGTTCTGTTTAGATGCTCTTTTTTAAATTTTGGAATAAACTCCCTAAAAAACGATCATGACTTTAAAAGCACACATTCACAATTGTACTTTGCCCTTCAAATTCAAGGTCTAGCTTGAAAAGCAAATTATGGTTTGAATGGATGAGATTTTGGGTTCATATATACTGAACATGCTCAGAATTTGGAGACAGCAGAACAGGTCCTGTCGCAAGTTGAGCAACTGCAGAGTCAAAGGTCATCAACAGAGAAAGTTCTGTGCCAGATCTGTATATAAATGGACATTTTGAGCATTTTTACTGAGTAGGGACCCAGTACTCTTATTTGTTCCTCAGTTAAAATATTCAGATGCTGTAAGTTGACTTTGGGTGACATTATTTTTCTAATGTAATTTTTTTAAAAATCATGTTTACTAAATTATAAATTCATGCAGAAACATGAAAAAATCAGATTGATGAAGTATGATGAAGTTAATTACCCTGTATAGCTACTGCCAAAACCAAAAAATAGCTTTGTATCTTTTTGCATTGACAATTTTGTGTGTAAGCTGACATGTTGCCAATTTATATTTATTTATTTATTTGTTTGGTTTTTTAAATATGGGGGTCTGGCTATATTACCTAGGCTGGTCTCGAACTTGTGGGTTCAAGCCATCCTCCCACTGCAGCCTCCTGAGTAGCTGGGACTACAGGCACATGCCACAATGCCTGGCTATGTTGCCAATTTCAATGTTATTTAAAACATACCTGTTGGGCTGAGATGCTCCTGACCAAAGGCCAATGTACAAGAAAGTACAAGGTCCCTGGGGGAGAAAATATTACAAGAAAGTATGTCTGAAGGTCCCAGTGGGGTGTTGAGGTGGGTCTTCTATGTGGAAATAGCAGAGTTCCTTTATTCTAGTATCCAAGGGGTAGCTTCCTTCTGCATCCCTACCCCAGGAAAATCAGCTACTTGGGAATATTCTGAATTACCAAAACCTTGGGCTCAGTTATTATTTTGCTGTGAGGTCCACTGACCAAACATGACACACACATACACACACACACACAGTAGCACTTCTGAATTCTCACCAGCTAGGAAAGAAACTAGACTTCCAGTATCACAAGCATTAGCAAAATCTAGCTTTACATACTAATTACAAATTGGAAAGATGGAATATTTAAAAGGAGATTGCAATTATATAAGCAGGCTGCTCCTTAGTTGAAACTAATTAAAATCTTGATAAGCAATTTTGTTTGGTAATCTAGAGTAAAAATAAAATCTATAAAACTGTTCAATTTAAGTCAAAAATCAAATGTATCACAACATGCCACATAATTATTTTAAAATTTTAAAAATTGATTTAAATGTCACAAAATCCATCACAATTAGATTTACCAAAAGGTTTTTTCTAGCATTGTGCTATTAATGTCATATGTGGTTTTTAGAAATTGTATAAAGGACAGGAACATTTTACATATTTTTATATAATAGCTCTAATGAACTAAGTAGCTCTTAGAAGGAAAATAGACACAATTGATCCACAGAATAAGAAAAATTAATAGGCAACTTTAAAGTGCCCAGAAATCCCATGGACAGACAAAAAGTTATCCTAGTTTTCCTGTGAACATATAGTTTCACAGGATAGAGCTCTACAGCAAAGTTAACCGACCTGGGTAAGTAACAAATCACACTTTTTCCAAATGCCCATAAGGAAAAACAAGATGCCATAAACAGCTATTGATTTCTTGTAAGAGGAAATAGAAGAGCCAGTGATAAGGAATGACCAAGAAATTCTGCAGGGGCCTCTTGTAGGGTCACAGCCACGCAGATTTCAGACGGGCTGTGCTATCCGTGCTGTGGTCTCCTGTGAGCCAGAGCAGAAAGCCTCTGAACTGTGGGGAGATTCCCCTGAAAACCAAATCCCATGTGCCCCTCTGCCCAAGCTCACTGCTTCTGTGTAATGGCTTGGGGGCCAGAGCCAGGCTGCCCCGTGTCAAATCTCTCCCTTGCCACTGACCTCTGTGTGTCCTTGGGCAAGTGACTTAACCTCTCTGGGCTTTAGTTCCTCCTCTGTGAAACAGGTATATTAAACTACCTACTGCACAGTGTTGCTGTGAAGATTAAATGAGATAACACATGTCTACAAGAGCGGCTGGCACTTAGTAAGTGTTCAGTAAAAAAAAAGAGCTTTTATTGTTATTATACTCAGTAAAATTGTCTACTCTGCAAAATAAAATTTGAACCCTGTCATTCCTCACAAGAGCTACAGAGCTTGGGAAAGAGTGGAATGTATTTAAAGCTGATAAATACCAGCCCAGAGCAGAGAAGATGAAATGCAGTGGTGGAAAATCAAAGCACAATTGGCGTCTTACATCACAAGGTTGGTGGGGGCCAGTGACCAAGGCAAGCACAGGAGTACAGGCCTGAACGCGGGGCCGTCAGTGCTGTGGCTGGCGGGGTGGCCTGCTTGTCTCTGAGCATGGGCTTCTGTGCACCTGTTGTACTAATAATCGTGACCTGGCATTGGGTGTGGGGAGGATACAAGGTCCCATTAGGAAGCCCAACCAGGAGTATGGGGGTTCACTAAGCTAGGATGCAGGGGAGACTGAAAGCAACATGGCTGTGGCACAACTCTGTCCCCAAGGTGAGCCGTGCAGGTTATTGTTGCCACAGGGGAACTCAACAGCTTCTTCACTAGGAGTGGCTCTGAAATCTAGTTCAAAAAACAAAGCCTGAGAAGTAGGCAGGAGCCAAATGATTCACCCCCAAATCTGCTATTCATCCATCCCCTACCTCAATATGGGTCAACACCATCAGTCCATTCGAATCCAAAGCCAAAACCAGGATAAATCCATCATTTGATTCCCAACCTGACATGAGAGGGAAACACCAAGTTGTCTGATCCAGTGGGCTTGAGGCATGGTGCTGGGAGCTTTGTCAGCTGCCACACAAGAGGCCAGAATCCACAGAGAACACCCCTGCCCAGGCAGTGCCTGGACCAGTGGAAACACCACTAGCAGAAGGTGTGGGCCAGGCGTGGTGGCACTACTGTAATCCCAGCTACTAGAGAGGCTATGGCAGGAGGATCACCTAAGCCCAGGAGGCTACAGGGAACTGTGGTCTGGAACTAGTGTCAGGGAGGCCATGGGCACTTAGCCAGACTCTACCAGTCCCACCCTTCAGAGGGTGTACAAGTGTCAGCACTGGTCACCTGATATCCCACCAGGAGACACACCTCTATGCAAAACACAAGCAGTTTCAGCCTAGGGGCCTCATATGAAAAAATTATTTATCTTTCAACATAATTCTCAGAGAATAATCATTCCCTACTAAGGTATTTGGTGTGCTACAGAGGCAAAAATCTTTGGGTGGAGAATGATTCAACTCTGGAAACATAACATGGTAATCTGACTCTCAAATTCCCATTGAGACTGTGGCCCAAGAAGAGAGGATTATAGTAAAAACAAAAAAGAA
This sequence comes from Varecia variegata, assembly GCA_028533085.1. Taxonomy (NCBI): domain Eukaryota; kingdom Metazoa; phylum Chordata; class Mammalia; order Primates; family Lemuridae; genus Varecia; species Varecia variegata. The sequence goes on along the minus strand of CM052437.1, from coordinate 71,754,554 downwards.
ACTATGATTGCAGAAGATATTATCCAGGACTCTAAGCCTGGGTGTTGCTTAACAGCACAATCATTTAGAGAAATCTTTCCTCTTCTTTGGGAAGGCATTTGCAGAGTTCCAGAAGCTCTAGCAATAAAAACAAGCTAAGAAAAATATTGAGCATTAGGTGTGTATCTGCTGGGCCAGATATAAATAATAAAGCAAGGGCATATTGATTATTCTCCAAACCTGACGTAAATACCAATTAGCTGTGTCCACCTCTGGCTTTTTCTCATGTTTCTCCCAGACATGTTTTACTGTTGTGCCTGCTAGTGAGAGGCTATTAAGTTGGGCTCCTCTTGGCAGTAAGAAATAATGAAGATGACAAACTTTCCCATTTCAGGACTTCCATGTCATGTTTCTTTGTTGTTGTCTTTTTATTATCGATGCTTGATTCAAAAAGGAAAATCTTTCCTCTCCTCCGCTGAGCATGGCTGAGCGAGCCAGTGCTCATTAGGTACACACAATACACTCTCTCCTCCCATTCCAGGAAAGTACGTGTGCTTGTAAACAGCAAGGAAGGATGGCAGTAGAATGAAGAGCTCTTTTATTTCACCAAAGAATGCTGCAACTTTGGATCCTCCAGATGAGATGGTTTGCATTGTGGCATTTGCACGCACACCCTGACACTTACTTTAAAAGCAGAGTTTGGGATCTCACGGCATCTTCTCAGCAGAGCTCTGCTGGGGGCCCCAGATGCAAACAGTGGATTTATGCCACCTGAATCCCTGAGCTAATTACTACAGGAACATTCGTCCGTCTTCTGCTATGATTTCTGTAACAAGCTCTACCAGGAAAATTAAGACTTTGCGATCAAAAACAAAAGGTTATTTTTATAAAAATGTGCAGTCTGCTTTCCAAGATACTTTTTATTGCACTCATAGGGCAGCTAAATGTGAGTTGAATTTAGCAAGAAAAGATTTACAGGATCAAGAAAGAAAAATCTCTTGAAATGGTTTGTGTTATGTCTAATCCTGTAAGTGAAAGAGGGTCACTTTCCTGAGGGCTACGTTGCAATCCCATTTTCTAGGGTTCAGGAAAAAGAGGCATGGCCCCCCACTCGCTCAGGAACACGGGGTGGGTTCCCTCCTGCTGTGCTCATGTCCCTGCATAGCCTGATCCTACCCGACAGCCGCACCAGGTTCTTGGGGATGCTGCCCCTTTCTGCAAAGAAACCTGCGCTCTGGAGAGCGAGGCCAGTCTTCCTCGCCGCCGTCTCCACACCCTTAACTCTCCTTTGTCTGTTTCCTCACTTCTTTCGCACACAGCCAAAAAGAGTCAATTAAAGTTAAGCTTAAAAAAATCCTTTAAGTAAATGCGAACAAGATTGGAGGGGTGGCCCACATGAACAAATGAATACATTCTTTTTAAAAAATCTATACAACCTAGAACAAAGGTTTATTTACAGAGTTGACCTCTCATATTCCTAAAAAGGACCCCAAGATTTTAATGGTTCTTTACTGTATATAGTGGTGGTTTTTCATTTTCTTTTTTAATCCTTTAACCCATTTGAATCATTTGGTGGACAAATATTAATATTTATATTTATATTTTGTGCCAGGTTCTATTCTAAGTTGCAGGGATGGGGGACACAATGCATGAAGGGGAGGGAAGGGGGAGGGGCGTAAGGCAGAGGGAGGGGGAGGGGAGGGGGCGGGGCAGGGCGATGGGAAGGGGAGGGGCAGACAGAGGGGATGGAGAGGGAAGGTTAGGGCCTTGAGGAGCTCTGGCTGCCTTCAGAGGTGTGAGCTTTTACTCTGAGTGCAGAAATGCCATGGGGCAGTTTTGAACATGTGGCTCTGTCGAAGACAGATCACAGGATAAGGATGGAACGTGGAATACGGTTTGTGGCAACAGAGTATTTCACGAAAGCCCAACACAATCCAAACAGGATCAGGCAGTGCCTTTCTGGCTAACAGGTTTAAGGAGGCCACAAAGCTGAAGTGTTCCCCTATTTCCTCCTCAGAAAATTTCTGAGTCAGAGAATTCCTGGAGGTTCTGAGAGCACATTCTGGAAGTGTCCACCAAAGACGCCTCCGGATTCACCAGTCTCCTGTATGAACCCTGCTGCAGTGCAGCTGTCTGCAAGGTTCCTAGAGGTTTCTGTCTTGAATGATTTTTTTCTCTCAATAAATATATATTCCATACACAAAAATAAAGATATATATTTATGGTTAGATACAGAATTTGTTACAGAATAAAAATTCTTCTTAGTACCCAAAAAAAAAATCATTTCCATATTCCAGGCTCCTCACTGTCTGGCTGCATGCATCCCCTACGTCCATTTTTCTCACTCCTGTGCCATTTCTCAGTGCTGACACCCTACCCACCTCTCGTACGTGATGCGGGAGGATCCTGCCAAGGCCTCCTCATCCTCTGCCGGGTCCCTGGCATGGTTCGTTTCCACACTGGTGCCTCTCTGCCTCCCACACTTCATATGGGCTCCGATTCCACCCGCTACATGACTTGGTGGCTCCATCCCACTATGGTAGACCTGCTAGTGGAAACAACTCGGTTTAATTGCTACATCCCCTTGTATGTTATTATTACACACCACTTTGGTCATATTTAACTTCCGAGTCTGTTGTCCTAACTAAATTTTAAGTTAGACAAGAGCAGGAAACACACTGTACACTTCTTTGTACCTCCCATGGAGTTTGTCTGTCATGGATCTTCAGTAAAAATATCATGACAATTATAAAACTCCCAAATCCAAAGGGGTGTTGAAAGCCATCTAAGTTAGCACTCCTCAACCTGTAGTAAGCACCAGAATCCTGGATCCTTAGGCTGCAGTCTCAGCAATTCTGACTCAGCAGGCTTCAGATGAAGCCTGGGATTCTGCATTTCCACAAGCTCCCAGGTGCTGCTGATGGTGTGGTCCATGGGCCACAATTTGAGAATCTAAGGTTCTTTCCCAGAACCTATTAGCCTATTAACCTAGGTTAATATCTGGAAGGATCATTAGAGGTGCATGGATTGCCTCAAAAGATTGTGTATTTTTCTGAAATACTACACAATATTTCTGTATGTACATATTTGTAATTTTCTAGGCAGAAGATCCATAAATTTCACTGTATCTTCAAAGGTGCCAGGGCCCCAGATAAGGTCAAATACCACTGATTCGAGGCTCAGCTTCTCATTTACAAACCAAGTCCCAGAATTGTTAAATGACGTGGACCTTGTCATTCACCAAGTCCGGTGGCCCTAGGCCCTAGTGCAGAGACCCTGACTCCTATCCACTGCCCTTGCCCCTAGACCACACGGCATTGAACCAAGGCATAAGTATGCCTGCACAGACTCACTGGGCTAGCATGTCTCATCCCTTTGTGAATTAGGAAGAGAGAATTTGGTTCCCATGAACATAATTTTTTCCACCTTCTGCAAGAGAATAGCTGAATGGTCCAATTCAAAAAACTCAAGAGACATATACACATATTTAGAACAGGTGAACACATCAAATTATCATTTCAAAATTCACAAAATAATTGCACCTCTTATAGTACTAGAAAAGGGGCCCAGTGCCCCTCTATATAATATTTTAATAAATATAACATTTTTTCTTGGTCAACCATGTTAGTTTGTGCTTCAGTTTACCTTACTTTGGGCTAGTATAACATGAGAAATAAGGTAATGATCTAATTTTCCATTTTTAGATGATGGCCTCCTTTATAATATAAGCTACCCATTTCAAAATAGTATCAATATAATCAGCTTTTATGCAGATGTAAGAGTGTGTGTGTGTGTGTAAAATCCAAAAAGCCCTAAGGAAGTTAAGTCATTTCACTGTAGCAGCAACAAGGGCTTGATACAGTGCAGAAAAACACTGAGCATTCAGCAAAGAAAGAAAAAATGAGGAAGGATGAGGAATCTATTGAAATCCCTTCCCTGAGCAAAAAGCAGAGGAGGAAACATCTGCAATATTCCCCTCCGTCTTGGCCATAAGCCATTTCCTATGAGGCGGAGTAGTGTAATGGTAAAAAGTATGTACTCTAAAGCTGACATTGTTGTTTGGATCCTGGCCCCACCATTTATTTATTGGCTACGTGACCTTGAGTAATTTATTTAACCTTTCTAGGCCTCAGTTTTCCCATCTGTGAAATGGAGATAATTACCTGCTTCCTAGGCTTGTTCTGAGGATTCATGTAAAGCACCTGGCACATAATAAACGCTATACAGTAATTGTTAAATAAATTACATTCTTGCACCTGTCAAGGACCTATATTATAAACACAGCTTTAGTACTTCATTAGGTAACTTTGCCCTCCAAAATCTGCCATTACTAACCTCTTTTAATTAGTTATATGCATTTAAGTTTCCTACATGTCTTTTCATGGCTTGATAGGTTCTTTTAATGTCTCTCTATTTATTTTTGGTCTTAATCTTATTTTTTCAGTTGACAATATACATATTCATGGGGTACATAGTGATGTTTCAATCAGATCAAGACGTTATGATTCTAATTATATGATATTCTGGAAAAAGCAAAACTATTTAGGTAGTAAAAAGATCAGTGATTTCCAGGGGTTGGGAAGGGAGGGATGAATAGGCGGAGCACAGAGGATTTTTAGGGCAGTGACGCTATTCTGTAGGATGCTATAATGGTGATACATGTCATCACCCATTTGGGAAACCCACAGAATGTACAACCCTGATGTAAACTATGGACTTTGAGTGATAATGACATATGAATGTAGGTTCATTGATTGTAACAAATGTACCACTTTGGTTCATAATGTTAATACTCTGTATTTTCCACCCAGTTTTGCTGTGAACCTAAAATTACCCTATAAAATAAAGTCTAATAAAGCACACAAACACACACACACACACACACACACACACACATCCTCTTGTTTCGATCAATTCTAAATCTCATATGATATTTTTTTTCTAATAGAATGTCGGTGAAGTTTCATTTTGGTATGGGTATCATACTGTCTTATAAAAAGAATATGAACACTAAATAATATTGGGATATTTTCTACAAAGGATGATGATAAGAATACTATCAGACTTGTTTAGCAATCCTTAATTCTAGAAAATTTGGAATAATGCCTCCAAAGTTTTGAAAACAAATTATTTCAAACATAAGAATCTAAACTGAATCAAATTGTCAACAAGGTTGTAACAACAAAACAAAGACAATTTCAGACATGCAAGAAATAAGGAAGTTTTACTTGTGAATTCCATTTAAGATACATTAGTTTAAAACAAAAATGTAATCAAGAAAGAGGCAACTTTAGAAATCCAAGAAATGTGAATGTAAGATCAAACATAACAGAATGACAACTGAATGGTAAGTAAAGACAGTAGTAATCTGTCCAAATTAGGACTGAAGCAGAAGTTTTTAAGAAAAAAAAGTGTGTGTGTGTGTGTGTGTGTGTGTGTACATATATACGCACACACATATATATACACATATATTTTTTTTAGAGAGTAAGTTTTTCTTTTAGAATTTATTTTTAAATTCACAAAAATTGTAATATTTATCACATACAACATGATGTTTTGAAATACATTATGAAATGACTAAATTGAGCTAATTAACATATGCATTACCTCATATATTTATCATTTCTTGTGGTGAGAATGAAGAAAATATTTTTAAGGAAAAAATATGAATCCAATTGAACAGATAGATAATTTAGATGTGGAAGATATTATTTGTTCAGAATGTTATGTCTCTGACAAAAATAAATTTTTTAAATTTAAATTTTTTAAATTAGAAAATCAAGGAAAACAAAGCATATTGCTAAAATCATTGTATAAACATGGAAAATCTACGAGAGGGAATGACATTAAATAATTGAAAAATATAGAATAGAAATAAATTTGTTAATACCTGACTCTTGCAACTGCACATTTGAGCAGGGAGGGTTTAATGATATAAAATTACATTCTTTTATCTTGGGACACAATCTTACTTGGTTCTAGAGTGAAATTATTTTATAACCATAATATTTTAATAATTATTTTCAAATTTTATAATCAACCAAAAGCAAAAACATGAAAGATTTCATTTTAGTTACCAAAAATAATATAAATAACTTTGGCAATGCAAAAGTAATCAGAAAGGTCGGACCCAGTGGCACACTCCTGTAATCCTAGTGCTCTGGGAGGCTGAGGCTGGAGGATTGCCTTAGGTCAGAAGTTCAAGACCAGCCTGAGCGAGAATGAGACCCCTTCTCTACAAAAAATGGAAAAATTAGCCGGGTGTCACCGAGCGTGCCTTTATTCCCAGCTACTTGGGAGGTTGAGGCAGGAGGATCGCCTGAGGCCAGGAGTTTGAGGTTGCTGTGAGCTATGATGACGCCGTCACACTCTAGCCCTGGTGACAGAGCGAGATGCTGTCTCAAAAAAAAGAAAAAGAAAAAAAGTCATCTGAAGATGACAGAGTTAGAAGGAGAGTGGGAATAGTGAAGAGTATTGATGGAGAGATATGTTTATCATTTTATGTTGTAGGGGAGGCAATAGAATCTGTCTATGAATACACTGGAAAAATCCAACACTTGCAATTTAAAACTAAAAGTCTTACTAATTAGGACTAAGACAGAATTTCCTTGAATCAATAAACATTCTATACTAACACCTACAGTAATCATCACACTTAAGGGTGAAAGTATAGACATATATATTGTGCCATTGCCATTAAGATTTAAAATAGGTAGGCCTAGCCAACTTTGTAAAGAAAGAAAAAGAAATAAGAAATGGAAAGAAGGAGAAGAGAAAAAAAAATGTCACTTTATGGAATGGAATGAAATTAAATTATAATTAATAAGAGATTTCAGCAAGTTGTAAGATAAAGTATCACCTTATAAAATCAACAGCATTATTCTGTAAAGGCAATAACCAACTAGAAAGCCTAATTAAAAATAAGATTTTTGTGACAGTAGCTGCAAAACTATAAAACACATAGGAATGAAATTTTAAAACGCTAAGTCCCAAGACTTAATAGGGAAAAATTTTAAACTTTACCACATTTTATAAAGGAAAATCTATTTCATGCTCTTAAGTTCTTAGATGTGGTGACAAGATGTCAGTTTTCATCAAATTAATCTATAAAATCAATGCAAACTTATAAAAACTCCAGCTGGAATGTTTGCATAACTCAATAAAATTATTCTTAAATTCATATGGCAAAATAGCTTTTTCAATTTTGAAAAAAAGATCAAATGAGTGGCTTTTGTCTTTCCAGATATTAAAACACACTACAGATCTACAGTAATAATTGGTATAATTAGGTATAAAAGGTATAAAAGGCAGAGTGCTAGTGTGAGCACAGATAATTAGACCAAGGAATGGAATAGACCTGTGAGACCTATCGGATCAGCTCAGAAACAGATCCATATGCACGTATCTACATATTCATACAAATGTGCATATATATGAATCTAACATACGTATCATGAAAGTGGCAGGATAAAAACCAATGAGGGAAGACAGACTACTAAGTAGATGGTAATAAAAAAAATGGAAAAAAAGAATGTTCTACCTCAATCCAATAACTATCCCACCCAATACAATGTGGACACCAGGCAAATAAACATCTAAAAATGAAACAAAAAATTATAAAACAAATACAAGATGTAGTAAAATGTCACTGTGAGTTGAGCAAGAAGAAAAACTTCATAAAGTTCCAAAAACACAAATATAATAAGGCAAAAAAAAAAAGTACCTCCAAAGGAATAAATTTTAAGGCAAAATTCCTCATCTTTCAGAGTAGGGAGACAATAGATAGTATCTAAATTTGGTTAACCAAGAATCAAGAGAACAGATATATTATTTTGAAATATCATAGTAACTATAAAGGAATTTTAGACAAACATAAAATTTGTAAATTTTGGTGGCTGTGGGGAGTGGAAATGGGATTATAGTAATAGGGTGGAGTTTCTTTTCATTTTATAACTTTCATATTCTTCAATACTGTTATTGTGTACACTACTTCAATACTGTTATTGTGTACACTAACCACTTTTAAAGCACTTTCCCCTTCCTTCCTAGTGCTTGGAAACTGTCAGAGATTGAGAGGAGATCGTTATAAGAGGAAACTAAAATCAGATCTAGAATCACAGAGCTTTATTTTTTAATCACCTAGAAAAATACTCCAATGAAAGGTTTTCCTTTTACGCAAAATAGAAACATAAATATTCTCTTCATTGATCAAAACTAATCAATTCTGGGAGTGTCTAATTTAATAAGAGCATTTAAGGGGAATTAATTTTTGGTCAAACTGTGTGAGAATGACCATAACCAAAAATGCTATTTACACACTCATAAATGCACTTATTAATCCTAGATTTTATACCTTTAACTGCACTTACAATTTTTTAAAACTAGCCATGTCATTTTTCACCCTTTATTCCAGGTTCTTAATATGTTAATTTCTAATTCTTTTCCTTAATGTTTTCATATTTTAACTCTGCTGACTTACATGAATTGTAATAAGTGGTTTCATACTTTTTGTCAAGGAAGGAAGGAGGGAAGGCAGGAAGGCAGGAGGAAGGGAACAAGGGAAGGCAGGAGGGCAGATAAAGTAATTTGGATCCAGTTATGCTGTGTATAATAGAAAACTGAAAATAACAATGACTTAAACAAATAAGGATGTTTTCTTTTCATATGAAATAAGTCCAGGGATGGCAGGAAGCTTTATGACTCCCTCAGTTTCTCAGGCTGCTTCTCTCTGCTCTACTCTTGCCCAACACTGCACCCAGCCTCAAGGTCAGAAACTGCAGCCATCACATCCTCCTTCCAGACATCAAGTAGTACCAAGTAGAGAGAGGGAGGGTAGGAAAGGAATCCTTCTTTTATTTGAATTGTTTCCTTTTGTGGGGCTTTACAGAAAATCCCATGTAACACTTCTGTTTCCATCTCCCTGCCTACCACTAACTTTCATTTCTGTTAAAATTGTTCCTTCTGGCCAGATAAATTTTAGGTATTCCCACTATCGTTTGGAAATTTTATCACCTTTAAAAGAGTTCTATATGTGTAAATTGAAAGAATTTGAGTATTGATTTGAGGTTTTACGTCTCTATGCAATTTGTTAGTCAAAGAATATTCTTTGGGACCCAAATCCTTAAGTGGAGAATGAGACCTAAAAATTTTTATGCCTACAGACTAAGCATCCAGTCACTGTGTATAAGTTATTTCATTTAATATTTTAATTGATTTATAGAAAAAGAAACTCCATGGAAATTAACACGTAATGACCTACACTTGTAGATCTCAACCTTCCAGAGCCTTGTCCTCTTATGACAAATATTTTGTTATGCACACTGTAATATACTGAGACTTTTACATGGCTTTAGAATTGAAATAATGCCCTAAAAGACAGCATTAGTGGATCTCAGGTTACATGATACAGTGGCCTATTCAGTGCCAACTAAACTTAGCGTTAGAAAAGAATATAGAACAGGGGGCATAGCAGCCTTCAAGAAAAAGCATTTTGAAGGCTTCACACAGCCAGACCTGACCATCAAAGTCCAAAGCACAAGATACATATTGATCTTGAGAGATGAGCACTGACATACATGCAAATCACAGGTACCTCCCAGAACTGGGTTTGTCAGCTTAGATATCTCAATAGTCATGTAGCACTTGGATAGGTGAGTATCCAACTTCCATTACTTAATGCAGGTGACAGTGACAAAACAAACAATCTTGACAACCAAGAATGGCATGCTTAGGAACACTCTCAGATGAATAATCAGTAACCAGCATCCCAGCAAGACACTCATTTATCTTCATTGGATACATTCCTTGACTTGATATCACAAAAGGTTGGCTAAGGATCAAATTTTTCTTAAGCATCCCTGAGGCTGAAGGAAGGATTACAGTCCAGCTCTTAAAACCTTTGACAATAAACAACTGGTATTTCAAAATATACGTTCTTCCAGAAAACTGCACTAGACAACATAAAATACTGTAGGCAGGTGCTGTTTCTATAGCAGATGTGTACATATTGTTTATATTTGCAATTCTTCTACCACAAGAGGTACTGCTATTAGTGGGTGTCATTTTTTCTAAAATAGTGAACAACAAAGTATTAACTTCCCTTAACATGCATGATAGATATATTTCAAGGAAATTATGTCTGGTAGAACATTTAGAAGACATTGAAGTTGTCTGGACATCTACCATGTGTACTCTCCTCCCTGCCCCGCCCCATACACTAAAAATGCCCATGGTATTCCCTCAATCTTTGTGAAAATTAAAAATATCTCTGGAAATTAAAAACTGACATCTAGAGTAGGGAAGAAGACTGGAGAATGATAAACTGGTTGAGGACTACGTGTCTAAAGTATTTTATTTATAAGCTTTTACGATGCTAGTTTACTTTTAATTTCAATTAGTTTTGAGGAGGAACAAAATATAAATTATTAAAAACTTTTTTATAATTTAAAAACTATTTCATTAAATAGACCATTAAAATTTAGAAAACCAAAACACACACATACACACACACACACACACACAGAACACCACTACCAAGAGTAGCATTCTGCCCATGTACTTTCTACCTCCTGTTACTAATTGCCATTGTCAATCACTTTTAACTACAGTATTTAGCTACTTATTCTGGTAATTGCATCCATATTTTTAAGTGTTAAGTTTATTGTGCTCTTTTAGATTTACTGATATTTAGAAGAATTTATCATTTTTCAAAAAAATAACAAATTATTTATTTAGACCCTAGATAAGCCCTCCTTTATTCCTTCAATATAGTTAACCACCATTTTAGTTAAATCAGTAAAAAAGTTAACCAGCAATTTTAGTGAAGTCAATAAGCAATTTCTCATCATTTATCAGGATGTAAGTACTATTCACCATAGAACCTAGTTATACACAACTTTTTGTTTTTACTTAATAATTGCCTCTTTTTCATTTGCATGTTTCCATTAATCCACTTACTTTTTGTAGATGTTCCATTGTCTACTATCTCATCTAATCCATAAAAACTACATTACCCGGAAGTCCTTTTCTTGCAGCCCTCTCTTCTGTTGGAGGCTGTCTAGTTGCTGTCTAGATATGCTAAAGCCCAGTCATTTCTCTCCAACCTTCCCTGTTTAGAACATCGTTTTCTGGATCCTTTTTCTTCTACATTTTACAATTATTATTAAACATTTGTTTAGCTAGAAAAAAAATCTTCCAATAGCTTCCTAAGAAAGGATATAGGAAGGTAAACTTCGAGTTTTTGCATATCTAAAAACATCATTAATCTGCCTTTTCAGTTGATTGATAGTTAAGCTGAGTGTCACATTCTGGTGGGAAATCTTTTTCTTTCCCCTTAACACTTAAAGGTATTCTTCAATTTAGTGCTAATTTAGGGAGTATTCCTGTCTTTTTTTTTTTCTTTAATTGTTAAAGCTTTGGAATATTACTCTTCCTGGTAATTCGAAATATTACAATGATAGGCCTTATTTTGTTTCACTCATTGTGCTTGGCACATAGTGATTTTGTTAGCAGCCTCTGAGTGGAGGTTTTTCCAAGTTCTTGGTGATCATCAGGAAAAGAGCCAAGCAAGGGACAGCTTTTCTTTTTTTTTTTTTTTTTGAAAGTTAAAGTGAGAGAGAGAAAGAGAGAGCACACATGTGAGAAGGCAGGCTCAAAAAGCGCAGCTGCACCAGGAGGAAGTGGTTTTTGGTCTTTTGGAGTCTTACTGATTGAAAGGAGGAATATTCAAAGCTAAGGGGTTAGCTTTGAGTAAGAATTTGGGTAGTAATTCCTAAAACTGAGTTCCCTCCCATTTTCATACTTTATATGGTTGTTTTGAAACTGTCATGGTAATTTCAAGAGCAGAGAAATTTTAAAATCACAATTTTAAAATGATATTGTAATTGGCCAAAGTTCATGTAAGATGACAGAGGCAGCTGACAAGCTGGTTGAAGCCAGTTCTTGCCTGGGGTTATCAGCCCCCCTGGTTAGCTTCTGCCTGAGGGTTGTTTACTTTAACACCTGCACCCAATCTTCAAACCTCTGCATCCAGTCTGAGCCCTGTCTCCTGTCTCCTACTCTAACAATTCCATTAAACTGATCAACTAACAACCAATCCTTCATAATCAGGAGGGAAGCTGCCATGTAATAAAAGCTCCTAAGCTATGTATATTTCCTTGAGTTCAGCTTTGGCTATATTGCTTATGTATTTATATGAATTCTCTTTTAAGATGTTTTGCCTGTACGGTTCTTATTCTTTGATGCAGGGGTTATTTAGTAGAATGTTTCTGAATTCCCAAGCAGTTAAGTTTTATTGTTGTTATTGTTGGTTTTTTTTTTCCAGAGAGGGAATATTGCTTTGTTTTATTTTGTTTTGTTTTTAACTTTCACCATATATTTGTTGTTGATTTCTATTTTTATGATCAGAAAAATGATCTGTAAAATCCCAGCTTTTTGGAATTCATCGAAGCAATACTTTGCAATATTTTTTACATTATATACTTAGAAATGATATTTACATGGCACTGGATAAATGGATGAGATGGCCTGCAGTTGGGAGCTCTGACAGCCCCGAGCATTGTCCAACTTCCCATATAATTCAGTGTTGAACAGGGCCTAATTTAATTTTTATTCAATTTTCAAAACCAATTATTAAATAGTTTATTCTATTTTCGAAGATTCATAATGCTTCCTCTATGATACACCGAGGTCACTTACATGCTTGGATCTGCTGCCCAACTTGCCACTCTGCTCTGTTACTGTATTTATGTGCCCTACGTAACTATATCTTACAGGTCTAATAACGATAGTCTCATAACATGTCTTGATGTACAGTAAATCCTCCTTTTGTCTTTCTTTAGGATTTTTTTCTAATTTACTCTTACATATAAATTTTAGGAACTATTGCTCAAGTTCTAAAAATAATCCTGTTGGGATTTCTTTAAACTTGCTTTGAATATATAGATTAATTTGGGAAGAACTGATACTATTATAATACTGAAGCTTCCCATGTGTGAGCATCATGCGTGTTGCTGTTTATTTAGATCTTATTTTATGTTTTTTGATATTATTTTGTAATTTTCTCCATAAAGACATTGTAGTTCTTTTTAAAAAGTTCTTTTTCCTAGGTACTTTATAGTTTGTGTTATAGCAACACAAAACAGACTAAAACAGGTTCCTGTTATTTTTTTTTCAGTTAGATTTTGTTTCTGTTACATTTTTTCATGTGAGTTTAATCCTTAATGTTCTGCAGCTTCATTGGGAGATATCTAAGTAAAGATTTGTATCCATTTGTCAGGATATGTATTCAAGGTACATTTGAATTGAGAAGGCTTTACTTTTTAGAAAACTTGTTGAAAATTCTTACACATTAGTTCTTCACATGTTACTTCTCCATTTCCTCTATTCAATGCAGTTAGATACATGCAGAAGCCTTTCAACATACCTCCATGCCTCCTAAAGTCTTAAGCATATTTTTATCTCTTCATTTCTTTGGCTGCTTATAATATGAATTCCTCATTTCTATATTCCCCACTTACTAACTCACTCTGAGTGTCTAGCTGACATTCTGTTAAAGTTTTTCTTCTACATCAAAGAGTACATTTTTATTAATAAATAGTGTAATTTATTCATATTGTACTGCTTTACTTCACTTTAGTGTTATGAATATCATTTGTCTCATGTTTTAACATCTGTATGTCTTACATATGAGATATAATTTTAATATATCTCTATGCATAAAAGAAGGCAGTAAAGGAGAAACTAAAGAATAAATTAATCTGTATAATCTTTGGTCTATTTTTGCAATCTTTTGGTCTCCCAATAGTTTGTTGGCTATATTTCCAGTCCACGTATATCTACACTCCTATCATTTTTAAATAAAATTGGATCATTTTACATATTAACATTTCCCCTTAGAATTGCATAGACTTCAAATGCATTGTTTTTCATTGCTTTGTAATATCCGATAACATGAATGGTCCATAATGTAGTTAACCATTTTCTTACTTTTGTGTTTAAAGTTCTTTCCAATCTTTTACTTTACTCACATTGTAGATTATTTCTTTAAGATAAATTTATGGGGTAAAATCACTGGTTTAATTTATAGAAACATTTTTTTAATCTTTATACACTATCTAATCATCGTGAGAAAAATTAAACAAATTTATATTTCTATCACTGGTGTTTGCATCAACTATACCTTCACCAGTACTGATATGATTTTCAAATTTCACTCATTTTATAATTGAAATACGATGCCTGGTGGCTATGTTGATTTACATAGCTTTCATGATTTATGAATGAATCTACTTTTGTATTTACATTTTCATATTGTTTTTCTTCTGTGAATTTTCCATTTGTGTCCCCTGCACATTTTCCACTGGTGTCTTACAGTTTTTACAATAACTCTCTGCAGGTTTTTTATATGATCATTTGTTTCAAATACCTGGCGTCAGAAAGAATTGTTTGGGTAATGTGGGTAAGAGGGTTGAATAAGTTAATACATGTAAGCCTCTTAGAACAGTGTCTGCCACACAGAAAATCCTCAATAATTTTTAGCTATTTTTTAAATATTAGCATGATATTTTTATCTTTTAATTGACATATTGTAATTGTACATATTTATGGGGCACACTTTGATGTTTCCATATGTACACGTGTTGTATAATGATCAAATCAGGGTAGTGTATCCATTACCTCATGTATTTGCTATTTTTGTGGTACGAACATTCAAAAGCCTCTCTTCTACCCATTTTGTAATATCCAATACCTTACTGTTTACCATGGTCTCATCACTGCACAGTGGAACACCAGAATGTATTCCTCTTATCGAATTGTAACTTTGTACCTATTGACCAACCTCCCTGGTCTCCAGTAACCACTGTTCTACTTTCTTTTTCTGTGACATCAATTTTTTTTCTTTGTTTGTTTTTGTTTTGTTTTGTTTTGTTTTAGATCCCACACATGAGTGAGCCCATGTGGTATTTATCTTTCTGTATATGGCTTATTTCACTTAACGTGACGTCCTCCAGACTCATCCACATGTCACAAATGACAGGATTTCTTTCCTTTTTTATGGTTGAATAGTATTCCATTGTGTGTATACATCACAGTTTATTTATCCATTTATTTGTTGTTGGACACTTAGGTTGACTCCGTATCTTGGCTATTGTTAATAGTGCTGCAATAAACATGGGAGTGCAGTTATCTCTTCCACATATGTATTTCATTTCCATTGGATATATTCCCAGTAGTGGGATAGCTGGATCATATGGTAGTCCTATTTTTAATTTTTTTAGAAGCCTCCATACTGTTTTCCATAATTACTGTGATAATTTACAATTCCACCAACAGTGTGTAAGTGTTCCCTTCACTCCACATCCTCAACATTTTCTTTTGTCTTTTTGCTAATAGCCATTCTAACTGCAGTGAGGTTATATATATCTTTGTAGTTTTGATTTGCACTTCCTTGATGACTAGTGATATTGTGTATTTTTTACCTGTTGATCATTTGTATGTCTCTTTTTGAGAAATGTCTCTTCAGGTCTGTTGCTCATTTTTAATCAGGTAATTTAACTTTTTGCTGTTGAGGTAAGTTCCTTATATATTGTTGATATTAACCCCTTATCAGCTGTATAATTTGCAAATATTTTCTCCCATTCTGTAGGTTGTCTCTTCACTCTGTTAATTGTTCCCTTTGCTGTGCAGAAGTTTTTTTGTTTGATGCAATCTCACTTATCTATTTTTGCTTTTGTTTCCTGTGCTTTTGAGTTCTTATTTAAAAATTCGTTGACCAGACCAATGTTCTATAGCATTTTTCCTATATTTTCTTCTGGTAGTTTCATAATTTATGGTCTAACATTTAAATCTTTAATCTATTTTGAGTCAATTTTTGCATATGGTGAGAGGTAGGAGTCTAGTCTCATTCTTTTGCCATGGGGATATCCAATTTTCTCAGCATCATTTATTGAAGAGACTGTCTTTTCCTCAATGTGTATTCTCAGAGCTTTGTGAAAAATCAGTTGGCTGTAGGTGTGTGAATTTGTTTTTGGGCTCTCTATTCTGTTGCATTGCTCTACGTGTTTGTTTTTATGTCAGTAGTATGCTGTTTTGGTTACTATTGCTTTGTAGTATATTTATTGCTATTATTGTTAATAATGGCAATTTTGTTGCTTTTTATGTTTCTGGAAGTAAAATTTCAATGCAGTCACATATATCAGTCGTGATAATTAGATTGATGTGATGGGGGAAGGGGTAAACTCTAACATCAATATGTAAGGTGAAAAATGCCAAGAGTCAAAATTTTGCATGAAAATTCCTTGGGAAAACACCATTTTAGAGGCCAGCATCCCATGGATCTAAATGAGTCCAACATTGCCAGAGTTTCCATCAACACTGGAGTGATTCACATTGGTTTGCATCTAGGGTCCTTGTTATTATATAATGCCCAAAATGGAGATTTAAACACTAGAATCAAATTCACAGCAAGTAGACACTCTGAAAAACACTTGAGGATGCAGACTAAGGTAATAACAGATTCAATCTCTGTGCATCAAGTTCACTTTACAAACTTGTGGAAGTTGTCATTTACTGAGGGCAAGACTATGCTGGGGTGGGGGTGGGTGGTGGGGCGGGAGCAGGCTGGGTAAATGGTGTAAGGATGGCAATATTTCCGAAAATAATCATTAAATGTAATGCAATACCAACCCTAATCCCAACAGAATCTTTTCAGGGAATCTGAAAAGCTGACACTAAAATTCATGTGGAAAACAAAACTAAATTAGATCATTGTCTCACAACATTCACACACATAAAATCTGGATAAGAGATAACTATAAAATCAAAAGTAGAATAAAATATAAAATATTTTTATAATCTTGCCCCAGGGACAGTGTCAAGTAGGATTAAGATTAAGAAATTAATGAAAATGAAATGTAAGTTTAAATTTAAAAGCTTACAACAAAGTGGAAGAAATATTTTGCAGTAGATAAAGGAAGTAACAGTTTCATATCCACAATATATTAAATAATACATATGCATCAATATAAATAACATAGTAGGTCATATAAAAATGGTCTAAGAATACAAAAAAGCAATTCACCAAAGGAGGAATTCTAATAACAAAGAAACTTATGAAAATCTGGTTTCACTTTTAATGGAATTTCTCTTTTAATGGGGAAATGCAAATAAAAGGCAATTTCATTTTTAATAGAGAAGTGCAAATCAAGTGGTATATATATGTATTTTTGGTGGTAGTAGTGGAGGGGGAGAGAGTTAATTGACAAAGTAAGAAAAAAAGTAGATATTCAGTGTTGGCAAATGCATGGGAAAAAATAGCTCATTTTATAGGTATTTTGTTGATTGATTAAGTTGGAACAGCCTTTTATATTTTGTGGAAGAATGATCTGCTTATCGTTTGACCTAGAGATTCCACTTATAAAAAATACATCCTTGAGAAATATTCAGGTGTTCATTAATGTTCCTGTATAAGGATATTCTCTGCCACAAATGTTTAGATAAAGTCTATTAACACCAAAGTGATATTCATAGTTACCACTTGGAGAGGACAGGGACTCCTCCTGGAGCGGCAGGGTCTCTGGAGGAAGTTTGAAGGTTCTTGTCTTTTTTTTAATCTGTATCTTACTGTTTTAGTTGGTGGTCTTGGTGATAATGGGAATATTATAGTTAAAATTATAACAAAAAGTACTAGTAGACAAGGAGATATGTATGAGAATTTTAATTATCACCTTAAAATAAAGCAACAGTGAATGACTGGTTTTTTGTTTGTTTGCTTTTTGCATACACCACATCCAAACCATCAGCATCTTCTCTGGGCCCCCTTTTAAAAATAGATCCAGAATCTGATCACATCTCAGCAGGTTCGATCTCACCTTGGATCCCAACAAGGTCCTGCTTTCACCATTAATTACCCTTGTTGAGTCATTTCTCAAAATAGTTGCCAAAGTGGTCCTCTTGGAATGTAAGTTTGAGCATATCACTCCTCTGCTCACAAAGTGCTCCGAGCCACCTCCTGACTCGACACCCCTGGCCTGGCGCCTCTCCTCCCCCTCACTGGGCTCATAGGTCTCCAGCTCACAAATCAGCAGAAACGTCCATGCCCTGCACACTCCTCTGCCAGAGAGCTAATGTTCTTACTAAAATATAAGCTTCCTGAAGAACATTCTATTTAAGTAGCAACCACAAACTACCCATATAGCGCTCCCAATCCATGTTCACTGCCTTGGTTTTCTTCCATAACACTTATCACTACATGACATACTATTTATTTTTACTTCTTTGTTTAATGTCTGCCACTCCTCCATTGTAGGAATTATTTTGTCTTGTGTTGTCTTCAGTATGTAGTAAAGAGCCTAGCATATAGTATAGGCCCAATAAATATTTGCTCAATAAACAAATATTGAGTATTTGCATCCAGAAACATACTATGTCCTAAATTTAGTCACTTTTAGTCTTTCAACAAAGTTTTTAAGGTTTTTGTATAGGCTCGCTTGCTTCTATGTGAAAGGGATGTGTTTTCTATCATAATTTA
>CM052437.1:71702507-71735543 GCA_028533085.1 Varecia variegata | reverse complement strand
GGAGGTGTTCTCCTTGGACACACAGCAGGCCCCAGTCCCCTTTGCAGTCTGGCTGGCCGTTCACTGGACAGCGGCCAAGGGAAATGGATAGAAGTCAAGTACGGCATTTCCAGGCCTGCCCATGAGCATCTCCCAAATTGTCATGCTTTCTCTCTCCTTTTGTCTTCTGACTGGATGCCGATGCCCAGTTGAGGTTGGCAGATTTCCTGTCATTCTGGGTCCCTGAGTGACTGCCTGGAGCGGAGTGTAAGTTAGCAGAAGGACTTTTCATGAGTGAGTCATAAGTTTACTATGTTAATCCGCTAAGATTCAGGAGTTGTCTGTTGTAGCAGCTAGCACTTACTTTAACTAATATCTTGTGCCCAGGAGAGGCTTACAAAGCCATTATTCCAAGGCTATTGGAGCTTGTGCAAACAGCTGCTATTTTTGGCTAGCAGGTAAAGTGTTTGCTCGGGTCACGTAGCTAGTAAGTGGTAGACACTGGACTGTCTGATGCCAACACCTATGTCTTAACCACTACCTAGTACTGCATCTCCGATATCACTGATAATTAATGTTGTGACAATAAGATCATTATTAAAACTTTGGGCAGTAACAGAAGTAACAGATACCAAAAAAAAAAAAAAAAACCCTCATGTAAATTTCAGCAAATTAATGAGGAGGCTGAGAAGTGGCTTGGTGAGGCTCACAGAGCAGGAGAAGAAGGAAACACAAAGATAAATGGGTGGTGGAACTCTAATGCCACTTCTTCCGAACTCTGTAGCACACATGATTAACTGCTGCTGGCTGTAAACAGATCACCGCGCTCTGATTAATTGCCAGGCAGACGCTACTCATCAAGAGATATAGAGTAAGGCCTCCAACATTTCATTCTGAATGCTTTACACAAGATGCAACCCCCTGCGTAATTGAAGAGTGGGAAGAAAAATGTAAGAAATAAGCTAATGGACAAGCAGTAAAATATCTGCAAGTTGAAGGAGAATCAAACCAAAAACTACTACTCAGAAACAATATATTTAAATGAGGTGTATGTACATAGATCACAACAATTCCATGTCAATTAACTTCACCAAGATTTCAAATCTGTATATTTCAAATTTAAAAAGCAAACAGGATGAAACACCTCAAACCAGCAAAATTTAATCTAGAATATCTGCCTCTTTTATAAATATTATACCATTTATATGTTAGGATGTATTTATATGTTTTAAATACAATGCAATGTCTAATACAACTTATTCCATTAGAGAATGACATGGATAAAGCCAGAGCTATATCTTCGTGGGTCTGGCCCTATCAGTCTCCCTTTGCATTACTCAAAGAAAACTTTACTAAATAGAAGACCACATCCCCAGTCCACACCACCTGACTTACAAATGTGGGTCACAGTGCACGGGAGACCCTGAATAAAAGATTGAGGATCACTTATCATTTCCTCAGATTTATAATCATGAGGACACTAACAATACTTATATTTCATGTTAGAAGTTTTAACTCACTTTCTTATCCATTATGTGATTTGACCTCACCACAACAGATATTGGTTCTTCACAGCTATCATATTTTTATTTGACAGAGGAGAAAAATTGGTTCCTGAATTCTTTCCCAGGGACCACACACCTAGTTCTCGAGCCCAGGGCATAGGACTGAAACCTGGGTTCTTCCCACTAAGCTGCCTCTTCCACGACTCCCATTTCTAAAGCAAATAGCACTCACAAAGCACTGAGGCAAGTAGGGCAGACCGCATAGTCCCAAACTACAGATGAGCAAACTGAGGCTCTGAAAGTTAAATGATTTGGCTAAGAATCCCTAATTAATTTGGAAGTGAAAAAAACTGGATTCAAGTCAAGGAGTCTTGAGTTCAATTTCAGCCTCTTTCCCTTACAGCATGTTATGAACTGAATGTTTTTGTTCCCTCCCCCCTCAAATCTGTATGTTGAAATTCTCGCCCCCGATGTGGTGGTATTAGCAGGTGGGGCCTTTAGGAGGTGATTAGGTCATGAGGGTGGAACCCTCAAGAATGGGGTTAGTGCCCTTAAAAAGAGCCCCCAGAGAGTGCGTAGGCTGTCAGCTGTCATTGCGCCATGTGAGGGTGCAAGGAGAAGACGACCATCTGCAACCCTGAAGATTGCCCCCCCCAAACCCAACCGTGCTGGCACCCTGACCCCAGGCTTCCAACCTTCAGAACTGTGAGAGATAAATTTGTCATTTATAAGTCACCAGTCTAAGGTACTTTGGCATAGCAGCCTAAAGACTAAGACATAGTGACACTGCCAACAGGCCAGAGGTGAAGTCTCACTCACAAGCCCCAAGGCCTGGAGTAAGAAACAGGCTTGTACTCCAGCCGCGCCATGTGCCCTGAGCTGGGCAGGTGAACTGTCTCAGGGTCAGCCCCCATCTGCCTCACAGGGCACCTCAAACTCAACATGATAATACTGAGCTCGTGATTCATTGCAGCTCCTCCTAACTCGATGCTATTTGAACAACATTTCCCTTTGCTATTGGTACCAGGACCTACCAAGCTAAGTGAACCAGAAACTGACTCTTTCCTCCTCCTTGCCCCACATAGCTACCAAGTCACCAGGTCTGCATTGTAGCTACTTCTCAGCCTCATGCCTTCACTGCGTCTCCAATTCACTGGCCCCCACACTGGTCTCCCTGGTCTTCCTTCCAAACTATTCTCAACTCTGCAAAGAAACCAGTAGTATCAGATCATGTCACTTCTCCACTAAAAATCCTGCAAAGGTTTCACATTGTTGTGCTGTGGCAAAACCCAAAGTCCCTACATAGTCCTGTGTGATCTGGACTAAGCCTCCTCTCCCTGTCCTCCCCTGTCCTCTGCACTGAGCCTGGTGCCGAGAGCCTCACACACCTTATCTCAGTGAACTGTCAAAACCTCCACCAACCCACGCAGGAGCGTTACACAGTCTTTGCACTAAACATCTCTGCACTGAATTGTTTCTCATGCATAATAAGGACAGTCAAATAAATACACTTTTGGACTATTAGGCTCCATTTCCAAGCCTAATCTCTTATTACTGTAAAAGCATATGCTATTAAAAACAATTATTATTAAACCAAAGTAGACTTGCTGAGCCTAGCTTACCAGTATAAAACAGGACTCTTGAAATCCAAGCACATTTGCAGAACAATAAGAAAGCTTAATTACTAATGGTCTTAAGAAAAACAGATACTTGGTCGCAAATTTCTAAGTTAAAATTTGACTTATGAATTTTCAAAGTGTTCTTCATTCAGTGGAGAGTCTACTTTGTATTTGATCTTTATCAGTGACATGTGTACATATGTATCTGCACACATAGCCCCTGATATTCAGAACCGTGGTACAACCTAGGAAAGCTGTCTCCTTAACCTTCTATTAGTTTTGTACTTGCTTAGTGTGGAGGTGGAATTGAAGAATGACTACCTACATACTTTTAGAAGACGTCCAAACATATAAGGAGTTTGGTATGGCAAAGTTCACTCTTTATGGGGTAATTCAATCGTGATATTAAAATTTCCATCAGTGCTGCCTGGAGTAAAACTTCAGTCAAAGTATTTGTGTTATCAACTAAGGTAACTAATAATTTCTTTTTAAGTTTCTGTGAGCTCTCAGAGGAGGGTAGGGGGAATTGAGGAATATATATGGCAGGATTTAGGTAATCCAATTCTAGTTACTTTAAAGCATGAGAAATTTAGACCTTACTTTCAGGGGAAAAAATTGAATGCTGCCTGTCTTAGTAAAGTACATGAGCATTGTAGGTTATGGCAGCCGGTGTGCACCAATATTTGATTTTTTTTTCCTTGTAGAATATCTAACAAATTTTAGATTTAAAAAAAAATAGAATTGTGTGTGTTTAAAAATGGCTAAATAAAAAAAAACTTCATAATAATCAATATATGCCTGTATATTTCTAAATGTTACTACTTACACCATTATACTGACTTTGAATGAAAGTAAGTACACTATTAAATTAAATTACTAAATCATTGGGAGAATTTTTCCAGGATGTTTTGTTTGCTAAAAAGTGTGGTCCCCAACCCCAGGGCCATGGACTAGTACTGGTTCATGTCCTGTTAGGAACCCAGCCATACATTAGGAAGTGAGCAATAGGCGAGCGAATGAAGCTTCATCTGCATTTACAGCTGCTCCCCATTGCTTGCATCACTGCATAAGCTCCACCTCCTGTCTGATCCACAGCACCATTAGATTCTCACAGGAGCGAGAACCCTACTATAAATGGCTCACGCGAGGGATCTAGGTTGCGTGTTTCTTATGAGAATCTAATGCCTAATGATCAGAGGTGGAGCTGAGGTGGTGATGCTAGCACTGGGGAGCAGCTTCAAATACAGATTATCAATAGCAGAGAGGTTTGACTGCACAATAAATGTAATGTGCTTTGAATCATCCCAAAACCATCCCCCGCCCCCTGCCCCAGACTGTGGAAAAATTGTCTTCCATGAAACCAGACCCTAGTGCCAAAAAAGTTGGGGACCACTGGCTAAAAACACAAATGCCAGCCTGATAACAGTGATCTTTCTTATTCAACTAAACTCCCCACCTGACCACTGGTATCCAAATGAAGATGCCAGGAAATGCCAGTATGATTTATATCAACTGAGGTCGTGCACAAAGAGAAGTGCCTGGAGCAAGATCAACAAGATCATCCTACACAGTTGAGTCTCTGAGAGCAACCACACTGGAAATGGGGATACATCAGAAGCATTTAATAAATACTTGTTTTAAAAAATCACTTAACACAGGTGACGAAATAAAAAATAGATAAACTGGACTTCACCAAAATTGAAAACATTTGTGAATAAAAGGACATTATCAAGAATGAAAAGTCAACCCACAGAATGAGAGAAAATATTTGTAAATCATGTATCAAATGATGGATTAATATCCAGAACATATAGGAAACTCCTATAACTCAACAACAAAAAACAACCCAAATCAAAATTTGGCAAAAGACATGAATCAATATTAATCCAAACAAGATATAGGAATGCCCAATAAGCACATTAAAGGTGTTTAACATCATTAGCCTTTAGGGAACCGCAACTTAAAACCACAATGAGATACCACTGTGCACTCATTAGGATGGCTACTATTAAAAAAAAAAAATCAAAAAGTAACAAGTGTTGGAGAGGATAAGGAGAAACCAGAACCCTCCTGCACTGCTGGTGGGAATGTAAAATGGTGCAGCATCTATGAAAAACAGGTCAGTGTTCCTCAAAAAATTAAACACAGAGTTACCATATGATTGAGCAATTTCACTTCTGGGTATATACCCAAAAGAATTGAAATCAGGCATGCAAAAACATGTATTTGTACACCAATGTTCATAGCACATTATTCACAACAACCAAAAGGTAGAAACAACCCAAATGTCCATCAATAGATGAATGAATAAACAAAATATGGTACTGTCAGCCCTCAGTATCCACGGGTTCAGCATCCAGATTCAACCACCTCAGATCAAGGAATATTTGAAAAAATAAAAATAAAACAACTAAAAAACAAATAAAAAACATAGTATAACAACTATTTACAAAGCTTTTACATTGTATTAGCTATTATAAATTATCTAGAGATGATTTAAGGTATTAAATATATTTTATTTGCATATAACCTATTTTATTATCAGAGATCTTAGCATCTCAGATTTTGGTATTTGCAGGGGTCCTGTAATCCTTTCCCTGATGCCAAGGGATGACTGTATATAGGTATAATGGAATATTATTTGGCCTTTGAGACTTTAAAAGAAATGAAATTTTGATACCTGCTACAACATGGATGTACCTTGAAAACATGCTAAGTGGAATAAGCCAGATACAAACGGGCAGATATTGCATGATCACACTTACATGAGGTACCTAGAAGAGTCAGATTCACATAGACAGAAAGTATAATAAAGGTTTCCGGAGGCTGAAGGGAGGGTGGAACAGAAAGTCATTGTTTAGTGGACATAGATCTATGTTTTTGGGATGATGATAAAGTTCTGGAAATAGTGGTGGCGACTGCTCAACACTGTGAGTCTGCTCTACTTAATGCCACTGAATTGCACACTTAAACAGTTAAAATGGGAAAGCTTATATTGTGCATATTTTACCACAATTTCTAAAAAATAATTTAAACAAAATGAAACAGCTTTAAGGGTTTATTTCTTTAAAATGTTGAAAGAGAAGTATAAACTCTTTGGTTCATCCTTTAGCTGTGTGGGCTCCATGAAATTAAGCCAAGGGCTAGATTATGAGATAGCAGTTCCTTGTCCCCCAAATTGTGAAACAGCATAAACAGTCTTCAACAATGTTGAATTTTCTTAACTAAATGTAAGAAAAGTAACCACATTATTGAGGTTTAAGAAAGAAAAGGAAAATAATGCAGGGGGAGGGTGTTACATTTCTTGATTACAATGAAATAAATCTTTGCAACCTGTGCTTTCTTTTCTGTGAATATTATAAATCTGTAAAGTAATAGAATGTTAAAATATCTGCCTATAATCAGACAAAATTACTAAAGGCAGTAGCTGAACTTGATTGTGTACCTCTTTTGGGGCAGGCATTCAACTAGGTACAGTTAATCCTTTAAAAAGGTGTGAATTGGGTATTAATATTAAATCCAATTTACAAAAGAAAAAGAAAATTGAAATGAGAGCATTTAAATAACTTGCCAGTGAATTCACACCTAGAAATGATCAAACCGAGATTAAAACCTAGGTCTTCTAAGATGAAAAGTCCAGTGTCTGCTCTACTTCACTATACATGGCAAAACAAACACACACACAAAACACGCACACACACTTTTGTTTTAAAAGAATCACATATTCAGTTTCTATCATTCCTTCTGATTCTGATTCATTTAATCCCACTCTTGGCTTGCATATTCACACACATAAACCCACAAAATATATGACTGTGTGTGTCTGTATAAATATTTGGCAACCTATGGAAAGAATGGAAATTTCAGTTGTTCTCATCTGCTGATAAAAGAGCCCACCAACCTTGCTTGGCAAGCCCTGTCTGAATTAGCTGAGGTTAGTGTTTATGCCTCTTTGGATTAGATCTACTCTATTCATTAACATGTTTCTACTGGGACCTCAGAATGATCCACCTTTACTCTCAAATTGCAAGTGGTTGTCATTTCACTCCAAGCAAACCAACCAAAGACAAAGGAGGCAAACCACCACATCAGCAGCCTTGCTGTTATCTCTGAATCCCCTTGCCCCTTGCCTTGCTTTTCAAGACATGAGATTTTAAAGCCTGGAAGTTCAAAGCCAGCAGGGCAACGACTATCTGTGCAGGTAGTAATTGAAGGTGCCCTCAGACTGGACCAACAGTTCCCCAGGGCAAACTGTGACTCTCAAAATAGTGTTACTTGTCCAGGCAGGTTTTCTTCCCTCTGAAATAGTGCTATTCCTTTTACCATTTTTAGTAAGATTGTTAACATGTGTTGATTTATTATCAACTGAGATTTGGGGGTTCCTTAGTTACCCTGTTTGTTTTTGAAGTTGCAAGTATCACATTATGTTGATTTCTGCATGCATCTGTAATGAAATATCACCGATTATTCCATTGCTCCATTAATCCATAATATTACTCCATTACGCCTTGCTTTGTGTGTGTGATCTAACCACCCCAAAGCCACTTGAGGTACTGCTCAACAGCTGCAAGTCTGAACAAGGCCTCCATGGCTGGAAACTCACCCAGTCTTCATAACTCCCTTTAAGCCAATCTCATACGAACAATTCTGTGTTCTCCTTTGTGATACTGCTAGGAAACCATGTTTACAACAATTTGGGCTTTTGAGGGTTATTTCTACAATGAAAACTTGCTATTCCTCCTCATTAAAAAAAATTCAATTTTACATGGGATAATGTATTTCTGTCTTGCTTATGGGAGAGGGTCAGCATTCAACACAGTTCTGCTCTGTATTTTCACACATATCCATTACCGCCTTGCCCGGGCATGGGCTGACAGTCCATGGCCCCATCACCCTTTCTAGCTCTGGAAGACACTCATAAATATGACTTATACAAGGACATCCTGCAGTTACCTGCCAAAGAGACAGCCAATGATCTTCTTGCCCTGTCTTCCTCTGCTCACCCGACGTGTGCATTGATCACGTGGCTTCATGCAGTTTGAAGGCCCTTGTTCCTGTGCTTCCACAGAGGAAAAGGAACTGGGCTCAACATTAATAAAATAACAAAAACACGTGTTTTCTACCTGTCACTCCTAATTTCTAATTGAGCTCCATTCTATAATCCCTCCCAGCAGATAATGCAAATCCTGTCACTTTCCTTTCCATCTTGTCATGTGCAGCTTGATTTATGAGGGCTGGCTTCTGCTAACTAAAAGCTCAGCACAAAAGTACGGCAGAGCCCGGCAATAGCAAGCGAGATGATGGGGCGGTAGTTCTTAATGTGGTGCCCACTGGACCTGCGTGTCTACAAGAGCCTACAGCATTGTTTGGGTCCATCTCAAGTCTGCACATGCACCGTACTCATGACCACCACCCAGAAACAATGTGCACTAACTCCAAATCTCCCTCATAACTGGAGACCTCCTCTAGCTGGCTCACATCAAGCCAACAATTCAGCTACCCATGCATATCTATGGATGTTGGGGTCACGTTAACAATCATGTCAGAAGAAATAATGATTTTAGAGATCACAGCTCCTCTCCCTAATGTATGAGAACTCAACAGGTGGGTATACAGGTTCCTGTCTGCCAGGGTATGGGAATGCGAAGTGTTCTTTCTGACAGCATCCCTCATTGCTGTATGCATCACTCAGCACAGGTTAGCACAGGGTGCAAGTGCAGGGGAAAATGGGGGGAGGGGAGGGAGGGAGAAAGAAAGGAGGGAAAGAGAAAGGAAGGGAAGAAGGGAGAGAGAGGAGGAAGGGGCAGGAAGGCAGGAAGGAAGGAGGAAGGAGAGCAAGGATGGTTTCTGTACACACAGAACTGAGACCAAGCAGGGACCCCTCTGAGGCGGACTGCTGGGCCCCCAAGCATGGAAATAAAGGAAAATCTTGAGTTACTTTGGGAGAGTCCCAGACACCTGGCTAGCTGGAAAAGTGAGTGGTCAACCTGATGATAAGGCACCCCCCCCCCGCCCCCGCCTCCAACAACAAGCCAGAGCCTTGAGGTGTCTGGTCTCCTATGGAAACTAGAACATGGCATTTCAACGTGTTCTGGAGTTGTTCTTCAGAAACCCCCACCGATGGAAGAAGCAGATGGGGGATGGTTTGAGGAATTGAACTCTGACCTCCATTCTTTGTTCTAAATTTCCCCAAGGGGCCTGTCACCCTCTCACACTCATTTTCACATTCCTTGCCACTAATCCAAGAATGTCTAAATCTACTATGCCCTCCGCCCACTTCAGGATATCCGTCCTTTGGGGGCCAGTACAACGTACAACCTCCATGTACTGATTTGCAATTCTGCCTGCCTGAAATGTACTCCTGCCTTTAAAAACCCGGACTTGAGTTTTAAGGGTCAGCTGCTCACTGTCTTGCACGGCACCTGTAAATAAGGTCCCTTATGCCACCAGCTTTGGGGTTCATCTTTTCTGTGCTGGGCAAGCAGACCCCAGTTTAGACAGATGACAGAATTTATCATTGTGAGAAACAGATATTAACAAAAAAAATCTGTATTTATAAAACTACAACCTTGAAAGGTACTGTTTCATTAGAGCTCCATGGTATTCAAAATGAGCATAATGGAGACACACTGGTTAGATCAGGAGAGGGGTCTGGGGAGTTTAAGTCTCCTTTTCCTTTTGAAGCAAGATTATTGCGGATCTGTGTGGGGTGCGTGCGTGCGTGGGTATGTGTGTGTGTGTGAGTTGGAGGTGGTGTCTAGAACCCAAACAAAGACCTTAAATATGGTAAAACTGAAAAGCCACATTTTCTTTTCCCTGTAGTATTATTAATACATGCCTCTGTTATCAGGGTATTTGAGGCGGTTTTATGTCTTTTGATATTATTATCCATCTTTCTTTCGTAAAGCAATGTCTAGTGATAGGTCTTAATGATGGAAAACTGGCTGTTGAGAGATGAGCATCCTGCCTGGGACCCAGGAGAAGCTCAGTGAATGGCAGCTTCTGTAGTTCTGGTGCCCCGACACCACGAGTGGAGCGGGGGTGGCGCTGTGGGGTCTGCCCAGCCCTGCCAGACACCTGGAGTCCTCACTGGGAGCCAGCCCTGCACACCCCACTCCGGGCGCTCTAAAGTTGACTTAGGGGCTAATGCACCTGGAAAATGCCTCCCGAGGGCAACACAACTTTCCTACGGGACTTCTCCACCTTTGAATAACTTTTCTGTCCCAGGCTTCCTCCACCACCTCAAACTCTATTTCCCCTCTTTTACCCTGGATGCTTTGCCCCGCCCCACAGTACATGTTCTCAGTTTCGCCCTCTTTCGTGTCTCCTGGGTGTTTTTGTGGACTTAAGAAATCAAATCCAAAAATCATATTCACAACGTGAATCTGAAGAAGCCAGAAATCACAAGTACATGAACACGCAGACGCTAAGCGCAAACGGCTGATGTGCAAGATTAGGAAGGCTTTTTTCTTTTAAAATAAAAGCTTTTTTTGGTTGTTGTTAGTATGTTAAATATATATTTTGCAATTGAATCCAGACTGTATTTTGCTATATAAAAATCGGGGGTGCAGCGGATAACATGATTACGTTACATTTTAAAGGGGCCATCCTGAGAAAAGTGAGAGGAAAGGAGGGAAGACAGTTCAATATTTCTGTCAGAGTCACTTAGAGACATTTGTGAATCTGAGAACAACATAAAGAAACTCTCTGAAAAAGCACCATTCGTTTTCTACTCACCACACCTCACTGCAGGTCTTTAAGCAGGTGCCGAGGGAAGGAAACAAGATTCTGGAATTACTGAGTCACGGAGATGACCCCTGAGCCATCTAGGATGGTTATCAAAATGCCACCTGCCCTTGGACAATGGTCTTTGTAAGTTCTGGAATATCTGGAAATGATAAGCACAACTTTCTCATTCATATTTAAAAACCTAGATGGATTAAATGTCCAAGATTGAAACAATAAAATAATGATGTAGCAGAAGAAATGTTACCCCCAAAACACTTAGCCTGTGACAACTCTGACGACATGCGTGTGTGGCAGTTCTCGGTACTCTAGAGAGGACGAGTCCTTCTGCTTGGGACCTGGAACCTGAGGTTTCCTTCTGACCCGACCACAGCCTCGTTTTGCAATGTTTTGCGTGAGTTTTGTAGACTGTCCCTAGATTAAAAACAATGCAACTGAATACTTCAGTTAAGTGGCCACAACATTTTAAACAGATTATACCAAAGATATACCACAAATCTACCACACTGACTTTTTGCATTCTAAGGAACTATTATTTTAAAAAAATGTGAGCATATCCAATATATGAGAACTAATTAAATTTAAAGTAAATTCTCATTATTTAAGGATTTGCTAACTCAAAATTACTGGTAATTTAGGCTGTGTGTATTTAGGCTGCCTTGGCTCTTCTGATATCTTTGAAAAAAAATCATTTGACAGAAATAAAAAAAAATAACAATGATAAGGGATACATGAGAATTTAGCATCTTTTCTCGCAGGTGCATTCCATTTCTTGCACTCCCTGCCTCAGTCATTGCCTGCTTGGTGACAGTCATTGATGCCAGTCACTCAGTCTTCCATGCACAAATAGTCACCAAGGCCTACCAGGGGCCAGGGGCGAGGTTAGCCACAGGAAATTAAAGGTGAATAAGACACAGAATGTGTGCTCAAAGAGCTCCCAGCCTAGAGCTAGGCACTCCTGAATAAATTACCATATGACACTGTAGGGGGCACTGTGATGGAGATAACAGGTGTTGGGGAGCACAGAGGGAGGTGGTCAAAGCACCTAAGGATTGTCAGGAAAGGACTCCTGGAGAGACACTCCTGAGCTGGCCCTTCGATGATGAGCTGGAATTCTCTCCACCTCCTCATAGCTCACCTGTCTCCTGGAGTACTGCCATCGCCTCTCTTCCACGCTCCCACCAACCTCTGCCAGCCGAGCCTCCACACCCCTCCTAGAGTAAACTTACTGAAGCATGCCTGAAAATCTTCCTGTCCCTTCCTTCTGCTCATGATTGCTTCTCAGCATATTCTACTGAAGAATTCTGAGACTGAGGACAGGGGATCCACCCCCCCAAGTGTGTCTCCTGGCCAAGGCCCAATCTGCCAGCTGCCTCTACAATGTGACTCTGAAGTCCCCTGCTTTGTTTATCTAATATAGATATAGGTTTTGCATTCTAGTTTACATTATACCCATGCTTGTTTTTTTCCCAAAGCATTGAATGAAAGTACAACTCCAAGTACCCGAGTCCTGCTGATATGGCTACTTCTCACAGCCCTGAGAATGGGCACCAATCCCCTTGAAGAGAGAGGCAGGGGATGGGTTGAAACCCAGGGGCTCAGGACAGCACACAGTCCTCACAGTTGTCCAGAGAAACAGAATCAATAGGAAGTGCATAGATAAAGAGAAATATATCTTAAGGAACTAGCTCATGGGATTATGAAATCTAGCGAGTGCAAAATCTGCAAAATGGGCTGGCAGGCTGGAGACCCAAGAAAGCCACGGTGTCATTCAAGGCCAAAAGCAACTGCTGGCAGAATTCCATGTTGCTCAGGGGATTATCGGTCTTCTGTTCTATTCAAGTCTTCAACTGATCCGATGAGGCCCACTCACATTATGGAAGGCAATCTGTTGTATTCAAAGTCCACCAATTTAAATGTTATTCTCATCCAAAAAAAAAAAAAAATCTTCACAAAACATCCAGAATGTTTGACCAACTATCTGGGCACCATGGCCCAGCCAAGTCGATGGGTAAAATCAACCATCAGCACCCCAGTGCCTGTGCTGCTCGGCTAGGGCCCTCCTCCCACCTGCTGCAGCTGCCATGATGTTGGCCTGCAAGGGCCTCTCGTCATCACTCATTTCTTCTATATCTGTCATACATACAATACAGCAGAAATAAATTCAGTTCCTGATTTCACGGAACATAAATTCTGGTGAGAAATTTCGAATGTGTCTAGAGAAACCCTAATCACATAAACACAAAAATGAATGCAAAATTTCATGGGCGATAGCTGCTAGCACCTGGAAGTACAAGGTAGCAGGAGGCGGTGATGCAGAAACCTGCCCCAGCCTGGGAAATGAGAGGCAGACTCCAGGAGGGAGAGATGCGAGCAGTGCTGGAGACTCGGGGTCTAACTTGCTCACAGAGACCATCTGCATCTTTAAAATGTCAGTCAACGTATCACCTGTTAATGTTTAAAAACACAGGAGCCACCTTTGAGAGTGTGCTCAAGTCCTCCCACACCCCCAGAGTGGCACTGTTTGATTCACGAGGGATGAAAAACAAGGGTGCATGAGGGCAGCGAGTGATGACGTCAGTCA
Organism: Varecia variegata; assembly: GCA_028533085.1. Taxonomy (NCBI): domain Eukaryota; kingdom Metazoa; phylum Chordata; class Mammalia; order Primates; family Lemuridae; genus Varecia; species Varecia variegata. The sequence goes on along the minus strand of CM052437.1, from coordinate 71,722,110 downwards.
CTGAAGTGCACTGAGCTTTCACTCCAGGTCAGGACTCTGCTGGGGCCACAGGGCAAGACACTGTCCTGGTCTCAAAGATCAAACAGGTGAACAGCTAATAATTCAATTCTTTGTATTTTGCACCAGCCCCCACCGGAGGCTGGAGTAACTCTGGAGAGCCTGAAGCAGGGGGAGGGAGGTGGAGAGACAGAGAACTTCCTGGAAGGCAAACTATGAGCTGGATCTTAAATGATGAGTCCTAATTATCTGAGAAAAGGAGAGAAAAGCCAGTTCACTGTAGAGGCGGAAAGCAGGATCAGAACCCAAGGGAAGAACAACCTCCTAAGGCTTCTGAGGAGGCGGAAGTGACCTGTCCTGGCTGGAGACTCGACGGTCCCGGAAGCAAGAAGCTGTCTTGGAGAACAGAGAAGCAGGCAGGGGTTTCTGACAAAGTGTTTTCCAAACTTGTTGGACTGTGACCCACAGTAAGAAACGCATTTGCGCTGAGACCCCGTCCCCATAGACACGCACACCTGTCCACAAACCACAGCACGAGTTTCCTGAGCTGGGATGGACCTTAGACCTTCTCGCAACGCATTCTGAGATCTTCTATCCCAGCTTGTCACGGTGTTTACGAGATAATGGTCATGACCCGCCACATTGATTCTATCACCCACATCACTCTTACTGATAACATTCTGATGAACATGACTCTAAAATAGACTAAAACGTTTTAATTTCATCTTGAGGGCACTAGAAAGCTATTCAAGGACTCTAAGCCGCGTGGGAGACATGCCATGACTTACATTTCATAGAGGTCCCCATGGTAACAGTGAGAGAAGGGAGAAGAGGAGTCCACAGCTAGAAATTTGGAAGTTGGCTCAAAGGGCATTTAGTAATTAGAGTACATGGCCTGAGACCCGAATTAAAGGAGCAGAGTTGGAAATGGCGTGGTGTTAAGGAGCTGGAATGCCAGGACCAGAGGACTAAAGCTAAGGAGGGGGCAGGGAACACTAAGCGGATGTTAGTTTTCTGGGTTAGGCAAGACATGGAATATAGAAAAATGAGATGGGCATGGAGGGGGTTGGCCTTGCACACACTAAGGTGCTCATGGGCTGTCCCAGTGGGATGGCCACACAGGGAGGGCCTGGGAGAGAGGTCTGTGTGGTTTGGGGACAGAGTGTCTATTCCCCGAGGATCTCTGAGCACCTTTGGGGGGACCTGAAGGGTCAAAGCAATTTTGATCATAATGCCATGCTGTCACATGCCTCTTTCATCCTCACTCTTCCGTAAGTGTACAGTGGAGTTTTCCAGAGGCTTCGCAGCATGTGGTATTGGAACAGGTTGACAGCAGGAGCAGATGTGAGTGTCCTGCTGTTTGCCTGGAGATAAGACAGGAGAGAGATTTGCCACAATGTAAAACAGCGCCACTTTTCTCACTAAGTTACTTGGTTTGGAAAATGTATTTATTATTCATAAAATATTAAATTATTTATGACAACATCTACTGCTTGTTATTTTTAAATGAATTGATACATATTTTTTAATTACTAACATTTCTCAGTTTTAATTTAATTTAATTTAATTTTAATTGATGTAGTAAATGTCAGTAGATAGAACACACGTAAAATTTCTAAGCGTGTAAAAGACACCTGGGACTAAAAATTTGAAATTCACTGGCCTAGAACATCATCCCCTCCCCTACTTCCACCTCTCAGCCACAACTGCTATTGGCCTAAACCCCATTCTTCCTTCTAGGTCAAGTTCAGGTGCCCCTTCCTGTGGAGTCTTCTGCTAAGGATACCAGACATAATGCACTGCTGCCTCTTCCACGCCCACCAAACCTCAGCTCTATGCACCTACTACAACACATCTGCTATCATCTTTTTATATTTGTCATTTTAAAAAAATTTTCATTTACGCTTAAAAACATATTTTGAGCAACCTACTATATGCTAGCCACGCAAATCAATAGGGACGGCATAAGAAACAGGCAAGAGAGGAAGATCAACTCAAAATGCTGACCAGAAGTTACCCCATAGTTATCAGAATTCCCTGAGAAAATCCAAAAGCTTGTTACTATTCCAGCACATATTGCTCTTCAAGTATTGAACCATTAAAGATGACCACGTGCATCGTTAGGGAAGGGAGGAAGGGAAGAAGGGAGGGATAAAGTAAGGGAGGAAGGAATGAAGGGAGGGAGGGAGGGAGGAAGGCTATAGATTAAGAATAATAGTACAGCCGATTTTCAATTACCTATGCTATAAGAAGTCAGGGTTAGGTTTAGTTAATGATCCTTGGGGATAAACAGACTCCTAGAAATCTAACTTTAGAAAACAATTTCTCCCCCAAACTTGACATGTTGTCGTTTCTTTTCTTTCCTTTCTAGGTACTAATGAGCAGGGAAGATGCAGCAAGAAAATCAAGAAGCTTAAACAAGTTCAACTTTTGAACCTGGAAGTCTTACGTCAAAGCAAAATAGTTGACTTTGTAGCCACAAGATGGTGAAGATCCACCTCATAATTGAAAGATTATTTATTCCATCCCAACGACCTCACTACTAATGTCTATGTGGATTTTGTCTGACATAAACTTATTATCCTGGGACAACCATTAATTGTGAGAAAAGTCCCTATTTTAATTCAATTTATTTTCAAAGACCTATCTAGGAATTCACTATTCGGTCTCAACATTTGCAAAATTAGTGTTCTGTGCCAGCTGCCTCCACTCAGGCAAAGTCGATTACTTTTCCAAGAACAAATTGGCTTTATGGTTCATTCCAAACTACAGATTCAGAGATTAAATGGTACGGGCTTATTTAAAGCATGTTGTGCATGCACTATTATTCTCAGTCAAATTTTGAAGCCATAAAAGGTCCTCAGTAAATGACCAGTGAGCTAAGCAGGGAACAGTACACACAACTGCCAACCAGGTTCCTAACTCCTCGTCCACAGACGAAATGTACAGGGCTCCACTTCAGACAGGGGAGGCTGGGTTCAGGGCAGTGATACAGGGTAGGTCTCCACTCACACGTGCTTGGGGAAAGATCTCTTCCTAAGTGACACCGTAAGGAATGGCTCCATAAATATCACAAGTCCTAAAGTTTCCAGAGCAGTTTCAACACCTTTCATGAAAGTAATTAATTACATAATTAAGTGCTATTTAATGTTTATAATTTTATAAAATTATACATTTCATGTAATAAATTTACATATCTGAAAAATAAATTTTGATCAAACTGTGAGTCTGGATTTGGGTTCCTAAAAATCTGATCAGCATTCATACAAAAGGCCCCCAGACCTCATGGGAGGGGATCCCTGAAAAAGTAGAGGTGCTACCGAGAGGTCCCATCAGGCTCCATCCTGTTTAAATCCCTCTATAGCTTTTAGGGTGTTCTATGCTCAAAGCAAAGAATAGCAACTTGCCATTTCTGTTCTAAAATGTTGTAGTAGTGAGAAAAAATTAAAGTGGAACAGCTTATCTCTCTAATTATGCCGCCCTTCCTTTTCACTTGGACACATTGGAAGATGCTGGATCGGGGACAGGCAGGCTACAGCCCACAGGCCAGGTCCAAGCCAGCCACCTGTTTTTAGACAGCCTGCAAGATAAAAACAATTTTTACATTTTTAAATGGTTCGAAAAGTCTAAGCAAGAATTTCATAACACATAAAGCTTGAAAACCTCGAATTCCAGTGTCCATAGAGAAAGTTTCATTGGAACACAGCCAGGCACATTCATTTACACGATTGTCTGTGGCCACTTCCTGCTACAACAGCAGAAGTGAGTCGTTGCAACAGAGACCATGTAGCCCATGAAACCTGAAAGATTAGCTGGCCCTTGGCAGAAGCAGCTGCCCGTCCCTACACTGATGACTCTCAACTCCAGTGAGGACAGTGGTGGGCAGAGGAGCTCATGCTGCCTCTCTATTCATGCCACTAAATAGTGGGAATCTGCAAAAGTGCTAAACAGACTTAATTTTTAAATTGCTCTCCAAGTCAACCTAGACTCTACATCCTGTCAGATACCACCTTCATCCTCCTTTCCACGGCATTTACGTTGTCTAATTTTTAAAAAATAGGCTGGTCTTCCCAGACAATGATAACCCTTATGAGTGCTAAATGGAAGAACGTAAGCTTTGTGCCATGTTCCATCCGCCATCCCTCCTGGAGCATCTTTTTCAGTTTAGGGCTTGACACCTGAAGAGGGATGTGGAAGCTTACAGAAGATTCAAAGAGATTTATAAGGATGGCTGGATAGTGGGTTCATAAAACCAGCACTCCTTTAGTGAACATAGATTGGGAGCAGTAATGCAAAGCCTAAGCAGGCGGTGCTGTTTATCAAGGGTATGAAAAGCTCTTCTGCAAGGAAAGTATATGGCTTGTCCCTAAAAACATAAGGACCAAATAAAAATGAAATCTATGAAATAGGCAAGAGTGAGGAGACTTGTTTCTAAGGGACAAAAATTCCTGAGAGTGGCTAAATGTTGGAATAATTCCTGGAGTTTCCCTATTGGATTCTTTCAAAGTAAGGAGGGTTTCTTATCTCAAGAACTTACCTGAAGGCTGAAAGATGGACTAGGTCACTCCTTTCTTGCGCATCCCAGACTGTGACTCCAATGATGAGGAATGAGGTTGGTTCTTTCCTTTCAGCGGGTCCTAGACAAAATTCTGACAGTCTCCCCAAGAGGATTGGAGAGAAGAGGCAGGAAGGAGCACAGGAGGCTGCTTGTAGGGAAAAAAAAGTGAGGCTGTTCTTCTGTTTCCCTTACAATACCCCTGCTGGGTATAATTAATCCTGGCTGGGAACACTATCCTCCTCTTTTGGAACTGGTGCCTGTGATGACTCAGAAGACAAAGAGAAGCTGGAATGAGGGAGGTAAATTTTGGAGTCCAGAAGGATGGCCTCTCCTCTAGTCTGTGCAGTGTCCACTGGCTGGCTCACCTGCATGGTCTGGGGGCCAAGCGCTTGGATGCTTCAAGGTCATTGTTAAGATCGACAGAATAGGTGGCATACCCAGATGACTTGTCTTTGCTATCTTTGTATGCTACTAAAACTAGATTCTTTAACCCAGGATAGGGCAGGAAAATAGAGGAAACAGCTTCTACCATGAGTTGATTGTTGAAGCTATTCTCTCTCTGTTGTATGTCTGAAATTTCTATAATAAAGAGTTAAAATGTTGTAGTTTGGTGCTCCATAAAATTGGTAAATTTCCTGGTTCCAAAAATGAATTATTTTATCAGATTATCTTTTCACTCCAGGGCTTAAACTTTCACAAACCTTGATCAAAATTTGATACACATGTTTCAGTTTCACTTGCTCTTAAAAATAGCAAAATGTAGGATTTCTCTCGAGGAGTGATTAGATGTCCCAGATGGTTTGGCTCAGACTGATTAAATCCTCCTTCTTAGAAGCAGGAAATCACAGCTGCCAACCCAAAGTTAATCTGAACTCCCACGTTGGAGGAGCCCATGTTAATTGCAAGATCATGCAATATCCATTTTCCCTTTGCTCAGGTAAAATATAGCAAAGGCAGAATTCAGGAAATGTTCAACATTTGTATCCTATACAAAAAGAAAAAGGTGAACGTTGTGTCAACATTTTCCTGGGTGGAACATTGGTCACCATGAATGGCCCAGTGATTTCTTACCTGCTTCTGTCTGGTGCCCTCTGTTCTTGGTTTCCATTAACCAAAAAGCCCACCTACGTCAGATCCTAGATCACCAATATACACTATTATGCTCATACTTTTTGCAAAAATTAAGATTTTAGATTTCTGTGTGTGGATTTAGACTGCATGTTGGCTTTTTATTATATAAGTATGCTGATCATACACTTGTCATTTCTCAGTGATCCAGGCCAGCTGGGACTCTCCCTCCCTGGCTCTCTGCTCCTTCTGGAGCTGCCGTCCACTCTGTCCACACCACAAAGGGAAAGAAAGTGGCCTCCTCCCAGCCTCCCTCTCTCAGGTCATGAAAGGCTGTTTGGGGCCCCAGGTCAGTAAACGGCTGGATTGGTTTTCTATGCTACATAACAAATTACCACAAATCTAGCAGTTGAAGACAACTCGACAACATGCATTCATTATCTCACAGTTCCTAGGTGTTAACAGTCCAGGAGCATCTTAGCTGAGCCCTCTGCTCAGGGTCTCATAAGGCTGCAATCAAGGTGACAGACAACTGGGTTACACTGAGGTCTTATCTGAAATCTGGAGTTTTCTTCCAAAGGCATGTGGTTGTTGGTCAAATTTCTTTCCTTGCAGCTACAGAATTCATGGCAGCTTCCAGACCAACAGGAGAGACAGTGTTTTAAAGGTACTGATTAGATCAGATCTATCAGGATAATCTCCATTTTAATTACCTCAAAATCAGTTTATTTGGGACCTTAATTACATCTGCAAAATCCCTTTGTTTTTGCTATATAGGTAACCTAATCGAGGGAAGGATGTCAGTGATATTCATGAGCTCCCCTCATGCTCGGGGTAGGGGATGATGCCGAGGGTATACACTGCAGGGAGAGGGTGATGGGGGTCTTGGGAGCCATAGAGGACTGGGCTGCACCATACAGTCCAGTGGTTCCTAAAGGCTTGGAGCTCTTTGACTATGAAAAAATAAAGGCAGCACAGGTACCACACAGGGACAGGTTCTATCTGCAGCTAGAACCAGTGCTTCTAAACCACGGTTGCACCTCAGACTCATGTGGTGCTTTTAAAAATGCTGACCCTGCACCTCACAGCCAGGGATTCTGATGCGTTGGTCTGAGGTGCCACCTGAGCACCTGGGTACTTTTAAAAGCTCCCAGGTGACTACACTGTGCAGTGAGGGAAGAGAACCACTGTCCTAGACTTGTAAGAAATGGGTTTCCTCGCCTCAGTCCTGACCAAAGAGGCCACTCCAGCAGGAGGAGGATAGTGACCACTACAGTAATCGCAGGGCCTGGATTTTACAGTTTGGTGAATGCAGAGCAAGTTGCATTTTACAAAGTTGTATCTCAGGTGATCCTGAGAAAGGAAATCCATTGCAACAGGTAATTCTTGTCACCACTTTTTTAATTATTAATAAGATAAAAAGATGTACTAAATAAATCTGAAGTTTGCTCAAAGTCACACAGCTGCGAAGGAAAATAGCAAACCTAGGATTTGCCTCTCAGTCTTCATTGGCTGTGTGACTTTGGGCAAATTGCCGAATCTCTGGGTACCTGTGTCCTCACCTGTAAAATGAGGCAATTTCAGTGCCTTACTCTGACACCGTTGAGAAGATTAAATGAGTAGTTTTGTGGACAGAAACGGTGTGAGCCCCAGGCTGAGGGGCCCAGTGACAAGCCCAGGTGCCAAGAGTGGGAGTGGGATGTCTGTTACTGTAAAATAACAGCCCCGCGGCAGCACAGCACTGCTTGGCCAACTGCAGACTTTGCGTAATTGCACTAGATTTCACCTGGGAGCAGAGTGCAAGGCAAGGTAGAACACTGGCTATTTGATGTTCTTGATCGGGATTGGTTCTAGGCAGAGGCAGAAGTTGAATTTGTCTCCTCGTCCAGCTGCCCCATGTGTGTCCTTTTATCACCTCTGAGGCGCTTTCCTATCAGTGCCCGCCCCCAACCAATGCCTCGCACCGCGTTGCTGCTTTTTCTGCCCGCCCCTTCTCAAGAACTGATTCGTTAAATCATCCCACCCCGTCCGCACCCTTCCTCCCTCTGCACCCTCTCTGTGGGCTGTCGGTATATTTAAATATCACTTGTCTGATTGCTGTCCCCCACTTGCATCGTCCAGGTCCTCCCCATTTTCAACTCTGTACTTCCAGAATGCTGTCCCGCAGTCCACGGGCACCCCAAACTCCACGTCTGAGTCTACGTATGCCCTTCTCAGCAATGTGCCATCTCCCTCCTCCAGGACAAACCAGGCACTGGAGCCTCCCTGGAATCCTCTTCCTCATCCAGCACACCCGCTAGTGGCCAAACCCAGTGGAGTCCCTCCAGGGACCTGCCCACCTCCTCCCGCCCCATGGCCAGTGCCGCGGGTGCTCAATGACTCTCTCAGTCTTGAGCCTTAGTCTTCTGTCCACCTCACCCCATGCAGCTGCCCCAGTCACCTTTCTAAAACACTCCAGAAATGTGGTCATGTCGCCTCCCTCTTTGACAGACTTCATTGGCTTTTTAATGGCTACAGGGTTAAGTCCAAACATTTCTTCCTCTCTGAGCTTTCCATGGTCCGGTCCCTGCAATGGAGTTAGGTGGCCCTCCTATGTCCCCACACCAGCCACCAGCACCCAGCATGGTTGCCACTCTGACCCCTACACCATGCCTGAGTTCGTTCTCCTCTGCTAGACTAGACCATGAGCCACTTGACAAGGACTGAATGCCGAGGATGATGCCTGCATATAGTGTGACTCGATGAATATTTGCTTTATGTATTAACACTGCAAAACCAAACTTCTCCACGTGTCTGTGTTTCAAGCCCCAAGCTTTTGAGGTAATGAAATATATTGACTGCTCAGCTCCAAGCTGGATTAATTCCCCTCCTATGCTCTTCAATAAGATACGGATATATGTGTGTGTGTGTATACATACATATATATACATAGAGAGAGAGAGTATAACCCACTTTGTAACATTGTCTCAATCATTAATAAAATTCTTCAAGGTCAGTATTGCTGTGACTGCATAGCATAAGGCAAAATTAGGGACTTTGTGAGATTCTCTGTCTCTTCCTGCTAGAGCATAGGTAGAACCCAAACTGAAAATGCTCTATACGTTATGGCTCTCAGAGAAGGGCAAGAGAAGAGAAAACCAAGGCCAGCAGAGGCTGGCTCACCAGCGTGGACAAAGGGAGGACCTTCCGGTGGCACATAGATCCAAGCAGCCCTGGGCCAGCGGGGAGAGGAGCTGGTGCCAGGGCACTCCCTGTCCGTGGAGAAGGCGGTGCTATCAATAACGTGGCTCCATCTTGGTTATGTTTTCCTTCCATTAAAATGATTAAACATTTTGTTTGGAGCATTTTTCAAAATCCTTTCAGGCAAATCTAGGTTCTTTTTGGAGCTCGGGGGAGACGAGGGAAGGGAAGCCCAGATTTAATAATAATTAATGGCACCCAGAACCACTGCTGGGTACAGGGAGGTTCTGTGCAGGGGCAGGTGACCGCATTTCTGCCATCTGGATGAATCTCTTCTTCATGAGTACTGTCAGATATAGAGCATGTTTCCAAAAATAAGTGCCCTATATTTCTCGGGGCTGATAACTGGGCCGACAGCTGTAGCGCATCTGGACGGGCACAGAAGAGGTTAACCAGCCAGCAGCACCCATCTGTGGCCTGAATAGCTGAATAGCTCCACTTTCCACATTTTTCCAGCTTCTCACCTACTTCCTGAGCCATTCATTAGGAGCGGAGGGGCACGAGCAGGACCCCTGTGCACATGAATCCTGCTTCCACAGTTGCCTTTCATGGTCAACTTTGCAGAATGGAAACGCTTCCAGTGGGTTTCATTACCTGCAGCCACCTACCTGAGGATGCTTCTGACAGCCGGGCTCTCAGGAAGGCAGGATGGGCTGTCACTTTGTCCTGTGGGATCCTCCTCTCTCCTATTAATCTCCACCTGGCTGACAGTATCAAAAATTGCTCTGGGTAGAAAGAAATCTGACAAAGGACAGGTGAAGGAGGTCAGGGAGGGAAGTTATGCAGAACGGCTGAGGCCTCCAACCACAGGCACAGGGCCACAAGTGGGTTTGGGACACGCAGAAGGGCTCAAAGAAGGAATAGGAGCCATAGACCTGAAATCACTTTCTTCTGACATTGTCTTTCCTTGGATCTGCTCAGTCAGAAAGCCAATGACGAGCGATTTATCTTCGTTCTGACTTCTATTGTCTTCCATGCGAGGCCACCACCACCCCGGGAGACTCGGATTTTCTCTTGATGTTGATGTGCCCATATCTGCAGTGACAAATAAGCTAGTAACTTATTTTTAGAGATCTGCTGTTCATACTGCTAGACGTAACTTTTTTTCAAAGGGGAAAATAAATTACAAACACACTTTAGTCATCTCTCTCAACTGTACAGTGTCAAAAATGTGTGATTTATTGCCCTGTTTTCTCTCAGCCTATTATATTTCCCTGAGCCTTTCCCCAAGGCCTGCTTGGGGCTTGATTAGCCACATGATCATTTCAAAGCACAGCACGCTGACAGCAGTTCCCGGGAAACTCGGGGTTTGGCACATGGGAGCTTAAGGGTCACAGGGCACTTCAGGGCAGGAGACCTAGAAACCGAAGCTGCCACGTTGGCCTTCCAGACCCCATGATGGCCTTACGACCTCTGCTCCTTGGAACACATTCTCTTTCTCCTCCAGCTAGTGACAAGCCCTGAACTGGCCTTGTTCTAAAGAGAACTCAAGGTTTGCTGTAGTGGTTTCATGGCAGAGGAAAGAACTCGAGACAGGATGGTTCTAGAAATCTTCAGCAGAGCCCCTTAATTTAATAAAAGTGCATTTGTGTGAGGTCTTTCAGGTTCTATGTTATTTTTAGAGCCCAGAATAGCATCTGGCTCATAGTATTATGGTTAATAGTTGTCTACTATGGTGAATAGTCCCCCAGCCCCTCCTGGTTTTCAAGATAACCTCCAAATTCCTTAGTAAGGTGTTTAAGGACCTTCGTGGAAAGCTCTTTGGCAAGGTCTCCTAGCCGCACGCTTTCCACTCCTCGGTGTTAGGTTCATACACCAGCCAGAGCGACCTGCGTGCAGCTCCCGAAGGAGCTCTGTTCCTTTGCACCAGCCGGGAACACCCTCCTTCCCTGGCCCCAGCCCCTACCAGCCTGGACTGCTCTCACTGTCCTGTGCCTTGAGATCCCTGTCCTCTGGGCAGCCTCCCCTGCTCCCCAGCTGAGTCAGGCCTTAAATTAAGGGCCTTAAATTCCACTCTGAGGCATTTCAACTTTATCTTTGGTTAAAGGGAGCCATTAAAGATTGTTAAGCAGGTCAGATTTTTAACTCAGATCTAGTCTGACTTCCTGAAAAATCACTGTGGCAGCAGACAAAGATAGATTAGAGGAGGGAGAGGCCAGAGGCAGGAGCCAGGTGGGAGTGTAATGAGCTCAGAGCATATTTGGGGAGATAAAAGATAATTAACCAGGTATAAGAAATATCAAGGTCAAAGTTAAGATCATGAATTTATATCATCAGAGTTCAGATGAGAGAAGAGAAATGAGCATTTATTGAAACCCTACTATGTGCCAGGAACTCATTCACATTGTCTAATTCTATGCCTTTTTGATAGCATAATTAACCCACTTTTAAGCCTGCAGAAACTAAGTCCAGAGAAGAATTATCCTAAGTCCCAAACTAGAGTAGATCCAAGTTTCATAGGCCTGAAATGTTTTACAATTTTTGGCACACTGTAATGCAAACTCATAAACATAAAAGTAGATATGAAAGTGAATATTTATTTAAAATGAGAAAAGAAATTACAACTTTTAAAAGTAAACACCAAACCATGCTCAAATCCAGTAAAATAACATGTCTTCATGAGTTAACTGCCTACCAACTTATGTAATACTTTTCCCCCAAATTTTTATCTATATCTTGACATCTGCTTTCTATCAGCATAGTTTTGTGATATTTTCTATTAAAAGAACAGAAGTAAACTCTATGAATTTTTCTTAGCTTGATTAATCAAATTCATTTTTATCATTGATAGTTCAGAAAAGTTTCTTTCACCTTCACCATTCAATATTGATAATGTCATGTAAATTTTTAGGATTGTTTTCAAATTTAGGAAAACTTTCATCAGTTTCTTTTTAATGTGAGGGGTAAACTTTCAGGGCTTTTCCAGTGTTCTCACTCAGCGATTCATCTTAGGTTCTCTTTGAATCATATATGCCTCGTGCGTCAGCCTCCTCTCAGATACTTTCCATGCCAGGCACCATAGGATCTTTTTGCCACAAGACCTCTGGCTGAGAACCTTCCTGATGCTACAGCTGGTGAGGTGAGTTGGCCAGAGAGTGTTCCTTGAAGTCAGTCCTGTGCTGGGCTAGCAATGGCTGAACAATTTACAAAATTAGCTGCAAAAGCACATATACATAACCCTCTAGAACTAAATTACATACAGGCACAGTGGCTCACGCCTGTAATCCTAGCACTTTGGGGAGTCAAGGCAGGAGCATTGCTTGAGGCCAGGAGATCAAGACCAGCCTGGGCAACATAGCAAGATCCTGTCTCTACAGAATTTAAAAATTAGCCAGGCATGGTGGCATGCACACCTGTAATCTCAACTATTTTGGGAGGCTGAGTTGGGAAAATCACTTGAGGCCAGTAGTGCAAGGCTGCGGTAAGCCATGATGATGCCACTGCACTCCAGCCTGGGCAACAGAGTGAGACCCTGTCTCTAATAAAATATAAAAGTAAAAAATACATATTCCTCACTCAGCTTCTCCTTATCTGCATCCCAAAATTGCCTGCTGCCCCGCCAATGCCATTTGACATGAGAGAAAGTATAAGAGAGGGAAAATCAAATGGAAAGAGAAAATGGCCTTATCAACTGAGATGAAACAGGTTGTTCAAACTTTAAAAAATACATGACTTGGTGAACACATAACTATAGCCTCTCCCAGTACGTTGGAAGTGGTGCGTCCAAGAAAGGGGCCCCAATCAGAGACAAAGTCAATCAAAGAATCCAAGTCAAACCTAGATTCATTAACTTAAAAGTTCATTCTCTTTCTAAGATTCTGAATGAGCCCCAAAGCTACTTTTTAAAAATTTTTCATTTTAGCCATTTCTTTAAAGAAAAATTTAGTGGCATTAAGTATATTCGTATTGTTGAACAATCATCACCAATATCTGTCCCTGGAATTTTTCATCTTTCCAAACCAAAATTCTATAATCAGTAAATAGTATCTACTAATTCTCCACTCCCTCTAATCCCTGGTAACCTCCGTTCTACTTTCTGTCTCTCTGAATTTGACTATTCTAGATACCTCATAAAGTGGAATCATACAATATTTGCTCTTTTGTGTCTTATTTCACTTACATAATGTTTTCAAGCTTCATCCATGTTGTAGCGTGTACCAGGATTTCAGTCCCTATTAAGGGTGAATAGCATTCCATTGTAGGTGTATATCACATTTGGTTTATCCATCCCCTAATGGACACTCAGGGTGCTTCTACCTCTTGGCTACTGTGAATAATGCTGCCATAGACATCAGCATAAAAATACATCTTCCAGTTTCTGGTTTCAATTCTTTTTGATAAATACCCAGGAGTGGAATTTCTGAACAATATGGTAATTCTATGTTTAATTTTTTGAGGAACTACCATACTGTTTTCCACAACGACGGTAGCATTTTACATTCCCATCAGCAATGCACAAGAGTTCTAATTTCTCCACATCCTTGCCAACATTTGTTGTTTTCTATTTTTTGCTTTGTTTTGTTGTGATAATAGCCATCCTAATGGGTATGAAATGGTATCTCATTATGGTTTAGATTTGCATTTCCCTAATGATTAATGATATTGAACATTTTTTCTTGTCCTTATTGATCTCAAAACCACTTTTACCAGAATTATCCAGTTAATTAGGTTGATGCTTTCATGAAAACCTTGACTCTTGTATTCATTTATTTGCTCACTCAATAAAATAAGCATAACTAACTTTCAGCGGATCAGATAGTAAAGGATTCTCCTGCAGAATAGGGAGTGGGTTTCAATCAGCAGAAGTAGAGTCCTAATATTTACAGAGGTTTCAAAGTCTCTCTGGGCTGCAGGCAGCACAATTCAGGGTTAGAGAGAGTCACTGCATTTAAAGCTTTGCCATGACTAGGGCGTGTTTCAGTGGGAAGAATATGTACCATCTCTTAATTTTGACAGTTATGGTTTAAAGATCATGAGAGAATCCTCTAGCTTATTCCAGAATCTCTGTCTTTAATCAGGACAGTTTATAAACCCTTCCATAAATATGTATATCTAGTCCTAAAGCAAGCTACCATCTCCTTTACCAACACGTGCCAATGTTTGATGCCCTTTGCTCGCAGGGAATGTCAGACTACAGGCACTTATGTCAGGCCTCCTCGTAAACATGGAGTGGAGCCATGGGCAATGTCACTGTTCACATTGACATCTTTTGGTAGAAAACACATACTTACGGTCATGTTTTAGTAACAATCATCTGTAGACCTCCTCTGTTTCCAGCAGCTTCACAGAATGAATCAGACACCAGATGGGAAACTGTGCAAATTGATTCAGTCTGACCTCCTGTCTAACCATCCATTTGGCAGACACGATTAGTGTCTGGATGAGTTTTGACTCTAATATTGTCACAAAGGAAGAGTATAATAGGCAATTGCAGATGCTATGACAATGGGTACAACTTCCTAAGGTATTAATTGGCCTATAAGTTGCACTATATGTCTGAAAGCTAGAAACTATCGCTCAGTCAATAACTTCAAATGGCATAATGGAAATGGAACAATTTAGCCTTCAATGTCCAGAACAAGTGAACTAACATGTCGAGGCAGTGAGGTCCCAGGAAGATTAGCCACCAATACGTGGCCCCAACATAAACATCAGAGAATGTTGCTATTACTAGGGAAAAGGGGAATGGTTAATTTCTTCCCAGGGCATGGGCGTATGTTTAACACAAAAGTTGTAAATTGAATGCTGAAACTGGCACAGGAATATGAGGCCTGCCAGAATGTTCAAAATCCTCCACCAAGATTTACTAATAGAGCTGTGAAACACTAGAGCCCCTTACGCAGGGAGGGATCTTGTTTATGACTGGGATGCTAAAACTGAGTTACTGTAGTGCTTATTCCAACCACCACTTTGCAAAGATTTATACCTCAGTCACTTTATGACACTCAAAACCAATCTTGTTCATCGCTACAGCTGGAAAAGAATTTTATTTATAATTTTTTAAATTGCTTTAGTCGAGTGTTAAAAATGAGGTGCCTATAAAAAGTTAATTTTCAAATGATTTCAGAAGAACCCTCAAAAAGTTTTACTTTGTATAACTTGTAATGCCTTCATTGGTGATTTTAAATACCTATTTTTAATATTGGAAATAGTTACCAATGTGCTAAAGTCAGCAGTTGTGCAAGTGTCAAATCATGTCAGTTTCAAAGAAAATGAACATCGTTATAATTTCAGATTATTATAAAGTCAAATAAAATGTGCTGCTGGTGTTTATGACAGTTTTTGAGATCTATGTATTAATTTATACCAAGAAAGAAATCCTTTTTTAGCTGAATGCTTCATTTTAAGTGATTTTTCCATCTTTTTAAAATATTCATAATAAATACCCACTCTCTCTGAGAAATTTCAGATGACTTTGTCACACTGGTCCTCAGTTTCTGAACACTAAGGTGGGAGTTAACCACCTCCTACTACTTTGTGGTAAATGAAAAATATGGTAATGGTGTTCATACTTTCTGTAATGTGAACCCACTGAGTGTTCTAAAATACAAAACATGCAATCAAACAAAAAATGTGAACTAAAATAAAATCTTAAGTCCCCTCAGCTGACTGAACAGACCCCCTCTTGGTCAAAGGGACCCCAAAAATACCCTAAAAATGAGTTGCTGGCCATAAGAAGGGAGGTCAGACATACCTCGCCATGTCCCTCTCCCTTCTTGGAGAGATCATTTGTAACTCATTAACACACATAAGGCTGTATGATACAAAGCTTAAAACACACCTGCAGGTCATCAATTTACTTAACAGATCACTTGAGTCTGGGTATATGCCCAGCATATATCTGGTGGCTTGTCTCTGATTAACAGACTTCCTTACCTTAACTTAAAACATTCCAAGCATTTAGACAAAGCTTCATCTCTTTTATCAATTACAAATCAAAGAATCTTTAAACCCACCTATAACCTGTAATGTCCCACTTCAAGATGTTCTGCCTTTTTGTCAAAACAATATACACCCTCCATGTATTGATTTATGACTTTACATATAATTCCTGTCTCCATGAAATGTATAAACCCAACCACAGCAAGATCACTTGGTCTAGGTTTCTTGGGTGTGGCTGTCCAAGCCATGATCATACACACTCAGTTTACAATAAACCTTTTAAAATTATTTTACAGATTTTGGGTTCTTTTCCATTGACAAAAGTTTGTATGCTTTCTCTGAATTTCTCAAACATATATGAAAGAGTTCAAGTATTTTGCACTTTGATATTGTCACCTTGCAGAACTAGGGACAAAATCTGAATTCAAATGGAAAATAGAGGCCTTAAATCAATTTTGTCTTCATCTCTTCAGACAGTAAATTGAAAATTTACAGCCGCAGCATAATTCAGCTGAAAATAAATACTGCAATTCTCCTACTCTTGATTATTATAAAGATAGCAGATCTCAGAGGTTAACATGCCAAAACATAGAGGACAGTTAGAGTTGGAGGAGGAAGCGCTCATATCAGCAGAGGGAGGAGAAAGGCTTTGAGCCTAGGATTCAATCACCTTCTTATCTCAGCTATCTGCTCCTAATCACAATTCCCATCAGCAGAGGCGAGGGTGGACCACAGTTTCTTAGGCAGATCTTTCTCCCTTAAGATTCCTGTAGTTAAAGTGAGCGTGATGAAAAAAAAAAAAAATGGGAATGATGAGAGAGCAAGCCCAGAGCATAAAACTGATTTTGCAATCCTTTAGAAATGCAGGTAGAACTTTCCTTTTGAATTAGCAAACACCATGAAGTCTCCACAGAGAGACTGGCCGAAGCCTTCATCCCTCTGATATTTACATCCCTGGTGCATTGTGGACCAACAGTACTTCCAGGTGAAGCCTGGTAGATAGAACCACTTGTTCCCTATGATCTGAGGTGGGATAAACAATAGATAAGTCACTGTACCCGCTTTCCTGTTCCTTCTAGTGTGAATAAACGATGGCTGTCAATCCTTGCCTCTTCTTGGCAGAGTGTTCTTGGTGCCCATCTGTGCTCATTCGGTTCATCCCAAATGAGACCCAGGCTTTTTCATACATTTCCCTGATTCTCTGCCCAGTATACCAGGGTCCTTCAGCTCCATCTTCTCCAGACTCTATTTGATGACCCTTCCCAGTTGAACATGTGCATGAAAAAAGTTTCTTTCCTAGAGGCTCAAGACCCTATGCAAAGAAATGTCCACAATTTTTGCAACTCCAGGTAGAGATTGTGAAAAGGGGCATTCTTTGTGCTCCTAGGAGGTGCCCCAAACATCCCACGGTCGCTCCCAATACTAGACTGACAATCGCTTGCTCAGTCTCTCCTGAATTTCTCTTCCCCCATCTCGAATTACAAAGTTACAAACTCCTGCCACTTATTAATAGCTTTAGTTGATATTTTATTATGTTATGTCCTGTGCCAGGCATTCTGCAAACATTAGTTCATTTAATTTTCACAGAACTTTGCCAAAAATTTTCTTAAAGCTACTATTATTCTCATTTTCACAGAAAAGAGGATTGCAGCTAAGATAGCAGAACCCTTGTTCAAACCTGATCTGTCCGCAAAACCCTTCACTCCCTCTCCCACACTCCCTTAATTCCCTCTGAGATAACTCATGGCAGACAAGCAATAAAAAAGAGAAATGTTTCTGATTCTGCTCCAGTTATGGAACAAAGATAAGTCACAGCCTCCTTGAGTCATCCCATCTGCCAGTGGCTGGATTAATATTAAAAATCTTATCCAGAAAAGTAAATCTGTGATTGGCTTGTATTCTGCCTGGGTCTGAATTTCTATATAAGAAAGAAGAATGATTTTCAGGAAAAAATGACAAGACTAGAAGCAGCCTGCCAGCACACCACTCCAGAGGAAAGAAGTGAAAATTGCAGTCAGCTGCCTACAGACTGATCACTCTTCTCTGCAGCAACATTGTGAAATCACAGAGAAGCAATACAGGACACTCAGTGTGGAGAAGAAGAAGGTGGTCGGCGATATATATATATATATATAATAAGATCAAAGAACGCACAGGGAATAGGGAGATAGAGCGCTGGGGCACCACGTTCACACTGCTCTTCTGTGTGAGTTGTGAGAAGGCTCCCTCCACTGCGCAGAGTCATTGCACCAGACAACAGGCGAGGTGGGGATTGGACAGCAGCTAAAGCCATCCTGAGCTCTCCGGTGCACGGCACTAGGTCAGTACCGGTCTGGGGAGGGAGTGGACTAATGGGAGGCTTCCCTGAGCCATACTCTGTGAGTCAAGCACTTCTTCCCTACAGTGCAACAGGATCTGAGCAGGGGAATTGACTGGGGCGCAGCAGACTTCAACCTGACAGGCTTGGGCGACTGCTTCAGCAGGTCTTGGGGAGGGCGGGGAGAACCCTGCAGTCCCTGGGCTGCTGGAACCGACCTCTGCCCTTGTGACTTGGCATCTGGGTATTCCCCACCCCATGGCATAGTCTGCCACTTGCTTGGCCCCAACTCCTCCCTCCAGGCCCCTAACATCTCCTGCCTGCTTGGCCTTGACCCCACCCTCCAGATCGGATCAGCCCCTCCACCCCCATGGCCCTGTTCTGAGGCCCCTCAGAAGCCCTGCTTCAGGCTCCTCCCAAGTCCAGCTCTGACGCTTTCACATCAGAGCCTGAGGCTCTCCCTCTGTGCCTCCAGAGCTCCTGCTAGGCCCAAGACACCATCCCCAAGACTGCAGCACTGCACCTGGACCCCAAGACCCACACCAGACCCTCTACCACTGCTACAGGCCCAGAGGAACTGCTCTGAAGTTCAATGCCCCACCAAAGACTCCCGCCCCAGCCCCAAGCTACCAGTACACTGTGACCTAATTTGAGAAAATGCCCACAGCCCTGGGACTCATGACAACGGCCTAGATAGTCTCACCCAGTTGTTACTGTCACCCCTATACGGAGACCCTGGGTAGAGCAATCCCCACAACATCAGCCTCAGTGAAGAGAGTCTCGCCCAGCTCCCAACTCAAACATCCTACAACTATCTGGTTAACCAACCAACACAAACAGCATTCAGCACAGGCTTGAGCAGAGGCAAGAACAGGCGAGCAGAGCAAATCAGAACAGCTGCATTACAGGCTTCTAGTGCACACTCCCCCTGCACCCCCCTCCACCCCCCCACCCCCCGCCACTGTGTCAATATTCCAGAGTAAGGGGGGAAAAGTGCCATCTAGGGACCTCACGTTCTTCTAATCAAGCAGGAGAGTTCTCAGCGAGGAACAGGTGCCCTGGAAACCTATTATCCCTGAGTTGAGAAAAGAGGTTTCAGATGAGAAGAAACCAGCAAAAGAACCTGGGCAACATGAAAAATAAAAACAGATTGACCCATATGTGTACTTAGGTGATGATCAGTGAAACCAATTTGCTGGTGAGTACTTGTGGTGCTTATTTTTCCATTCTTGGGACACTTCACTTAATAGAATGGGTTCCAACTCTCTCCAGGAGAACCAGAGAGATGTCGTATCACCATTATTTCTTATAGCTGAGTAATACTCCACAGTATACAAATACCACATTTTACTAATCCATTCATGAACTGATGGACGTTTGGGTTGTTTCCACATCTTAGCAATTATGAATTGTGCTGCTATAAACATTCGGGTGCAGGTGTCTTTATTATAGAATGACTTTTGTTCTTCTGGATGGATGCCCAATAATTGGATTGCTGGATCGAATGGAAGGTCTACTTGAATCTGTTTAAGGAATCAGAC
>CM052437.1:71675043-71702007 GCA_028533085.1 Varecia variegata | reverse complement strand
ATCTTTATTCCCAGTTTTCAGAGTGTTTTTTTTAAACATAAATAGATGTTGGATTTTGTCAAATGCTTTTTCATTATCTATTGATAAGATATTACAATTTTTCTTTTTTAGTATGATGATGGATTGCATTAAAGGATTTTGAATGCTGAACCAGTCTTGCATACCTGGAATAAATCTCAATTGGTTGTGGTATATCATTATTTTTATATATTTTTGGATTCAATTTGTTAATGTTTCATTGAGGGTTTTTGCATCTGTGTTCATGAGAGATATTGGTCTGTGGTTTTCATTCCTGTAATGTATTTGTCTAGTTTGTTTATAATGATAATGCTGAACTTTTAGAATAAGTTAGGAGGTATTCTGTCTCCTATTTCCTGGAACAGATTGCAGAGAATTTGTTTCATTTCTTCCTTAAATGTTTCATATAACTTATCAGTGATGCACCATCTGGGCCTGGTGTTTTGTTTTTTAGAATGTTATTAATTATTGATTTAATTTCTTTAATAGGATATATGCCTATTTTGATTATCTTTTTCTCCTTGTGTGAGTTTTGGTATAATATATTGTGTCTTTAAAGAAATTGGTCCATTTCATCAAAGTTATCAAATTTGTGGGCAGTGAGTTGTTCAATATTTTTTTTTATTTTCTTCCTAATGCCATAGGATCAGTAGAAATGGACCTTCTTTCATTGCTGATATTAGGAATTTGTGTCTTCTCTCTTTTTTTTATGAGTAGTCTGGCAACAAGTTTATTGATTTTATTGATCTTTTTGAATAATCAGCTTTTGGTTTTATTAATTTTTTTCTTTTGTTTTATTGTTTTCAATTTCATTGATTTCTGCTCTAATTTTTAATTTTCCTTTTCTTCTACAAATTTTGAATTTAATTCAATCATCCTTTTCTATTTCCCTAAGATGGAAGCTTAGATTATTGATTTTAGATATTTTTTCTAATATACACATTTAATGCTATAAAATTCCTTCTAAGCACTGCTTTTTGTGCATCCCACCCATTTTGATAAGTTGTATTTTTATTTCATTTAGTTTAAAATATTTTTTAACTTCTCTCAAGACTTCTTCTTTGACCCATGTATTATTTAGAAGTGGGTTGTTTAGTCTCCAAACATTTTGGGATTTTCTAGCTATCTCTTATTGACTTCTAGTTTAATTCCATTATAATCCGAGAGCATAGTTTTTATGATTTCTGTTTTTTTAAATGTGTTTTATGTTATAAGATATCTTCTATCTTGGTGAATATTCCATGTGAGCTTGAGAAGAATGTGTATTCTGCTGTTGTTGGATGAAGTATTCTATAAATGTCAATTAAATGCAGCTGATAGTGTTGTTCAGTTCAACTATCTGCTTACTTATTTTCTTGCCTGCTTGATCTGTCAATTACTGATAGAGGTATGCTGAATTTTCAACTACAATAGTGGAAACAAGCAATTACAATATAATGGGATAAGCACTGCCCAAAAGGAGGATGTGATTTAAATCTACCCAGGAATGGTGAGTCTTAAGGCTGAGTAGACAGTGGGGTGGGTGGGGTGGAGAGGTGCAGAGAGAGAGAAAGGGGAAGTCTAGGCCATGACATGGCATAGCTCATGTGAAAGATTTTGGCATTGTAGTAAAATACTGTTCGCATATTAAAGAACTCTCTCGGCAGCTGTGACATCATTAGAAGGCTGCTATTCCAAGCAAAAAAGCATATTCTTATTCTCTTCCAGACCCTTCTTTGCCTCTAGCCCAACCTCACTCTACTCATTAACTTCCCACATAGCCCTCAAATGACAGGTCAAGTGCTATGTCCTATATGAAGTGCTTTCCTGACACTGCACTCCATTTATTAATAATTAAAACAACCATTTAAAAACATTGCAATTGTTGGTTTGCATATGTACTCCTCCATGGACCCTTAGCTCCTCTCTGGCAAGGAGCCTGCCCTTTCATCTCAGCATCCCTAACTCCTAATCCAGACCTTGCCGTGGTACTTACTGAAAAATGAACACATAGGTGATGCTTACTTCAGTATATACTACTGCAGGGCTTCCGTCTCCCGGCATGAGTCCAGTCTGCCCTATTTAGTAACTGTGTGACTTTGGGCAAGTTAATTAACTCCAGTTTTCTAAGTAGAAAAAAATAATAAAATACAGAGAAGTGATCCCTGTGAAGCACATAGCATAGTGTTTACACAGGAGCCTTCCATGACTGACAGCTATTCCCAGTTGTCACTTGGTGGGTGAGTGAGGGCGAGCCCCAGGCAGAGAACTTTAGCCTGACACTGTCCCAGATTTCCAGGGACATATGGAACATGGTACACATTATAGCACCCTCTAAGAATACCTGCTTCACAGAGATGCTGGCTTCCCTAGGTACATAGATTCAGGTGGGTTGACCTCCTTGGATCTTAATTCTCTGATCTATTAAATGCAGCTAATTTAATAGGCTGTTGTGAGGACTAAAAGACTAAATGGAAACATAAAGTGCTTAGGACAGTTCTTGATACATAGCAGTCACTTTGTACGTCATAGCTACTATTTATTAGTAGTAGTACTAGCAGTAATAATAGCAGCAGTATCAATTCTATCCTTATGTTGTTTTGAGGTTTGCCTAAATGAGGTGAAGTATATGAAGTTCTTGACCCTATGCCGGTGGAGAGTGAGCCCTCAATAAATGTCAGCTGTTGGCCTCTGGTCGTTACACCACATTGCATTTCTGAAGAACTACACCTTTCCAAGTGGCTCTCTGCTTCTGTCTTCTCCTCTGCTAGGTGCTACACCAGCCCCCAGAACACCTTCTCCATCCCTCTCCCTTTTCTAACTCTGTGTCATTCCGTATGTAAGACACTATGATTTTTATGTGAGAAACACAAGGCAGCTTTCATAAAATTTTAGCTTCAAAGGCAACATCAAAAGGTTGTGTTTGATGTTTCCAAAGACCTGGGTGTTTCACTTCATGACTATTCATTGACAGGTGATTTGACTGATTCTTCTGCAGTTTTCATCCGGCTGCTTGGCACTACCTGACAAGAAGAGTGCCTGCGTGTTGCTCTTTTGTCAGCGTTGACAGCGATTGGGGAATATACTTGAAATCGAATAACAAAAATAAGTTCCTCCTTAGCGTTTCTTTTCACTATGCAATCATGTCAGTATTCTTAAATTACAAACCACAGCGTTCACCCCGATGGCGACTTATGTCGTGTGAACCGCAAGTCCCAGGCAAGTCTGATCCCCTGTAGTCTAATCTGACCTCCAAACATACCCGAGAATTATTGTCCAGTAATATTATTTCCTTACTTCCTTTCTCTCTATTTGAGGCATGATATGAGGTTATGAAACAAGAGAATAAAAGGAATGAGTAAAAAGTGAAATGAAGGGAAAAAAAACAAGAATGAGGTAATATAGCTTGAAACTTTGAATATGTGTCCACAAGATGGTTTTAAAAAAACAAAATACCAAATAGACAATGGGTATTTTCTATTTTTTCCCCCTCTCATGCCCAGAATTGTCTGTCTTTGTTTGTTACTGTTAGAGCCGGTTCCCCTCGGCCCCAGGAACAGAGAGGTGGAGTCACCGAGGCTGCAAATGGCAAAGGAGTTTATTAACTATCTCGAGCTAGGGTCCAAGTCCCAGAGCACCAACGCAGTGGCCTCTCCACGAACTAGGACCCTGCCCTGGGGTAAAATTAAGCTTTTATACTCTTTTGCAGGTTTCACACGACACGCTGGTTTCACATGACACGCTGGGCACACCACCCCCCTCCCCCCTTAGTTCATTGGCTTCTTTAAAAGTTGCTGATCGGGTGGGCTCCCGATTGGTCCAGTTCCAGGCCATCGTTCCTGCTCTTGATTGGTCTCATTCTGAGCGGTCATTTTCCTATCTTAGGTGTACCATGACCTGGACAGTTTGGGCTCTGGGCCTTATCTTGTTTACACAAAACATGGGTGTTGTACTCAGGAATTTCTGTGTTGGGGGTAGCAAGCAGGAGCAAGCAGGTTTACAGAAGCAAAATGGCAGATTAAAGCAGAATGGCAGGTTAATGATTTTTGGCATGACGTTCCTACTATAACATTACAATGAGGCACAACCGTAGTTAAACAGGAAATGCAAATATCACGACTCCTGACTTCACGTAGCCTCACTGCGTTTATTAAAGCTTGTGTTTACCGTCTTGCCTACCCAACATATAACCTATGGGCCATGTGGGTGAGGGCGCTGTAAGAACCTTCACTTGTGCAGCCTTTCACCAGAGGCTTCAAAACAACCTCAATGTTAAATTGTTATCAAAAAGAGAGAAAATTTTGACATTTTAAAACCCTTGAAAAGGAAGGATAAAACGCCAGAGTTACAAGTTTTTTAATATCTCTGGGGAAGGTTAATAGAGCAAAGAGACCTCTGAGTGAGGGAGGATTTTGAGATGCCCCTAGCACAGGAAGGTCCCTGGGGGCTGGCATAGGTGCAAAATCAGTGCAAAGACCCCCAAGCAGCAGGGTGTGGGCTTAGAAGCCTTTGAACTCTAATGAAGGATTTGCTTAACTATTGTGTTTTATGAGTGTGTGTGTGTGTGTGTGTGTGTGTGTGTATTTGGAACTTAAGAAACACAAAAACCGTCTTTATTAGCATCTCAAAAAAGAAAAATTCCAGTAGTACAATTGGGAATCTGAAGCCTTTATTTCTGCATTGCCTCTATAAAATTGCATACTTTGAAAAGGGACTCCTTTTGAGTTTAGGTCAAAATCTACTGGAGAACAGACTAACTTTTACAGTCTTTTTAATGTATGTTTTAAGCCAGTTATATAACAGGACTTTTTGTGTGTGTGTGTGTGTTTTTTTTTGAAAAGAAAAATCTTCATGATTCTTTTAGTAGAATCTGTATTGAGGAAGACTATGGATGAGCAAGAAGAAATTTTTAAAAATCTGCCAGAAGTGGAGCACATAGCAAGTTGTATGAATGGTATATTTTAAAAGTTCCATCTTTTGTTACTGAGAACTTGAAAACTAGAACTTTCAAATATCTTTCAAATGTGTTTAAATAAAAATAGCCTGATGTTTTACAGAAAACTATATTTTCTATTTTTGAAATAGCTAGAACTGTTTTACACGAAGCCTTTAAAAATGTGCAATTTGTTGCATTTTGTTTAGATAACTAATAGAATTTCAATGCAGTTGTTAAATTGAATCCTAACTGTTTAATTTACGGTTAGCTTCTAATCTTTGGGTGACAGATTTCAAGCCTTAAAAGAAAGTCAAACATCATAATTCAAATAGAGGGCGCATTTATTTGATCATTGTTATAAAATGCACACACTTTCCATGATGCTGGCTCTCTCCTCTCCTGCTGAGGGATCTGCAGAGTCTGAAAAGTGAAAAGCACACAGTTTCTGCAGCTGGGCAGTCCTGGGCTGGGAATAGTGTTCCTCACACAAGCCTGTGTCTTCCAACAAGACATTTCAATACCTTACCTTGCTATTTCTTTATGTGTGAGTTGGAAATGATAATGCCTACTTTGTAATGTTCTTTGGGGATTGAATGAAATGATGCATGTTAAATGTTGGGCTCATGGTAAGTAATTCCTCAATGAACAATGTTATTGTGCAGAATAGCAGTAGTCCAAACTGTTGGTACTACAGTCTGAACTTAGTACCACTCCTCCTGGAGCAGGGTTCTTCAGCCAGGGCCACCTTTATTTCCACTAACCTCTAACTGAAATGTAATATTTCCCTGCACTGTGAACATAGGCAGCAAGTCACCCCACGCTTGAGAAGGGTCTGGAGCCCGGGTGAGGCTATTACGAGTCACTACTTGGATCGGGATTTGTTGAATATTTTTAATTCCTACTTCTCTTTGAAATGTGGACATTCTATGTCAGGTGTAGGTATACTGTGGGCCTCAGGCCACATCCAGCCCTCTGTCTGTTTTTGTGAAGAAAGTGGTATTAATACAGCCTTGTCTATTTGTTTACTATTGTCTAGGGCTGCTTTGGCTGGCAAGGATAGAATTGAGTAGTTGCCACAGAGACCCTATGTCCTGCAAGCCTAATACTCACCACTTGTCCCCTTTAGGAAAAGTTTGCTGATCCCTGGAATGCAAAATGCACTAGTTGCTACCTAGGTCAGATCATTCCCAGGTAGGAGTTGACAGCAAACAAAATGTGCCACATCAAGGCCCTATTATAAGCCATCTACTCTGCTAGGTACAGGAGACACAAAAATGAAAAAAACACACAAACAAACAAACAAAAAAAACTAAAAAGACTCCCACAAAACAAGTCATTGCCCTAAGGCTTTCTAGCCCCGATAGTGGGCACAGAGGAGAAAACAAGGACCTGCAATAGACTATGGGAAGAGCCACGCTGCAGGAAATCATAGGCGTATCACAAGGACATGTGACAGTGGTTCCTTCTGAAGTCAACTTTCATCAGTTAAACTGTGTTGTTACTACAGAAATAGTTCAGGAAATGCACATTCTGTGTTCTCATCCTCAGAAAATTAACATTTGCTTGAGATAGCTGACTCATGAAACACTAGCAAAACCCAGGGGGTGGTGTTCACTCACTTGTGTGTCACACGTCACATGGAGTAGAGGGTCATGGTGATCGTGGTCTCCAGGGGCAGTGCGGGTGGCAGGCAGAGCGCTGGGTGTGGAGCAGCTCCACGGAGGAGGCAGGGTTGGGACTGAATTGACCCACACAGATCTTGGTTTCTGCATCTCACTGTGGACTACTTAGTAGTCTCTTGATCAAATTTTTTTTTGATGTTCTGATTGTGGAAGAAACAGAAGTAACACTGTATATAGCAACATCAACTTTACAAATAATTTCTTAAGAATAGGCTTTTTTATAGTTGTATGATGTGCTTATTTTGTTATAATCATTTTCATAGGGAACATTTCCTGACCTTGACTTCAAACGTAAGAGACACAGAGTAACGTATTACGTCCTCCTAAAAGGACATTTATTGATTAAGTCTCTGTTCTCTCTATGCATATCATTTCTGATTTTATAGATATTTATCATTTTACCCCCTAAACTTTTTTCTTGTGGAAATAAACAAAGACCACTAATGGAAAATAAACAGAGGCTATTTATTCAGAGCTGTCTATAGCAGGGAGTTAATCACTATCACTCGCTTTTGGCAGAGACCCAAAGACAGGTAGGAGTCTAAAAGCTTCCTAGTGGAAGGAAAAGGAAGGGTTCAGCTATTGGAAGTTGTGGGCCTGGGGAAGCTGGAGACAGGCCAGCCAGAAGCGGGGCATTCTATGTGATTGGTTTGGGAACAGCACACTTGGTGTTCTCTGGTTGGTCCTGCATTGGAAGCAAGAGCAAAAGTAGGGGACAGGCCAGTCACTGGCCAAGTCCTGGCCCTCCTGGGCTGATTGCTGCAGAGGTTGTGGTTTGGCTTCCTGGGCTGGTTGCTATAGACTGTGAGGTCAGAGTCCTATTGTCACATTCAGTCTGGCCATTGTCCCTTGTATTCAGTGTCTGACTTTCCAGTCTGCATAGTTTTAATTGTTTAGCTCATCCTAGCCACTTAACCATTTCAGTTGTTCTGATTTTGATAAGCTGAAGTTTTATTTAATTTTTCTTGATGTGCTGGGATAAGAGCGGATCATCTATTGGAGACACATATTTTCCATATGTTTATAGAGCACAGAGATAATCATAAGTTTTTGTTTTATTTATTTTTTTGTTTTCTATATGAAGAGGATTTTTTTCACCTGTCCCGCTAAAACACCATATTGTGATAGATGGGTCAGCTTTTTCACTTCATTTAACGTAATTTTGTTTTCGTTTAGTTTGCCATTGTAACCCAGAGTCCATAACGGCTCCCTATCCTTATTTTGTATTGAACAGGTAGCTACAACCCTATAGTCTATTGAGTTTTTTTCTTTGCACACTTATAACTGGCAAACTCATGGACCATACTGCTGCTTCTTCAAGGGAAATGTCTCCCCTCCTGAAGCTTTTTTGAGGAAATATCCCCAGTCCTTTCTATGCAGAGGATACATTAATCCTCAGGATGACTGAAGGAGGCACCTCATCCAAGTTTGGGTGACCTACATGCTTTTAAAGTGGCCATGGCAAGGCCTGCTGGCCCGATCTGAGTCTCTCTCTTGGGAATCAAAGCTGAGAAATATGCAGAGGTACAAGGAGCCGGAGTTGGGCTTTGAAATGAGTAGTATGCTTCAACGAAGCCTGGGAAGTAGAATAAGAGTCAGGAGGAAGGTGAAGTGATGAGGAAACAAAAATTATGGTTCATCAGAAGCCATGATGTAGCGAGAATGTTCGGGTAGAAGTGGAAGAAAACCAGCTGCCAGAGGGAAGGAAACAGTAGAGACTCAAAAGGCAGCGGAAGCGCAGAGGAACGTTATTATTGACTTAGCAGATCTTAGTGGCTGGTACAGGCTAAGGATTTTCACTCTGTAATTTTCAGATCATTTATAAAAATATATATAAGATGGATTCCAATTCTATTCCTTGATGAGCCCAACATTTATCCTTTTTCACTGGAAAAATATATTTTTAGTAATTTTCTTATGCATGAGGAAATGTAAAAATTATATAAGGAATGTATTTATTAAGGAGTTCTTCCCATAACTTCCCTCTTGATAGATTAGTTCATGTTTTCCCAAGAATAGATCATTTTAGATTGAATATTGAGAATGGAAGGTGTACTTTTAAAAGAGGACAAAACAGAAAACACTAATGATAACCCAAAGGTTTTGATTCAACATATTAACATAATCATTTCTGAAGTTAAAAAATTAAATTATATGTTGAATAAAATTGAGGATGAAAGTATAAATCAGTACATGAATAATAGCAAAATATAATACAACCAAGGCTAAGAAGACACTCAAATTGTATATATGTGTCTGTGTGTGTGTGCACACAACGCTATGAAACCTGCATTATCTCACCAATAAGTTTATAGTGTATATTAGGCAGGATGAGTTATGTTGTGCTGCAGTAATAAGCAGCACCAAATCTCAGCAGCCTGCCACACACAGTTCATTTCTTATTACACTCCACTCCTAGCATGGTCAGCAGGAGGTCTGTCACAGTTACTCAGGTCTTCAGGCTGACAGAGACTCTGACTTTACACACCTTGTGTCACCACTGAGGTGGAGTGGAGAGAATGCTGACGTTCACGTGCTTGCTCTTAGAGCTTCTGCCAAGAAGCGATACTTATTATTGCCACTCATATTTCATAACCAAAGCAAGTAAGATGTCCATACCGAATTTCCAGGGAAAAGGAACTATAATTGTACCATGTGCTTAGGAGAAGAAGCAGAATTTTTCTAAGCAGCACTAATGACTGTCATGAAAGGTAGTTTTTATTTTGGCTGTGAATGGTGATCTGCAAACGGGGCAGAATGCCGAGGCACAGAAATCCTTGGCTACTCTCTGCTCCCTTTCTGTTGATACATTCCCTTTCTTCAGGAAAACAATGACCCTGGACAAATGCATTAGGACTTCTAAGATTGTTCTACTTTTGCCCTTTTAGCATTTATTTATCTAATAGCTTCCTTGGTTACACATTGAGTTAAAGAAAAAGTGTTAGAAGAAGGCAGGAAAAGAGGCATAGAGTAACAAAAAACAGATGGGAATAATAAAAAAGAAATAAAAAAATGGCTAATTTAGGCTCAACCTTATCAATACTTACTTTTATTGTAAATGATATAAACACTCCAATTAACAGGCAGAGATTTTCTGACTGGAAACAAAAACCAGTGCCAACTCTATTCTATCTATAAGAGAAAGCAGAGAAGAGGAGACATTAATGCAAAATGAAACAGATAGGTAACAAAGAAAATTAACAAAGTTGAATGTTGATTCTGTAAAGCCTGTCCTGGCACCCTTGGCAGGTCGAAATTCCATTTTTTGTCTTTTCAGGCTTATGATATTGCCTAAAGCTCTACTGGCTTCTCTGCCTCCTAGCAGTCACTCCCTGATCAGCTTCTCAGACTCTTGGGGCCATGAATCAAAAAATATTTTGTGAATAAAAGCAACATGTGGATAGATAAATGCACCTCAATAACTTCTTTTCCCTTCCCAAATCTGGACACTCAAATCCTTTCTGCCTCAGCCACTCTTCAATTCCTTCAAATAGCTTTTAAAACAAATTTTGTCCAGAATTTGTAGGTATCCTCAGCAGGAGCATGGGTAAGCCACTCTGTTACAGCCAGAAGTGCAAATTCTCTGTAAATTATTATTGACTAGTACTGATGATTGTTCATGGATTTGGCCATATCATGAAAGTACTTTTTTACATCCTTTCTAGATAGGTGTGTCTATTGAGTTATTTACAATAGAAATAGTAGTAGAAGAAATATCTGAAATTTAACTTAGTTTTTGATCTGTAATTAATTGCTTAAAATATTTTAAAAATATAGCTTTACAACTATAGTTTTAAAAATACAGCTATTTTTTTATGCCAAAAAAATGCCTGTCACCACCAGGCAATATAATGAAAGGTAGTAGAAATTGCCAAAACTCTCATAGTGGGAGCTTGGAATGGCTGTTACAGTCAATTCATATTTCTATATCTCAGACAGTGACTATCTGTTAAAATACCTATTTGCTTTTCAAGAGGAACTGTATAACTTTCAGCAAAATATAATTAAGCAAGGTAAAAAATTAAGCTATACATTTACTCAAAGGGAATTTAATATTTTTTGAAATGTTTCAAAATTGTGCTTTTAACCCTAAAGCTACTAAATTTGTCAAAAATACAAACAAGGATGGATTTTGAAAGGCAATGTGTCACCATAATCTTACAACTCTTTTAGAATAATTTTTAGTATCTAAAAGTAAGAAACTTTTTATAACAGAATGAATGAATGATTGAATTATTATGTGATATGTGTGCTATTATTGATTTAAAAAACCCACAAAAAATACCCACAAAAAATAAAAATATGTGCACTTTTTTCCTCTAAAATCTGTTATTAAAATGATAATTCAGCTTTTATTTATTTGGATTGAGGAAACAGTGTATATCTATATTAGAGTAAGGAAACACAGATTCTTCTCATAGTTTTTGTTTTTCAGTATTTTATTTATAATCATTTTATTCTGAACTCATATCCCAATTTTTTGATCTGTTGACTATGTTGATTAAAGGGGCTCCTTGGCTCCCCCATCCCAACTCCCTTTTTTGTGCCTTAGCAAGTAATATTCAAAAGAGCTTTTAGGCAGTTAATAGCTAATGCTTCTCTTGGTTTGCTTCCATTGCTGGTGTTACAACCAAATCTTTCAGAAATTTATTTTTGTGCTTTTAAATGCAAATTCAAATCTGTGGGAGGGAATACATCTTGGAAAATCTTGCCCCTTGCTTTGTGATTTGCATATTGGAACAAATCATGATCTACAATTTGGTGATTGCTGCTGGAGATATGCTCTGAACATTTCATAATTAAAATGGATTACTTCTAATTTTCATCAGAGTTTTCAATATATCCAATTAAATTTTACCTTTGAAGCCAAAATTACAATGAGTGAAACAGTACTTTGGATACTATGTCTGGGTTGTTTGAAAATATTTAGAGATTATTTTGGAAGATACGGTTTGCTTGATCATGCTCTTTCTGGATGTGGCTGAATTTAGCACCATGTAACAATTTCCAAATTATACATGAATTTTCTTGAAGTAGTTTGGAGTAGAGACACTTTTTAGTAGTATATTATGGGCCATTAATTAAACCAAATCAATGTATGTCAGCATTAAAATAATATTAAAAGTCATTCATTTTTGGTTGAAATTATAGGTTGAGATGATAGTCCAAGGTCATATTGGACGTCTCATCTGCATAAACACTTCATCTCCACCTTTGGGATGGCAGATCATCACCCATTCCACCCATGCATGGTGTTTTTTATTTACATGAATATATAAAGATATTCACAGACAAATGGTGATGAGAGTGAGGGCCCCAGAATATCACCATTCACATTTCTGAACAAAAGAAAGGCCATTGTCATCCTCTCTAGAAAGGATGGAATCCTCTCTACTTGAAGGAAGGAATTATCCAGAAAAATGTTCTAGACTGCCTGAGACCCCACTTCTACATTGTTCCTGATCTTCTCAGACTCACCTGTTTCCTGGGGCTTTGGCCAGTGGTTCCTGGCTTACCCACAACTGATCCTTTATAGGTTTGGGTAACCGTAGAACTCGTCTTACAATTCAAAAGAGGTTTTATAGTAAAAGGGCATACTGTTAATGATTACACTGCCACCATAGACCTACAATGGGACTCTGTGTGAACCAGAGCACATGGCCAAGCCAAATTTGAGCGACTAACTTCCTGCAGCCACAATCTGACAGAGACTTCTGCTTGCCCACCTGCAATGTTATCTGGGCTTCCCTGTTGACTCTCAGGTGTAAGGATAGTGGTTTCAGCCTGTCTTAGTCCATTAGTGCTGCTATAACAAAGTACCTGACACTCGGTAATTTATAAAGAACAGAAATTTATTTCCCATAGTTCTGGAGGCTGGAAGGTCAAGATCAAGGTGCTTGCATTTTTGGTGTCTGATGAGGACCTGCTCTTTGCTGCCAAGATGGCAACTTAAATGCTGAGTCCTCACGTGGCAGAAAGTAGAAGGGCAAAAGGGGTCTAGCTAGTTCCCTCCAGCCCTTTTATAAAAGCACGAATTCATTCATGTGGGTGGAGCCCTTGTGACCTAATCACTTCCCAAAGCCACACCTCTTAATACTGTTGCATTGGGGATTAAGTCTCAACATGCATTTTGGAGGGAACACAAATGTTCAAACCATAGCAAAGCCCCTGCACATGCAACTTGGAAGTTTGAGAAAATTAACACACTATGGAGCAAACCTTTGACCAATGGGATGTGGGAGTTCGTGGATAATTTTTTTCTTTTCCTTCTATGAACAAACTGTAATAAAAGACAGCTACGGAAAGGGCCTCTCAAAAGGCAGTCATGGAAAAGAAGAGTCAGGTCTGCTTGATGTGAAGTGGTGGTCAGCCCAGTAATGCCCTCCTGCACTGCCTCCTCCTGTTTCTTGCTTTCTTCTCTCTTTCACTCCTGATCCGTGGGATCTCACTTCCTAAAAAAGCGATACCACATAAGCTTATGCCTCAGGCTCTGATCTCTGAGTAACCAGGCTAAGAAAATTTGGAACACTTACATCCATAAAAACGTCATTGGCACTGTCTTTGAGAAATCCATTGAATGCATTTCAGTTAGTTACTTTGGAAAATACGTACTAGTCTTTGGCAGTAGGCAGCTGTAAAATTTAGAGGTTAGGGGCTTAAGAAAACATAATCTTGATAAAATGAAAGCTATTGATGTAAAAACTATTTGCAAAAGCTCTCAACGACAGAACTCAGTGGCAGCAGATCTGTAAAAGTGCTAACAAAAGTAAAGTATGAGAAATCATGGTTCCCACCCTGAGGGAAAAATTGTGAAAAGAAAGAGTATGGCAATGGGGTGATGCAGTAAAGCAAAGCAAAGGAGGTGGCCTAAATGTAGAAATGCACAGAAGCAGAAATTTTGCAAGAGGCAGTTGCATGAAGAGGCTGAGGAGCAGAGAGCGTGTGCTTTGTGGAAACCTGCAAATCTGGAAACTTATGCTGGCTTCACAAAAAATCCCCTGCAGATAGCTGGCTCAAAAATGCCCAGTTATATGAATGGTGTATTAGAAAAGGGACTAGAAGCTTTTATACATAACATCTATAGAAAGATGCTATCAAAGAAAGGGAAGAAAAGAACAGCAAAGGTCACCCAAAGAAGAAGGGTATTCACTGGAAAAGTATTGCTATGGGAGAGATCAAAATTAAAAAAAATAAAATTTTCATTCATTTAAAAGAAATGCCATTAAAAAATACACAAGGAAGCAGAAATACAAGAACTCAAGGAAGAGATATATTGAAACAATGAACCATCACCAAATAAACATTAAAGAAAACCACTTAAGTGACATGGAGAATAGAAATGAGAAAACTCAAAAGAAAATGGGCAAAAACGTGTTAAATATTACAGAGAAAAAGGGAGAGAGAGGAGAGAAAATCAGCCCAAATAACTTTTGAACATAGCATTTTGACTACATACTTCAGATTAAAGATAAAAATAGTATACAGATATTGAATTTTAATTAATTGCTTTGTTTTTCACAGTCATATGGGTTAGTGATTCTGAAACAACTTCTGAGTATTTTAGGATCGAATAAGTAAATACATTGAGAATAATGGGCCTCAGGTTTCTTCTTATTGGAGATCTGAGTTACAAGTATGTAGTGGGTGGGAATTAAAATGAACCTCATGGCATGGAGTGGAATTTGAGGTATGTGTCTAAGCTCATGATTATACACAGACATATACACACACACAAATGTAATTCATGCATTTCTAAGCTCTCCCTGCTAAGGGGCCTGGGAGGAGGATGCCTCAGTACCAATAAGCACCTAGACCGTGGGGTCTGAAATGGCTTGGAGAAGTGGCCTCCTTGGAGAAAAGGCTGACTCTAGGGTTGTGGCAGGTAACATGCAAGGTGAGTAGTAGAGCATCCTTCTGTGTCAGGAAGTAAGAAAGTGAGCAAAGAATGAGGGGATATGCCAAAGCCCCGGGAACCAACTTATAAAGATATCATCACTGGTCATTTCTGGGACAATTTAAGCATCAAAATAAATAATGATAGAAAAAGTTATTCATTGAATAAAATGAAAGCCCATCAATTCCTAATGATATAAAAAGTAAATAAATAAAAAGGAAAGACTGCTTACTATAGAAGGCCAGCCAAGGAAAATAGGAGAAATGATAGAATTAGGAAATCCTAATTAGAATTAGGAAATTGGGCAACCATTATAGGAACAGTTGATTCGGGCCAAAATCAGTGAGTGAAAGTTTGAGACTATGTAAGTATCCTGTTTCTACCAAAATGTCTCCCCTCAAAATACTTATTAATTATAACACAGAAAAATAATGACTTTACAGCAGAGAAACCTTGTAAACATCATCTTCCCCAAAGGATGAAAGTTAACTTTGGACAAACTGAGATCCAGTACCTTTTGATATGATTCACTGAGAAGATCGTAACATCATCTTTGTGGTATTGTACTATCATTGCTTCTTGGGCTTTGGGCTAAGATCAAGTGCTGTACCATACTTTCTATCATTATTTTAGGGTGTATTCTTTCTACTTATATAAAAAAGTTAACTGTAAAACAGCCTCAGACAGGTCCTTCAGGAGGCGTCCAGAAGAAGGCATTGTCATCGCAGGAGATGACAGCTCCATGCGTGTGATTACCCCTGAAGACCTTCCAGTGGGACCAGCTGTGGAGGTGAAGACAGTGACATTGATGATCCTGACCCTGTGTAGGCCTAGGCTGATGTGTGTGTTTGTGTCTTAGTTTTTAACAACAGAGTTCAAAAAGTTAAAAAAAATTAAAAATAGAAAAAAACTTGTAGAATAAGGATATAAATAAAGAAAATATTTTTGTACAGCTGTACAATGTGTTTGTGTTTTAAGCAAAGCGTCATTATAACAGTCAAAAAGTTAAAGAAAATTTAAAAGTTTATAAAGTGAAAGTTATAGTAAGCTAAGTTTAATTTTTTTATTGAAGAAAGAAAAATATTTCTTTTATAAATTTAGTGTAGCCTGAGTGTCCAGTGTTTATAAAGTCTACTACACTATAAGGTGACGTCTAGGCCTTCACATTCCCCAGCACTCACTCACTGACTGAGCCAGAGCAACTTCCAGCCCTGTAAGCTCCATTCATGGTAAAGGTCCTATACAGGCGTACCAATTTTTATCTTTTATATTGTATTTTTATTGTACCTTTTCTGTGCTTAGATATGTTGAGATACACAAATACTTACCATTGTGTTTCAATTGCCTACAGTGTTCAGTACGGTAACATGCTGTACAGGTTTGTAGCGTAGGAGCAATAGACCATACCGTATAGCCTAGGTGTGTAGAAGGCTACACCATCTAGGTCTGTGTATACTCTGTGATGTTTGCACAATGACAAAATTTCCCTAATGACACATTTCTTGGACTGTGGCCCTGTTTTTAAGCCCTGGAAAATATTAGAAGGGCAAAGATGAGGCCAATAAAATCTCTTTAATTACAGAATAAAAAGACAAGAAAATGAACAAGATAAAAGATTTGAAATTCCAGAGGATCAATAGAGGAGGCTATTCTACATATAGAAGTTTTAGAAAGAGAAAACAAAGAAAATGTAGGAATAATATTTATCAAATACATTAAAGACAATCTTTCCCAGAGCTGAAAAGAGATATATCTTTAAGAACATAGTAACATGTAACAAGTAGTGAGAACACAGCCCAGGGGCTAAGGCAATTAGAAAGTAACCTCATATTTTATTCCCTGATATCTATGTGAAATCTGAAACTAGCTAAGTGTAAAGATTACCTGGATACTTTCAAAGTTAACCAGAGCAAGAACTAAGGAGCAAAACATTAGGCACAGGACCAAATTGTCCTAGGGAAACCAGTCTCAAAATCCAAATCTCAGATCCCAGAAATTTCAGAAGTTCTCAAACAAACAAGCAAACCAACCCCACAATGATGGTGCTATGCCAAAGACAGGAGCCAAATGAAAGTGCTGCCAGTGGTCAAACTGAAACAATTTGAACAAGAAAATAAAATAGTATTAGATTATAACTCAAAGAGTAAAATATCCATGAGTTCATAATGACATGAACAAATGATTGGATAAATAATGGGAGAGAAAAGATAAATCCTCCATGTAGAAATATTCCAAATAATGTCTAGATATTTTGCTTTCAAGGAGGTGGTGCATAATCCTCACTCTGACAGCCTTAACTGTGAGCTGCACATAGTTACTTACTTCTAAAGATGATCTTATGAAAAGGGGGGAAATGTGCAGTTTTGCAGTAGAGAAGTCTGACAAACACTACTTTCGTGCAAAGCATGGTTAACGGCAGTGATAAATCACATCCATAGTGTGCATCTTTGATAGGATGTGATAAGAGCGACACTTTTTCTCCAAGGCCTTCCTCCCCAAAACCCATAACCCCACCCCAGTCATTAGAAAATAGTCAGACAAACCCCAACTGACATTCTACAACTACTTCTCAAAACTGTCAATGTCATCAAAAACAAGGAAAGTCTGAAAAACTGTCACAGCCAAAAGGAATCTAAGGAGACATAACGACTAAAAGGAATGTGGTGTCCTAGGTGGGACCCTGGAGAAGAAAAAGGACATTCTGTAAAAACTAAGAAAATCTGAATAAAGCACAGACGTTAGTTAATAATAATGTATTGGTATGGCATCATTAATTGTGACAATATCCCATGATAATGTATGATGCTAATAATAGGGGACACTGGGTTGGGGTCTATGGGAAAACTCTGTACTATCTTGGCAATTTTCCTATAAATCTGAAACTATTCTAAGTTTATTTAAAAAGAAAAATCCAAACCCTATATCCTACCCTGGAGTGCACCCCTCTCTGATGGGGCGGCGGAGCTGCATGGGACTGCCAGGCACGTCCCCTGAACTCTACCTCCACGTGGGCCAGACACAGTTGTTTGTTGCTATTGTCTCCATTACTCAGCAGGAAATTCTAAGGGCACTAGGATTAGGCTCATCTTTGTACATTTATTGCTGTTCCTAGATCCTGAATCCTTTCCTGAAATCCCCAGAGATCTAATTATTTATTCCTAACTGGCTGCCGGCTGGCAGGGCCTTTGGCCTCCTCTGCCTGTGATAGCTCAAGTGCCCAGCCTCTGCTCTGACCTCCTTCCTGGCTCTCACAAGTTGATTTATTTCTGAAACAGAATCAAAGCATGCTAGTTCTGGAAGGAAACTTAGACCGTACAGTCAAATCTTTTCACTTTATAGATAAGGAAATTGAGATCCAGAAATCTCATAGCTAGTCTTGACCCCCTGGCAAATTGACCCTTATTTTCAAATCATTTGGGGTAAATGTAAGATAAAATATTTACCGAGTTTCTTTCTCCTTGGCTTCTAAAGCTCCTATATTCAGAAGAAAAGATAGTTGGTATTTGATTCACTACTTAATGAAGTAGAGTGTAAGAAATAGAATTAATTTTAACTTTTAAGGCTTGATCTATATTTGCCTTTAAAAACAGAGGTCACATTTTTCTTTATGGAAATGAACTTGAGGATATGATGCATTTCGATGAATCATTGACCATGTTACCTCCTTTTAGATGATATGGTAAAAATTTGCAGAAGCAATCTCCAAGAAAGCAATCTAAATTTAGAGTTATGCCTTGTTGCAGACTCTCAAAATAATATATTTATTCTGTAGCTTTTGCAAATTGTCCCTTGGCAATCTCAATAATAATTATAAAAATGGGGACATCTCTGAAGATATACCACAGGTCCAGAGGCATGGAATTCTTGCCTCTTCTGACTGAGCATATATTTGAAAATATCCATGCTGGAAGTACATTATTTTTTTCCTTGCCAAAAATCACTTCAGACCTTTTAGACAGAAAAAAGAAGAAGAAATCAATTAGTATCTTCCTGAAACAATCCCACCAAATCTCAGGATGTATTTAAGAAGTGGAAAAAAATACTTGGGATTTCAGTATGTCATACATGAAAAGCTAGGGTGACTTTTAGAAATACTGATTTTTCTCTTATGGTTTTGAGTACTCAAAGGAAATCATGTCCGACGTTTGCTCTAACTCCCACCAAAGCAATAAAATAGGCATATGACCATTCAAATTTCAAAGAAAAACGCATTTGTACCTCCCAACGTTTTGCTATTTCTTTTGACATCTGGCATCAAGAAAAGATTACTTTGAAAATGGTAACCATTTCCTAGAATTGACCCAGATCACCTTTCTAATGAAGCCATAGATTTTAAATACAGTGACAAAATGAATAAACTATCACTATAAGCAATAGCACAGAAGAATTTCACAATTACAATGTCAAGTTAAATGAGCCAGACATGGTACACACTGCGAGATTCCATTTATATACAGTTCAGACACAGGCAGAACTAACTTACGAAGTTGGGATACAGTTAGCACTGGGAAGTTGGACAAAGAGGGCCTTCTTTGTATCTTACACTGTTCTACTTCTCAATGTAGGTGCTGGTTACACCGGTATGTTCTTTTGGTGAAAATAATTGAGTTGATTACACTTATGATATGAGTACTCCTCTCTGAGTACAACATGCTTCATAACAAGTTCATTTAAGAAAATCAGTCTGAAGATCTTTGCCTCAATACAGGTGACTTTTGGCCTATGGTTTTTAGTAAAGCCAATCTGCATTTGGTAAAAGAAACTTAAATTATGATTACAATTGCACGAAAAGATTTGTGTCGATTTTAAGATTGTTTCTTCAGATACTAGCTATGGCATACATGATTTCTAGTGTCTTTGCTAAGATTTTTTATTAATTCAGTTCAACCTTCCTTAAAGCATGTAAGTGATGCACAAAGAATGGAAGTCTTGACTTGACATGGTAGTGAATAAAACTATTAGCACAAATGGTTATTTAGAACTAAAAATAGTTCAGCATGCTATCATTTCAATTTTAAAAAGAAAAGCATTTAAAATTGATCCTGAAACATAGCATTTAGTATCATTACACAGTATGCACGTTTTTAGCACACTTTGAAAATACCGACTGGATATCCTGGGAGCTCTTATCACAGTAGACCACAGCCCATTGAAAAATCTGTCCATCATGTGGTTGTTGCTATAGCAACAACCTAGTTCCAGCTGGAGCGAGCAGGATGGCTGTGCAGGCTCCCACAGAACGATACGCTTGTTTTTTCCCATTGTCCAGCTGTAAGCCACCATTTCTGGGGGTGGGGTGGGGTGTGGGCACATACATCCCGCCAGGAAACAGGTTCTGTGGACAGAGACGTGGACAGAGGGCACATCCATTTCAATGCCTCTTGTTTGTTTGCTTACAAGTTATGTAATGACACCTGACCAGGTAGACGCCTTGTAATTACTTCTGATGCTGTGATTTCTGATCAAGCTTCCATATGAAGCGAAGCAATTTTACATAATTTAAACATAATTTTCACTCTTTCTCTGCCACTGGAAATCTTGTTACAATCTCTGGGTTGTCAGAAGACTCTTTTATGCCTGTGGGGGAGGTTTGATGCTCCTGGTGGAAACTCATGCTAATGCCGTCCAGATGGGACGGGCTATCGTGGTTTCCAGGCCGGAAACCTGCTCTGAGTGGTGAGGAAGAGGCCCTCTTTGGCAGGCCTGACTCTGGCCCGCTCTCCTCTCATGTTTCAACATGTGGATTTAATTCTCTGAGTCAGAATACTAGAAGTATGGCTGTCTAGTGTCCTGTGTATGAGCTCAGGGTCATAGACCTGAATAAACCCAGGTGGCATCCCAAGTTTTGCTTTAGATCCAGAGAGATTCTTGCTTTTAAATGTATTAATTTAAAAATAGCCAGTAAAAATCAATAGAAATGTATATTTTTATGATAGATCAAAGGGTTGTGATTATTTCTTTTTCTCTTTTTCACTATTCTACAAACATTAATTTCATAATATAAACTAAATATACCTTATTATTTATGTTATCTTAATTTTTAAACTCTTCATCTTGAAAAAAATTTAAATTTACAAAGAAGTTGCCAAGCTAGAACAAACCTTATCAAATGTTAACCTTATATATAACCACAGTACAATTATTAAAACTTTATAACTTATTTTTAATTTCAAGATATTAAGGTGGTACAAATGTTTTTTTTTGTTACGTGGATACACTGTAATAATGCCAAAGTCAGAGCTTTCGGTGTGCCTGCCACCAGGACAGTGTTCATTGTACCCAATAGGTAAGTTTTATCCAGCACATCCCTTCCTGCCTCCCCCCTTCCTGTTTTCTGATGTCCTTTACATCTCTTTGTGCCAGTGTGTACCCGTTGTTTAGCTCCCACTTATTAGTGAGAAGATATAGTGTTTGGTTTTCCATTCCTGAGATGCTTCCCTTGATAATGGTCTCCAGTTCTGTTCAAGTTACTGTGAAAGACATTATTTCATTTCTTTTAATGGCTGAGTAGTACTCCAGGGTATATATATACCAAATTTTCTTTATTCACTCATGAATTGATTGGCACTTAGGTTGATTCCACATGTTTGCAATTGTAAATTATGTTGCAATAAACATTAAAGTGCAGGTGTCTTTTTCATAAAATGATTTCTTTTCCTTCGGGTAAATACCCAGGAGTGGGATTGCAGGATTGAATGGTAAGTCTACTTTTAGCCTTTTGAGGAATCCCATACTGTTTTCCATAGAGATTGTACTAGCTTGCAGTCCCACCAACAGTGTATGAGCATTCCCTTTTCTCTATATCCACACCAAGCATCTGTTGTTTTCTGACTTTTTAATAATGGCCATTCTGACAGGGACGAGGTGGTATCTCATTGTGGTTTGAATTTATATTTCCTTGATGATCAGCGATTTTGAACATTTTTCCTATGTTTGTTGCCCATTTGTCTATCTTCTTTTGAAAAAATTCTGTTCATGTCTCTTGTCCAGTTTTGATGTGATTGTATGTTTTCTTCTTGCTGTTTTGTTTGAGTTCTTTGTAGATTCTGGATATTAGTCCTGTGTTGAATGTATAGTTTGCAAATATTTTTTCCCATTCTGTAGCTTGTCTTTTTGCTCTGTTGACTATTTCCTTTGCTGTGCAGAAGGTTTTTAATTTAATTAAGTCCCATTTATATATTTTTGTTGCTGCTGTATTTGCCTTTGTGCTCTTAGTCATAAATTCTTTGCCTAGACCTATGTCTGGAAGAGTTTTTTTCCTACATGTTCTTCTAGAATTTTTATAGTTTAATGCCTTACATTTAAGTCTTTTATCCATTTTGATTTAATTTTTGTATATGGCAAAAATAGGGGTCCTGTTTCATTCTTCTGCATGTGGCTATCCAGTTTTCTCAGCACCATTTATTGAATAGGTCTTCCTTTCCCCAGTGTATGCTTTTGTCTGCTTTGTCAAAGATCAGTTGGTTGTAGGTAGATGTTTCTATTTCTGGGTTCTCTATTCCTGTAGTTCCCAACCCCTGGGCTGTGGACTGGTCTTAGTGGGTAGCCTGTTAAGAACCAGGCCACACAGCAGGAGGTGAGCAGCAGGCAAGCCAGCGAAGCTTCATCTGTATTTACAGGCACTCCCCATCACTCACATCACTGCCTGAGCTCTACTTCCTGTCAGATCAGTAGCAGCATTAGATTCTCATAGGAGCATGAACCCTGCTATAAACTGCACATGCAAAGGATCTAGGTTGCATGCTCCTTTTGAGAATCTAATGCCTGATGATCTGAGGTGAAGCCAAGGTGGTGGTGCTTGTGTTAGGGAGTGGCTGCAAATACAGATTATCATTAGCAGAAAGGTTTGAATGAACAATAAATGTAATGCACTTGAATCATCCTAAAACCATCCACCCACCACTAGTCAGTGGAAAAATTGTCTTCCATGAAACCAGTCTCTAGTGCCAAAAAGATTGGGGACCACTGCTCTGTTCTGTTCCATTGGTCTATGTCTCCACTTTTACACCAGTACCATGCTGTTTTGGTTACTAAAGCCTTGTAGTATAATTTGTGATACCTCCAGATTTATTCTTTTTGCTTAAGATTGGTTTGGCTATTTGGGCTTTTTTTTTTGGTTCTAAATGAGGCTTAGGATTATTTATTTTTTCTAGATCTGTGAAATGTGACATTGGTATTTTGATTGGAATTGCATTGAATTTGTAAATTGTTTTGGTCAGAATGGACATTTTAATAATGTTTATCCTACCAATCCATGAGCATGGGATATTTTTCCATTTGTTT
The DNA here is from genome assembly GCA_028533085.1 of Varecia variegata. Classification (NCBI taxonomy): domain Eukaryota; kingdom Metazoa; phylum Chordata; class Mammalia; order Primates; family Lemuridae; genus Varecia; species Varecia variegata. Next base: position 71,679,215 of record CM052437.1, on the reverse strand, counting down.
GTGTCATCTATGATTTCTTTTATCAGTGTTTTGTAGTTCTCCTTGCAGAAATTAAACCTTCATTTATTAATTGGTATGCTACAGGAAGGAGGAATTTTTTCCCCCATTCATCTATTTACCTATCTCTGTCTATCCATTTATCTATCATATCTATCCATCCATATCTCTCTCTATATCCATCCTTCTATATCTATTTATTTATCTATCTCTATCCATCTATCTATATCTATCTATCTATCTACCATCATCATTCATCTGTCATCTTTCTTTGTATCAGTATAGACTAATGAATATCTATTTCATTCTATAGATTGTAGTCCATTTCTGTAATTATTTTTTTGTTCAAATCATTCCTAATTTGGCTGTTGGGACACAGGATGCCTCTTGTGTCCTTTTGCAACACCTGTATCATTCTTTGAGGACATCCTTATTCTCTGGTGTCTTAAGATGCTCTAGGCTCATCCTGTAATTCCATGCCTCAGTTCTGGAATTCAGTCATTACCCTGAATATCCCTGGTTTCTTTTATTGGACAATAGTATTAAGAAAACAAAATATTAGTACTAGGGGAATCACACTCTATTTTTAAAAATCAGAGAAAATTTTATCTGCTCACTACTTCTCTTGCTGTCAAGAAAAATTATGCTTCAGAACAAAAAGTTTTATTTAAAAACTATATTTCCAATATAGAGTATCACATTTTTTGAAAAACCATGTTTACTATTTCCTTCCTGATTATAAGAGTAATATCTATACACTGTGGAAAATTTTTAAAATATAGAAAGGTACAAATAAGGAATAAGTTTCCATTGCCAGTTGCTAATAACTATAACTTTTTTTTTTTACTTATCCTTATTTTTTCTTTGGATTTTTATACATTGAAATAAATAAGAAATTATATTATACATAATCTGTATCTTTTAAAATTTAGCAATATATTTTTGAAAATTTACCATGTTATTAAATATTTTTAAAACAGTCTTTTAATGGTTATATAATATTACATTGTATAGACTTTATATCAGAAATTTATGATGTTTTCCAGTTTTTAATCTTATATCTAATCTGATAACAAATATCCTTATACATAAATATTTGAGCTCATTTCTGTTTATTGCATATCACATCTTAAAATAGAAATATTTATTTTCTTATTTTTCCATAAACTGGCTTATAAGTGGTTTGGTTTAATATCTTTTAAATTTGGGTGAGAGATTTTCAGAATGCTATATAAATAGGTAACTACTTCTCAGTAGGCTTTCAAACTTGGAACCTAATTAGTCTTATATCTCTAGGCTGTGCTTAACAGAATACTATATATTATATATATGGTTTTACTAAACTACACTAAAACAATGGTTTTAGATAAGATGACAGTGTAACTTTGGTCAGTACTATAAGTATTCTTATCCATTATGATAAGAATTTTTCAATTATTGTTCATCAAATAAATTGATGGCATTATGGATCTTATGCTCCATTCTTGATGATTTTCTCAATCGTCAGAATTTTTTTTGCAACCATTAAAATATCCCTGCAATGAAAATTCCATAGGGAAAGAACTGAGATTCAGAGAGTTTATGAGACTTGTTCAGGATCACACACTAGTACATTCCACGGTTAGGAGTTCAGTCTTCAGGAAGTATACAAGTGGGTTGGGCAAATGGTCCCAAGCATGATGCCAAGTTCTATGCAGTTTAGTATTTAAAAGAGTACTATGAACTCTGAATGCTATGAGGATTTTAAAGAAAGAGAGAGTAGTGCATTTATTACATATTCTTGGTTGGCTTCCTGGAGGCAGTTGAACCCTTCCTGAAAGACAACTCAATTTTTCTAGGGCAAAATTGTCTGTACTTATATCATCACCATAAGAATTAAACAGGTAAAAAGGAGTCACAAAGAAGATTTTACGAATGGGGAATAGTGGGAGTCATGTTGAAGAATTTCTTAGGTGTTGAACAATCTCCTATGCTTTATTTGCTAAACAATCTTACTCAGATGTGAAGAACTTTCTCAAAAGATATGTAAGCCAGAATCAAACCTCAAATCCAAAGCTCAAGGCAATGTTTTCTTTTCTCCTCTAACAATGAAAAATCATTAAGACCTGGATTATTAAAAGATTAAACATCACATATTGTCATGTGAATGCTTGCAATGGGATAGAATAAGTACATATTGTCAATAGTATATTTATCACAGGCAATTGGTATGATAAATTAATACTTATTTTGCCTACCATTTCTTAAAATATATATTATTAGGAGGAAACATCTCTAAAGGTTTTTGGAATGACACATTCTATGTTCTATGAAAATTGACACATGACACTGATAGTTCGTGAAACTCAGTGATTATGCACCTAAATATATTTATAGGTTATTGCTCAAATATTGCCGAGGCTAAAATAGATTCAGGTTAAGGGCTGCGTGATGGCAGTCATACGTCACATTCAAGCGCACTCACTCCTGCCATAGTCTGTGTCTTCTTGGTGTCAACTTTATGCAACCATGCAGCAAAGTGGCTTCTTGTGTGCTTCTGAGAAACTCAGGTAGCTCACTTGCCAGGGAGAGGAAAGAAGAGCCAACAATGCCATTTCTCTGGGAGCTGGGAATTCTTTTCCTGGGCTCCAGGATGGGTGAGGAGTCCAAAATTGATGGAGCCCCTAAAAGTGTATGAAATGTTTGATAAGTTCAGTGAGTATGGTGGTAGGAAGGAAAATGAGTCAGAGTCACACAGTCATGTGTGATTTCAAATAGGCGAAGAGCCACAGGTTTTACAAACACAGTCATGAGAAGATTTTAGGTACGGGGCTGTCACTGCATTTTTACCTACAGTGAAAATATTTTCCTATTTCCAAACCATAAATAGGAGCATTGGCAGACGTATGGTCTGACAAATGCACAGTGTGTTTTGCTTTGTTTTGTCTTATTTTATTTTATTTGAACCTCTCTGACAAAATCTTGGACAAATGGTGGATGTGAGGTTTCGAACAGACTTCCTTGTTTGTCTTCCCTCATCTCAGCCCCTGGCCCCCAGCTCCTGAGCTTGCACAAGTAGAACAGAGACTAGACCGTGGCTCCAGGCACTAACAACTTCAGGTAGAAACAGGTGTTTAGATAACTGTGGTTTGGATTTAATCACTTAACAGCATGCACTAGAATCACAGATTTTCTCTTAATAGCCCTGCCCCCCGAGTTTTCTGACTCAGTAGGTCTAGGGACTGTGGCAGGACCTGAAAATTTGTACTCCTAACAAGTTCCCAGGTGATATTGGCCTGTTGGTCTGGGACCTCTTTGAGAACTGCTGTGCTGTGCTCGGCTGTCTCACCTGAAGTCTACGATGCCATCAAGGCACGGCCTCTGGGGTGGGAGTGGCTCTGCGCCCCCTGCTGGCCTCTGCTCAAGTGTACATGTCCTGCTTTGAGCTTTATTTTCTCCTACTGGATATTCTGATACTCAGTTTTTATCTGGGTCATTATTTTCCAACTGTACTCCTGTCTGTCTTTGATAAGAGGGGGTGGGTGTCTGGAGGGACGCCTGCTGTATATCCCTGGACTGCCAGGCTGGGGGCAGGAGCGTCTGTGTCCAGGAGGATGACAGTGGCCACAATCACAAGACACCAAGAGTGTTCCTTCAGGGCTTCACAGTTGACAGAGTCCCCATTACAGCATCAAAACAAGGTGGCTCTTTCTCCACCAGGTTTCTGCTCAGTGTGCTAAGTAAGACTCTCGGAGCTCAGGCTCCACACAGGGTACTGACTGGTCACTGGCAGCCACTGGCAAGCAGCCATGCATAGACTCAGGTCCGACACCACGCCCTGGTCTCAGGAGGCTGCAGCAGAGGTGGGAGGGTGGAGACCCAGTGACGGCTGAGTGTCTGCCCTGAGCTGGCCACTGCACGGGCTGATAGTATCTATGACACAGGCCAGCTGGGACCAGCCAGGTGGAGAGGGATACAAGAGGTCAGAATAGGCCATTGTGGAGCCTTTTGGCTCATGGGTAGGGATTCGCTGTGTTGAATGATTGATTGGTTGATTTTTTAGAGACAGGGTCTTGCTATGCTCCCCTGGCTGGCCTCGAACTCATGGCCTCAAGCAATCCTCCCTACTCAGCTTCCCAAGCAGTTAGGACAGCAAGTGTGCCACTGCCCCCTGCGGCAGGAATTTCACTTTCACT
>CM052437.1:71602796-71674543 GCA_028533085.1 Varecia variegata | reverse complement strand
AATAGGGGAAACTGGGGAGAGAGGGAAGCGCATGGAAACTGCACTTTCTGCTCGATTTTTCTATAAACTTAAAACTGCTCTAAAGAATAAAATTTATTAATTAAAATTAATTAACTAATTAGAAAAGGAAGTAAAGATAAGAACAAATCTTTCTTCCAGCCCTGTGTCTCTGTTACCTTAGTGTCGTCCCTCCCTGCGTAGACCCCTAGTTTTAAAAGTTCCCCTTGGCATTTATACCTTCTTCCACCTGTCTATGTACCGTAATCTATGTCTTAATTCCTGCATTGCACAATTTTAAAGATCATTTTATTTTAAAAACTGCTATATTGTCCACAGATTTTGCATTTATGTCTACCCACCTGTGCCATCTTCACATGCTCTCACTCCTAGCTGCCTGCATCTTTCTCTACTGTTTAATGTATCCAGGGGCATGAAATGAACATAAATTTCTCCCTCCAAATGATAGAATTAGAGTGTCCCTGTTACACATGTCCCCAAGAAGATGAAAGATTAGAGTGTATCAAGTTAGAGGTAGGACTTCTCAAGGGCATCTCTGTGTCTCATCAGGCAGAGCCTGTGCTGCTTTAGCCTGGACACTGTTCTGGGGCTGTTTTCATGGCTCCCACATAGAAATGCACCTACGAATAATCTGATGGCCATGCGTATTTTCAGCTGTTTTCTCCTTCTGTTTCTGCCTCCTACAGCTCTGCAGTCAAAGTCCCTTTGCTCGGTTATTAGCAGTACTTGATGAATTGGAAAAAGACACAGAAAAATCAACAGAAGAGGAATCCCGGTACTTTTAAAATTCACCATAATCCTGACAACTCACACATTTTTAAATGTTAGCAGGTAAGCCTCTAGTGTATACCATGTATGTGTTTTACCCTAACATATGTTAATATAAGTTCCTTCATTTTAAAGATGACATCTTCTGGTTTGACCTTTTAGAGAAAACCACATTTCACTGTAGTTCCCTGACTGTCCTTTTCTGATTTACACAAAGTGAAAATGACTTTCAAGTGTTTCTACCATCCTCAGATTTTCACAATTCACACAAAACTGAGAACAGGAATTCATGTGGACTTATGGACATAAAGAAGGCAGCTATTCTAGCTCACTGTCATCCACTGGGCAACAAAACCAAGGCAAAGTAAAGAACTTTGGTTACAATTATCAAACATTAAGAATGTCATCCCATCTCCTCATCTGTAAATAAATCAGAAGGATGATGAGAGAGGTCGTAGCTAGAATCATCTCACCACCGATGAGCTGGATGGGAGGAGTTGGAACTAACCCAGGTGAGCAGCTTCTCTGATAATTCACATCTCTGCACTTGCTAGCGTACGAGTATATGCTTTTCCAGCTTAACTGTTAAAACCTAAGCAGAACAAGAAATTTTTTAAAAATTATATCAGAATGCTTTGAGCTACTTGGTTTAAACAATAAACAAATTTATTACACCACATAGCAAGAAATCCAGGTGCCAGGTAGACAATTGGCTGAGAGTCACACCAGCTTCCCCAAGGACTCACATTCCTTTCACCTTTTGTTCTTCTATTTGGTCAGCTTTTACCATCCTGTTTATCCCTGCACAGTTGCAGGGAGGCTGAAGCAAGGCGAAGCATCCCATCTTCACATAGCAACATCTGAGACCTGGGGAGAGCTGGTCCTTCTTTGTACCACTTTTAATAATGCAGAAAACCTTTTTAGAGACTCTACTGCCACTACCACCAATGATGAATTCTGTTGGGATATATGCCCCATTTTTTTAAATTGGGTTGTTTGTTTTCTTATTGCTGAGTTTTAAGAGTTCTTTGAATATTTTGGATACCAGTCCTATATCAGATCTGTGTTTTGCAGAGATATCTCTTCCAGGCTGTGGCTGTCTTTTCATTCTCTTTACGATGTCTTTACAGTGTCTTCATTTTAATGAAGTCCAACTTTTTCATTTTCTTTTTCTTTAACAAATCATGAGTTTGGCTTTGTATCTAAAAAGTCATCGGCAAACATAAGGCGACCTAGATTTTATCCTGTGTTATCTTTTAGAATTTTTATAGTTTTGAAATTTACAATTATGGTTATTCTGTTCCTCTTATCAGTGATTGCTGTAGGAATGGGCAGAAACACATTTGCATTCCTACATCAATTTCCTGGGAAGAAGAATGGGATAACCATAATTAATTTCAATTATTGACTATCAAATTTCTTCCAACATTGGAATCATCTGGTATATTAATCAGGATTCTCTAGAGAAACAGAAAAAATGGAATATATATGGAGATTTATTATAAGAAATCATCTCACATGATGATGGAGAAAGGGGAGTCCAAAACATGCAGTTTGGGCTGGCAGGTTGAAAACCCAGAAGAGTCGATGATGAACTCCAGCCAGCAGGCCTCTGATAGAGAGTCCCCCTTGCTCCCTGGGGCCCATACTTTTTGTTCTATTCAGGCCTTCAGCTGATTGGGCGAGGCCAACCCACATTATGGCAGACAATTTGCTTATTTAAAGTTCACTGATTTAAATGTTAGCCTCATCCAAAAACACCCTCCAGGTTGACACATAAAATTATCCACCACAAGTCTACACTTGTCAACTTGGTACCCATGTACATCTCCTTAAAGTACCTAACCTCCAAATGAAGACAGAAACAAGGTCATACTTCAGCCTACTCTGAATGCAACCAAAAATGCACTAAACTGTCCCCGAAAGAAGATGAAAGATCCTTGGACAATGTTTCATCTTCTTGATCTCCTGTAACTTAACTACTATAATATAAAGCCAATATAACTCAGGTTACAGGGCAGAGAATAAGAGAGGGAAGACAACAAAGATATTTGCTATATGCATGAATATATATACAGTCATGCACAGCATAACAGCATTTCAGTCAACAACGGACCACCTATATGACGGTGGTCTCATAAGACTACAATAGCATATTTTTACTGTACCTTTTCTACGTTTAGATACACAAATGCTTACCATTGTGTTCCAATTGCCTGCAGTATTTGGTACAGTCACATGCTGTACAGGTTTGTATTCTAGGAGCAATAGGCTATACCATATAGCCTAGGTATGTAGTAGGCTATGCCATCTAGGTTTGTGCAAGTACACTCTGTGATGTTCACAAATGACAAAACCACCTATTGATGCATTTCTCAGAACATATCCCCATAGTTAAGCAATGTATGACTGTATACACACATATACACAAAAATTTTTATAACAAAATTAGGAGAAATCACTCATAAAAATTACAGGCCTCATTTCTGTAACTGGTTACATGGCCATGGATGGTATCTATACTGTCTTCTTCCTCGGCTCACTACTTCAGCAAGCACCTCAGCTGGTCATGGTTCTTTACCTGGTTGGATGACCCAAACCTTCACTCTTGAGAAGTCTGGACCATTAGCAGTCCTGCCTGAATTGGTGGTTGTAGATTTCCATTGACTTTAAGCACAGGGCATGGTAATACTAAGAGATGCCCTGAGGTTTCCACACTGCAGCCATGCTCTTCCTTCCCTCCATTGTGGAGTAGCAGAGTAATTTCCCCTGGGCAGTCAGGATCAGTTAGCCCAGTAAGACCCTTCTTTATGTGTTGATTCAGAGACATGAGAAGTCCAAATGGCCAGGCAGCAGTCTTATCTTCCAGTTCAACTGAAGCATTTCTCCCTTTGGAAATAAGTTCTCTAGACCAGCAGAGTATAAAGTCACGAGGACAGGAAGCAAAAATTTTGCTAGCGAGTAACGAAGAGTAATAGTAAATGGTGCCACTCCCATTTCCACCCCTTGATTACTGGACCTGTGAATTCTGTCAACACAAGAAACAGCACCAAATATTGGATGCTGACTCAGAGCATATACATCTCTGGAGAATATTATCCCATACCTGCAAGGTATTGCCACCTGGCTGGTGCAGTAACTAAGACTACAAAAGGCCATTACACCATTCTATCAACCCAGCTCCTTCAGGATGGTGGGGAACATGGTTAAGATGAGCAAATCACATGATCATGGGCCCACTGTTGCACTTCATCTGCTGTGTCGTGTGCTGTTGATCAGAAGCAGTACTGTGTGGAATAGTGGGATGGTGGGTAAAGCATTTTGTGAGTCCGTGGATTTGGATTGGTAGTTTTGGCTGAAACATTGCATAGAGGGAAGGCAAATATATATCCAGAGTAAATGTCTAGTGCAATAAGAACCAAATGCTGCCCCTTCCATGATGGAAATGGCCCCATGTAATCAACCTGCCACCAGGTAGCTGGCTAATGACCCAGGAAGTAGTGCCATCTTGGGGACTCAGTGTGGTCTCTGCTGTGGGCAGATTGGGCACTCAGCAGTGGCCATTGCCAGGTAGGCCTTGGTGAGTGAAAGCCCATGTTGCTGAGCCCATGCATAATCTCCATCCTTGCTACCATGATCACTTTGTTCATGAGCCCATTGCATGATGACAAGGGTGGCTGGAAAAAGAGACTGACTGGTATCCACAGATCATCCTACCTCCTTTATTAAAATCCTCCTCCACTAAGGTCAACCTGTGGTGAGCATTCACATGGCACACAAATATCTTCATGTTTTTGCCCATTCAGAAAGTTCTATCTCTATACATCTCCAGATATTTTTGTCACCAATTTTTCTAATCACGTTCTTTCTAAGTTCCTGGCCATCCAACTAAATCATTGGTCACTGTCCATGAATCAGTATATGGTAGCACATCTGGCCACTTCTCTCTGCAAGTAAAGTGGGCAACCAGGTGCATTGCTCAAAGTTATACCCATTGGGAGGATTTCCTTTCATTACTGTTTAAGAATGTCCCAGAAAGGAGCTGTTGTGCTGCAGCTGCCCACTTGCAGGTGGTGCCTGCATATTAAGAAGAACCATCTGCAAACCAGGCACAAGTCTTCTTTTCCTCTGCCAATTGATCCAAGGGAACTCCCCAGAAGGCCAGAGGTGCAAGTTAGAAGAGACAGGGCAGCGTAGCAGGAGTGGGGGCTGCTTCTTCATATAAATGACTTGTGCCTTCAAGGCCTGCTTGAGCTCAATCTCATATATACCACTTCTGTTTGACTGCTGCTGTACATGCCAAAATTATGGCTTAGTGGATTGGATAACACCAGTTCACGATAGGCATCTCAGGTCCCATAGTAACTTGGTGGACCATGGTTAAATGTCCAGTCTCTGCTAAAACCCAGCAGCAAGCCAAGAGCTGTTTCTCAAAAGAAGAGTGGTCATCTGTGAAGGATGGCAGGGCTTTGCTTTAAAATTCTCAGAGCCTGCACTTCAATTCACCTGTAGGGTCATGCCAAAGGTGCCACACAGCATCCCAATCTGCTACTGATGTTTCAATCACCATTGGATCTGCTAGATTATACAGCCCAAGCAGTAGAGCAGCTTGCACAGCAGCCTGCACACCTCGGAGAAACTTCTTCTCTTGCGAGCCCCACTCGAAACTAGCAGGTTTTGGGGTTATTCCATAAATGGGCCACAGTAACACACACAAATATGGAATATGTTGCCTCCAAAATCCCAAGAGGCTCACTAGGCTTTGTGCCTCTTTTTTTGTTGCTGGTGGGGCTAGATGCAACAAATTATCCTTTATCTTAGAAGGAATATCTCAACATGCCCCACAGCACTAGACCCCTAAAAATTTCACCAATATGGAAGGCCTCTGAATTTTTGTCAGATTTATTTCTCACCCTCCAGCATGCATATATCTTACCCATATATCTAGAATCGTTGCTACTTCTTGTCCACTAGAGCCAATCAGCATAATTTCATCAATGTAATGGACAAGCATGATATCTTGGGAAAGGTGATCAAGATCTCTGTGGACTAAATTATGATATAGTGCTGGAGAACTGAGATTCCCCTGAGGTGGGACAACAAAGGTGTGTTGCTGGCCCTGCTAACTGAAAGCAAACTTTTAATTTCTTGTAGGTCTTATGAACAGGGCTGCAGACAAAGCCATTTTTCAGATTAATAGCTGCATATCAGATACCAGGAGATGTATTAATTTTCTCAAACAATGAAACCACATCTGTACAGCAGAGTCAGTTAGCGTTAACACCTGGTTAGGCTTATGCTAATCCACTGTCATTCTCCAAGGTCCATCTGTCTTCCACACAGGCCAAATAGGCGAGATGAACAGGGATGTGGTGGGAAACACCACCTCTGCACCTTTCAGGTTCTAGATGGTGGTGCTAATCTCTGCAAGCCCTCCCAGAATATAATGTTGCTGAGTATGTCTATGCCAATTATGCATTTTAGAACAGGGGAAATACCCACAGGATGGGTTCAGGGACACACTGGGCCCACTGTGAGATACACCTGAGCTAAAACTGCATTGACCGCCTGACCTCCATAAGCCCTTACTCTAATTGGTAGACCACAGTGACATTGTGGGGCCCCTTGGAATTAGTGTCAGTTCAGGGCCAGTATCCAATTGTTCCCAAAAGGTCTGATTATTTTATTTTTCCCAATGCACAGTTACCTGGGTAAAAGGCTGTGTTTTTTTTGGGGGGGAGAAAGGTGGGAGAAAGAATAACAGTATAAATTTTTGGTAGTATATCAGGGTCTTTCCTCAAGGGGATGTAGCCTCCTCTTTATTCTAGGGGTTCTGGGTCTGTAAACTGGCTGAAGTCTATAATTGATTAAGGAACTGTGACTTTCTGTTTTTATAATTCAGGTTAGATTTTTATTCTCTTGATCTAGAACTTTTCTGGTTATACAGATCAGGTAAGAGTCTAGTAGGCTTCATATTTATTTTACTTCGAGGAGCACCTTCATCAACTAGCCAATACCATAGGTATGTGGGGGTCAGATTGTCCCAATGGCTGCTGTGACTCTGTTGTCCATTGCTTGCCTTTGGAGGTTGAGTGCCACCACTTGGCATTGCCACCCTGGGATTCAATTACTTCCACTGCATTTAGGTTTCCCAATTCAGTGTCTGCAGTTTCCACTGAAAGGTCTGGCCTATAGAGAAGAATGAGGATCAGAGCTCTTCAAGGATGATGGAGCTCACCTCACAAATTTATCTCACAGTATTGGTAAAAGTATGTCTTCTTGATCCTCCCAATGTGGTTGAATATGTCTTAAAAGACAAATTCACTCTAACATTCCAATCTAAGCCTTTGAATCTATCTCTTCCTCCATGTTAGGAAAGGCAGGTCAGGCATTTCTGACTTGCCCACCATGGGCCATCTTTTGGTCTGTGTTTCAATCAACCAAAAAAACAGTTAGGGCCTTTTATGACAAGCTGCAACATTAAATGCAGCATCTCTACTTAGTGAGCCAAATAAATTTGACCTGATCCAACTTTGTGTTCCTTCCACCATTATCCCTCACCCTTAGTATCCTTCCTCATACATATTCCCCAGATTTCTGTCTGTATGAATTAGAAAACTCACATAGCTCCTTTATAGTGTAGAAAGCTCCTCACGGACCACACTTTATAGCTCACCATTAGGGGCCTGCTTGGATCTGAAGCAATGGTCCAGAAGCAACGAGGTATGGTGGGGGTGGGCCCTGAGCAGCATCAGCATTGCCTTATATAGCAACTTCCTGGGGACAAGCCATTACAGTTTATTCAGGCAATACAGGGTTAATCTCTCAGGCAGAGGTGAAGCAGCTTGTGCCACTGAGGTGGGCATGCTGCTGCCACTGGACATGCAGTAGCCGCTTCCACTGGGGGTAGGGACACCTCTTCCACTGGCAAAGAAGCCTCATTAGGATTTAAGGGCTCAATTTCCCCAGCTCCATCACTGTCTTCCCACATGTCCCCATCTCGACTTATAGGATCCCATTCGTTCCCAGGCAATGCCCTCACTTTAACAGTAGGGCTGAGCACTGCAGTGCTGGAACTCCAACTTCTGTTGTAATTTGACCAGGAGCAGGATGAGATTCTGCACTTGCTGGTCCACATCCCTAATCTCCTGCAGGGCACCCGTTGAAGCCTTTGGACCATGTGCATGGCCCTTGAGCTAGAAATTCAAATCCCTGAGTTCTACCTTTCTTTCACCCCTCTGTCCAGTGACATTAGGAAAAATCAGCCAGCTTTATTATAGTCACTAGTTTTCCAAAAATGTTTGAACGTGTCATACACATAGTCACCCAGCTCTTTGCTTCGTACAAGTGGAGTATTCAGTGCAGACATGTGGCATATCTTTACTGCCAGATCACAGGATGGACTGTCACTGCTGCTCTCTTCACTACTGAAAATAGTCATCAGCATTTTTAAATCTAATCAGACTCGTTCCAGAATTTGTGAGAACAAATTCAGAAACTCATGCTTAAAATTCTGTTTCTCTATAATCATTCTTGGTATCAAAATCTGTATCAGTCAGAGAGTCTTCGGAGAAACAGAACCTACAGGTAACAGACATACCTACAGCATTCTCTCTCTCTCCATGTTTATATATATATATATATATAATAAAAGAGATGTATTATAAGGAACTGGCTCATGTAATTATGCAGGCTGGTGAGGCCAAAATCTGCCGTGTGGGCCAGGAGGCTGGATGCCCAGGAATGTAGATGTTGCGGATTAAGTCTGAAAGTGTCTGCTGGGGACTTCTTGCTCCAAGAGGTCAGCCTTTTCCTTCTACTCAGACTTCCAACTGACTGGATGAGGTCCACCCACATTATGGAGGGCAATCTGCTTACTCAAAGTTCACTGATTTAAATGTTAATCTCATTCGAAAACACCCTTCAAATTGACACATAAAATTAACCATTTCTCCTGGGGAGACTTGTGAAATACTAATGCTTGACTCCCCTCCCTAGAGATTCTGGTTTCCTTGGCCTGGGATGCAGTCTGAGCATCTAGATGTTTAAAAGTCCCCAAGGTGATTCCATCGTGCTGTCAGGGTTAAGAACCTCTGGGTTAGATCAATCGAGATTTACACACTTGGAGCTGGAGGAGAGCCTGGCCTTTGTGGAAACACAGGGCTTCCCGGTGCCTGAACAAAATTGGGGTTAGCAAGAAAGGAGCAGGAGGGAAGAGCCACAGTGTCTGGTTTTGGATTAGGAGCCCATCGCCTCTGCCACAAAGCTTAAAAATGAATCTTATTCTAATTGTTTTTATTGCTCAGTAATATCTCCCATCCTTCTTGTTTTACATGTGGCTATTTAAATTTAAATTTATATTACCTAAAAAGAAACAATACTAAAAATTCAATTCCTCAGTCACACTGGACACTATTCATATGCTCGGCGGTCGCCTATGGCTACTATAGTATCAAGCAGTGCAGGTCTAGGATATTTTCATCCTCGTTCTCTTGTGTGACACTGATCTGGAATAACAAATTTAGCGCAACTCGGTCTGCTCTGTGCCAGAAACTGAAGACATAGAGATTATTAAGTCACAATCCTACCTGCACAGAGATTACCGTGCAGCTGAAGAAACATGGTGTGTGAATGCACAGTTATAATAAAATATGATATAAACAATCATAAAATATTCACTACACAGATATTTTGGAGGAAAAAAGTATAATAATCCATTTTTTTAACCATCTACTTTTTAAAGTATTCTAGGCCCATTTTTTCCCTTAGGCATTAAAACAATACTGCCATATACTTTCAAGAAAAGAATGTTTCTAAGCACAAGTTAAAGGGCCAGTAGGGGTAAAAGAGACCTCTTTTAAGGTATCTGCCCACTCCCCATAAAATGACCTGTTCACCACCATCCCCAGCTTAGGAGCTGGCCCATAGCACCCGTGTCTGTGAAGTGTGACCCCAAACTCTTGGCCATATTTGATAGGCTCAAGCAGGATTCAAATTAAATCAAACCTAAAGATCATAAATGGGAATGAGAAGCATGAATCCTAAAATTTGACCAGAACTGAGGGTGTTGTTCCCTCCTTGGAAAGCTCACAAGACACAGAAGTTTGCACCCAGAATGCCAACATTTTTAGACAAGCAGGCCAGAAAATTATTTTACCCACCCCCATTCCACCCCAGTGTAGGCAAGCGACCTGGGAAGTCCAGTCATCAAATGTTCTTTGATGTACACAGCATCAGAGTTACTCCATTTGAGTGGGAAAGCCTAGGGTGGCCTGGGTGGCCATAGTCACAAAAGGAATTATTCATCAGGCTGTCTAGGCTTGCCAAGGGAACAGGGGCCTCAACAGTGGAAAAGAGGAGCAGACCAACTTTGGAAGTTTGATTTAGGGTCTGCTAGGGAAATTTTTTTCTTCTTCACTCTTTTTCCAGTCACTGACCCAGTCTCTGCCACTAGAATTCTTAATCGAGACCCATGTTCAGAAACTGTGTTTGCTTTTGCTTTTGCCTGGTCCACTCCACACTTCCCTGCATAGGCTGAGATGGGTGGTCACATGACCCTGGTCTTGCCAGTCATGATCTTCCTTCCTTCCATCTGTCTGGAGCTGGCCAGGGGTGGGAGGTGACCAGAGGCCTCTGACCTCTGAGGTTGTGGAACTGACCGACCAAATGTGGAGGTGATTTCAATTCTTGAAGCCCTGTCCCCTGCCTCGTGGAGAACGTTTCTTGCACTAGCAGAGAATGGCAGGCATTTGGAAACCTTTAGAGGAATTTGTAAACCTTTAAGTGGATTAGTAATGTTGTTTTCTCAGAAAGCAAAAATGCTGGAAAGGGAAAATATGAATAAAGAATGGAAAAGTGTTTGCTTTTCTGAGATAGCCTTAATTTTACTACAATTTTAATTCTGTAAGATACATCTTAAAAAAAAAAAAAAGATGCTGAAGTGGGTTGAATGACAGTCCCTAAAAAGATATCTCCAAGTCCTAACCCCTGGAACCTATGGATGTGCCCTCATTTGGAAAAATGGTATTTGCATATGTCATTAAGTTAAGGATCTCAGGACGATACCCTGGATCATGCAGGTGGACGGTAAATCCCATGACCAGTGTCTTTGTAGAGACACACAGACACACAGAAGAATGTCATGTGGGGATGGAGGCAGAGACTGGAATTGTGCAGCCCAAACCAAGAAGCACCTGGAGCCCGAGAGACAGAAAGGGGCAGAGGAGGATTTTCCCCAAGAGCCTGCTAAGGGACGGCAACCTTAGCACGGCCTTGATTGTGGACTTCTGGCCTCCAGAACTGGGAGAAAGTAAATTTTTCTTATTTTATGCCACCAAGTTTGTGGTAATTGTTACAGCAGCCCCAGGAAACTAATACAAATGCTGCATTAAAAACATAGTTTGCTGGATGGTTCAAAATTTTGGCTGTAGGAGATGTTTGCCTAAAACCACTTCCCTGTTTGTATTAATTCTTGAAAATTAAACAAAATGCTGAAAATATTTTTTTTTCAAGCTAAGCTAGATTTGAGGAAAGTCCTGGCCTGGTTTCACAGACGGGCTTTGAATCCTATTTCTTAAGTCAAAAGCCATGCCGTTTTTTACTGCCACTAGAGGTGGCAGAGAAATACAATTTAAAAGAGAATTTTTATCTTCAAATAAATTTCAGACTTCTTATGTAGGTTAGAATGTTTCTAACCATGTGAGTATTTTGACAGATACACTTATGGCATTTAAAAGGGCTTTCATTGTCTGATTCCCTAATCTTACATTTCAGGCTAAGATAAAACATGCAGAAAGGGTAAAATTGCTATTATCCTTCAGGAAATAGGGGACACAGTCTCTTCCATACATTGAAATTGGTGTCTTCATATTTTTACAGGTTTCCAAGGCACAGAAATGGCACTTCCCTCTTATAAAACATCATAGGATCCCTGGAAGGAAAGCATCCTACGTGGTTGTGGGGAAAATTAAACAATTATATTTTAATTGACTCTTACAATACCCTAGTGTGGTAGTTTAATATTATTTCCGATCTCTCGACAGATGAAAAGGCTACGTGTTAAATGATTTCCCCCCACAGTCTTCAGCAGCTCAGGAAGGATAGGGCTCTGCCTCCCAGGCATTTGCATTAGAACACCACGTCCTAGGTATTAATTCACTCATTCATATTGCTCACCTGCCTAATCAAATCTTCAGAGGGGTGCTGCTTGTCCTTAAGTTGAAGCCAGAGGTGGACTGATTCCAGAACAGCTGGAGGTGGTGACCCACTTCCAGCTGCTGTTATCTGTTATCAAAGCCAGAGAAAATTGAAGCTGGCATTTCCCTCCCACCCCGCAACGGGCAGCCTCTCTCAGAGGCTGGGATGCCTGAATTACCCATTAGATCCTCATTTACTCTTAGAATGCAACTCAGCCTGGAGTGGTAACACACTCAATTGCTATCATCTTAGCGTGGATTTGTCCGATGCCGTCATAAAGAGATGAGCTGTGAAGTCGCTTGAGAGCCCAGGGGCTGCTCTTGAGAAGCCGGGAACAGGGAGAGGGGAGAGTTCTCACCAAGGGCATAGAGATGCTGAAGACAGACACAGGGCAGACAAGCATTCCTCCTCAACAGTGTTCTCACGGTGCATAGAGAAGCAAAAATCATGGAGGGAGGACTCCAGCTAAAGGAGGCATTTCCAGATATTTTATGTTGGGTACCAAAATGTGCCAGTGGGGTCACGTACAGTAATTCCAGCACTTTGGGAAGTCGAGGTGGGAGGATCGCTTGAACTGAGGAGTTCAACACCAGCCTGGGTAACAAGGCAAGACCCCATCTCTGCAAAAACCATGATCACGCCACTGCACCCCAACCTGGGGGCCAGAGTAAGACCCTGTCTTTAAAAAATTGTGCCTATAATGGGGCATTATAGGTACTCTCTGGGTACCTGCTTGGGTCTTGCTGCTCATCCTGTGGTGCTATGCCCATGCTCCCTCGGGCTTTGCCACTGTAGTGCGTGTGGCTGACTTCCAAATACCATTATTTCATCCCTGTGCCTGAGAACTTTCTGTGGCAGCTGTAATCCTCTCAGCCAGCACCAGGAATTAATACCTTCCCCCACCCCAGGCAGCTTTGAAGAGATTGACAGGAAATAATGCATGAATACCCCCAGCTTTTTCACATTCTGAGCTGTGTACACTACGCTGGTGCCCACGGTACCCCAGCAAGGTTGAGCTCCAAGTGCCCAGACGGGTCACTTGCTTCACAATGCACTCTTTATTGGCTGTCTTCCCTTCTCTGCCTTCCTATTGGTGTTTCCAGGGGCCACCTCCAAACAAACACACACTTGTCTCAAGGTCTGCTTCTGGGGAAACCAAACCAAGAGGGCTGGCAAAGTTATCTGCAAGGAGAACCTCTCCCCTGCCTAAATGCCTGCTGGCTTTGCATTTCCAAAGGCTTGCTCTGTTGGAGTGCTCTCTTATCCTCCCAAGAAAGGATGAGCCAAATAGTTATTTTCCTTTTTGGCTTCCAATTTAATTGTTGACAGAGAAATATCTTTGGATCTATCATTTTTAATACATCCTGAAAGGATAATATCCCAGGGTGCCAGGGTGGCATCATGAAGGCCTAGGGGAGTACCTAAACTCCACCCCACCCCCCGTAATACCAGGGAGTCCAACCCTTTGCCCCCCCATCAACAGAGCCAAGTGGAGAAGGTGGGGGGGGCTTCGCCACCACTTTGAGAGTAACTAAGTGACATCCACTTCCTCCAGTGGAATGGAGGAGCCGTACAAAAACACAGGATTTAAATAAGATCCTGAATCTTATAATACTTGAAATATCCAGGTTTCAACAAAAAAATCTGTTGTCATATAAAACACTAGGAAGACCTCAAACTAAATGAGAAAAGACAATAGACACCAACAGCAAGATGGCATCGATGTCAGAAATATCTGAAAAGGATTAAAAGCAGCATTTCATAAAAATGCTTCCATGACCAATTATAGACAGACTTAAAATAAATTTAGAAACTAGAAAATGTCAGAAAAGATATAGAAGATATAAAGAACTAAATAAAAAGTTTAGAACTAAAAAATACAATACTATGGGGAATTCTACACATATCATTTTGGCAACTTAGATGAAATGAACTAATTTCTCTAAAAACACAAACTATCACAACTCATCCACTATGAAATAGTTGATGTGAATAGCCCTATAACTATAAAAGAATTGCATTTGTAATTTTAAAACTCCTAAAAAAGAAATATCCAGCCCCAAAAGCATTTATTGGAGAATTCTAACAGATGTTTTAAAAGGATTAATACCATTCTACACAACCTCTTCCAGAAAATAAAAGAGAAGGAAATACTTCCCAACCCATTCTATGAAGTCAATATCACCCTGACACCAAAAGCAAAGAAAGTAACAAAGACAAAACAAACACAACACAAGACTAGTTTCATATCTCTTACTAATATAGATACAACAATTCTTAAAAATAGCATTAGCAAATAGAATCAGCAAAATATTAGCTTGGTGCAAAAGTAATTGTGGTTTTAGCATTGTTGAAATTTGCCATTTGATATTGGAATCCATCCTTAAATAAATGTGGTTATGTTATACATCATTTTAATGTGCATTTCTTGCTTTATGTTTTTTGCTAATGACTTATTACTTGCTGTTTATTTTATATTTATTTTAGACTATGGAAATGATGGTAGACAAAAAGACAAAAAGAAAATTGGAGCAATTTTCTTATTCGAGTTTAAAATGGGTCGTAAAACAGCAGAGACAACTCACAACATCATCATAGGTGGAAGGTGATGCCATTGGCCGTGCTGTATCCTGACTTCCCTTAAGGATTCTCTTTTCCCACGTTAGCTGGGGAGGATAAAGTAAAACTCAGCCTAGTCCATATGCTGGCTGATCTTTAACACTGCTGCTGGTGTCCACCATTGTTTTGTTTTTCTGTCAATGCCGGACCACGTTTAGTGCTAATGGCATGAAATACTGCTACTTTTAGAGTTTGAGGGCTCCAAGCCTATATATTCCAGGCTATTTTCAGATTTTGTTTTCAAATCAAGTCTTATTAAGTCAAACCTATGCCTGTTGGTAAATGCACTCAGGCAACATGTCCAAGATTAGCACTCAGGGGTAAGTGATGACCCATCCTCCCTCAGGACTGCAAACATGGCCAGTTAAACACAGAGATGGGACTCTGGGGAAGAAGCAGGTGGAGGGGAGGGAAGGGTGAAGAGTTTGGCCACAGTCAAAGCCGGGGATCTCGGTTCCAGCGGGCAGACACGGATCCTGGGTCTGGTCTGCAGAGGAGGTCAGTGGGTGCCCGGGACAGGGGGACATCATCTCACGGGCAGGGCGGGCCACTGATGAATGCTAGGCAGGCCGAGCCCATCCCCCTGAGGGAAGCCTACATCAGCGGAATGGGTTGAGGGAAAGGAACTACAGCGATGGCAGAGGGAGAACAGCCAGGTTTTACCAGCGACAAGACAGAGTTGGAAGCCACGTTGTGACTGGCAGGTGAGGAGACGGAGCTACTGCTGATCATTGGACATTTGCCCAACAAATATTTGCAGAGCAGAACACAGCAGGTGACATCCTCCCTCTTATTGATTCAAGCAAGGGACAGAGACGCCAAAGAATGTATGTAATTACACTCTAAAAGTATTTACTTCCCTATAATATTTAATAAATAACTAACAGCTGTTATCATTGCTGCGTGCTGCTCCTCTGCTCCCGACGCCCTGGGGCTGCTCAATTTGGTTGTGCTCATTCACCTTTTCAGCAAGGATTTCCCTTTAAAAATAGCAACGCTCCAGTCGCAGCATTCTCAGTCTCCCTTCCTGTCTTATTTTTCTCTGCAGCTCTTATTGTCATCTGATGTACCATATAATTTATGTATTTATTGGCTTATGGTGTGTCTGCTCTTCAGCCTGCTCGGGCATGGCAGCCCCAGGAGACGTGGGAATTTGGGGTTGTATTTTTCACTGATGTTTCCCAGCACTAGAAACAGGCCCTGACATAGAGAAGACTCTCAATGTGCTGAATGTCCTCCTTGCAGTTTTGTTAAATGCAGCAAAAAGCACTATATGCCATGACGGTATTGGAGGATTAGTAAGTTTTCCCTGAGAAAAGGAGGTTTATGCTGAGATGTGAAGGATGAGATAGGGGTAAGCTACAGAGGCAGAGGGGAGAGACCGGAGGGCCTGTGCCCAGGAGCAAGTGGAGGTGGTGCCCTCAGACAGAGTGCAGCGCTGGGTGGCACTTCCTGCAGCACTGAGGGACAATGGCAAGGGCTTTCCACCATTATTGAGGGAGTTTCTGAGCAGAAATGAGGGCGGTGGAGCTCAGGCTATTGTGGAAGAGGTGGGGACCCTCACTGCATTTTAAATTGTAAAATCTAAACCTACCATTTTAGATGGCAAAATGAGCTCAACTCTCTAGTATAGTGGTTCTTCAACTTTTTCATCTCAGGACTTCTTTCCACGTTTAAAAACCACTGAGGATCCGAAAAAACTTTTATTTATGTGGGCTGTATCTATTGATATTTACCATGTTTGAAATTAAAGCTGGGGCCGGGTGAGGTGGCTCATGCCTGTAATCCTGGCACTTTGGGAGGCCGAGGCAGGAGGGTTGCTTGAGGCCAGGAGTTTGAGACCAGCCTGGGCAGCATAGGGAGAGCCTGTATCTACAAAAAAATAGAAAAATCAGCTGAGCATGGTGGCAGGTGCCCATATTCCAGCTACTTGGAAGGCTGAGGCAGGAGGATTGCTTGAGCCCAGGCATTGGAGGTTGCAATGAGCCATGATCACACCTGTGACAGAGCACAACTCTGTCTTTAAAAAACAAAACAAAAACATTAACACTGAGAAATTAAAAAAATACTTAATTCATTTAAAAATAACAATAATAAGCTATTACAGCAGTCCCCCCTTATCCATGGGTGATACATTCCAAGACCTGAAACCACAGATATCACCAAACCCGACAGCACTGCCATCAATTAGAATGTGCTTTTGTTCATGTCTTCCACCCACAAATTTAATGCCTTTTTCATCTTAACTATGCACTTATCATGCACTGTGGCTGTAACTTTTGCAGTTTGAAGTGTAACAGTAAAGCTAGTACAATTTTTTTTCCTTCTTTACAATTTCATGGATAGATGATTCATTCTTACCATTGATCCTAGCAACCTCAACATACAATTTTTTTCTTTCCTTACAGAGTCGAAAACTTTCACCTTTTCATTGAAAGGAAGCTCTCCAACTTCTCTTTGGCATATCCAAATTGTCAGCATCACTTCTCTTGCTCTTTGGGGCCACTGTGAAGGCAAATAAGGGTTGCTCGAACACAAGCAGTGCAATGCTTCCACAGCCAACGTGATCACCCAGATGCTACTGAGTGGCTAAGGGGCAGATGGCGTAGACAGCGTGGGTCCACTGGACAAAGGGAGGATTCACATCCAAGGAGGGACCAGGCGAGACAGTCATCACACTGCTCAAAATATGCACAATTTAAAACTTAGGAACTACTGTTTATTTCTGGAATTTTCCATTGAATATTTTCAGACAGTGGTTGACTGTAGGTAACTGAAATCTGGGAAAGTGAAACTGAGGATAAGGAGAACTGCTGTACATGTTAACTTAAAACATGTATTTTGGTGGAAAAGTAATATATTTTTTAAAAATCTAGTCAGAAGAATCACATTGTTTCATTTTTTTTGCAAACTGCTTTAATATCTGGCTGAAAAGATAGGTGCAGTCACTCTGCTACAATGTCACATGCCACAAAGTCTCAAGAAAACTCCACTGTATACATGTGAGAGAATGAGAGTGAACAAGGCAAATGACATTAATATTATTAGGAAACTAATACTTCTGACGTCAGGGACTTTTTCTGAGAGGGTCTTGGGGACCCCTGGGGTCCCTGGCCACACTTAGAGCCCTTCTGGTCTCTCATTCAAGAAGATGCCCAAGCAACCCACCAGCATGCAGACAAGCCATGCTGGCATCTTTGAACTACACCTTCAAGAGTGTTCTTCTGTGAATATTATCATTCCCAAAAAAAGTTAAATCATGACCTTGTAAGTATTTTTCCTCTTATCATTTCTCAGTGACTCAATAAATAGGAGAGTCCTTCGCAACCCATGTAAACTAGAAAGGAAAAATAAAAAGCACACTTTAAAAAGTGCTAACCTTTCAGAACAAATTATTCATTGTATCTCATCAGTACAACCACTGTAAGGTACAGCTGAACTAAAAGGGCAGAAGTGATCGATTCTGTCCCTCTACTATTTTTACATATCATAAGGTAATTAGTTCCTCTAGCAGAGTCAATCAAAAAATTAAAAATTATTTCTTGCAAGTAATATCATACAGTTGAATTTGGTGCTTTTATTTTAACTTTTGTTGATTTTTGAATTAAGAAATGTATGGCTGTCTAAATTGTGCTATTTAATACACAATTTACGATCAATCCCAATCATGTAAGAATACTCTTGGGAAGCATGTATTGATTTTAAACTGTGTTAGAGGAGACCTAGAAATATGTTAGAGAGAATAACTTGAGCTGCACAAGAGGAGTATCAGACACTTAGCATTTCTTTTAAAAAACTGTGTAGGGTTTTTAAAAAAATTTGGTCCAAAGTTTTCACTTTGTATTCATGCTTCTGATGTCTCTTAAATTAGGGTCATTATTATCCATTAGTTTCTATAACTAAAGCTATTTTGTACCATTTTTATCATTGACTGAAAAAAATGTAAATTGCTGTAGGATTTAGACTTCTGAAATGGAATGGTGTTTTCAACTCTGCTGTAATTTTGTGTCAGTACAGGCTGCTTTACCTTAGAGCGATTAGTGTTTTGTGAGAGATGTATAACAAATTGCAGGGCTAATCAATGGAAAAATTACCCAGCAATTGAGATGGGTTTTAATTAATTATATTGCTAGTTTATTAGGGAGAGGTCTTTGAAAAGGTAATCAAAAAACATCACATATGGGCTATTTGTTCTCTTAGGACTATTTTTAAAATGGAAATTTCTTGATTAATCTTCAGTCCACCTCCAAATCCTCCCAAGGATTTGGAATGGGAATTACATGTCCTTCTGGTAACTTTCTGATCAGTCTCCCTTCTCTCTGAGTAGAAATAAATAAAGACCACTCAAATAAAAACAAACAAAGGCTATTTGTTCAGAGCTTGTTATCGAAAGGGAGTCAGTCACCATCATTTGTGTTATTTGTGTTTGGCACAGACTCAAAGGCGGGCAGAGGAGTGGGAAAGCTTCAGAGAGGAAAGAAGGGAACGTTCAGGTGTGTCCTGATTGGGGGCTGTTAGCATGGGGAGCTGCAGGTGGCTAACTAGAAATGGGGCCTCTACGTGATTAGTTAGCACATAGTGGTTCACTCTCTCACCTGGAAAGAATATAAAGTAGTAAGAGCGAAGACCTGTTCTGTCATTTTCTTGTATATCCATTGATCCTAGAACTGAACCTGGCAGGTAAGTGGCACTCAACAAGTAGTTGCTGAAGGAATGGAGTAGGAATCTGAACATTCCTTGGTAGCAAATTGTCTTATGCATCTCTCTTACCCTCTCTAACCAGATTTCCTCACCTACAAAACGGACTTACTTCCATCCTTTTAATAACAGCTACCGTTTATTGAATAATTACCGTACGTTCAACTGGAGTAGGCACTTTGAAGTCATTATCTCATTTAATCCTCTGAACAACCTTATCTATGACATGAGATTATTATTCTCACTTTATAGATGGAGGAAGTTCAGAGTTTTATCTTGCCCAGGTTACTTGCCATTACTAGACATGTGACCCAGGGCAACTTAATTCCTTTCTCTGTGATCCTTCAGTTTCCTCCTCCTCAGTGGAGGGTGGCAAAAATACTTGCATCAAAAGATTGTTATGATATCAATAAGTAGGGGAGAAGAAAACATTCTTCCTTGTGGCAAAATGCCAACCACTGAGTATAAAGGAATAATGAAAGTGGAAAATTACCAGTGTTGCAGGTGGCATCATGAATGGAGGCTAAAACTAGTGAGTGGAAGTTTTAGGAGAGACAGCCTCAAAGTATGTTCACATAAATTACCTTCTAAGGAGAAAAAAATGACAAGAACCTTCACAGTGGAGAAAACTGGTGGGTTCCACTTTAGCCAAGTTATTAAAGTTAACTTTTGCCTAGGATTGGAACAAATAAACACAATGTGCCTTCTGACATGATGCAGTGAGGGGAGTATCATCTTGTGGTATTCCTGGCCAGTAAGTAAAAAAAAAAAAAAAAAAAGGAAAGAAAGAAAGAAAAGGGTAAAAGAAAAAAAGGCATAATCTGAATTTAATCTAACTCCATGGGGAAAAAAACAGACAAGCCCAAATTGAGGGACATTTAACAAAATAGTCTGAATTTTGCAGAAATGTTCATGTCATGTAGCACAAGTATACTGAGGAATATTTCAGATAAAACAGATGAAAGAGACAGGACAGCTCACTATAACAGATGCTCCTGGATTGAATCCTGGATGGAATGTTTTTGGTTTTGCTTTAGTTTTTGTTTGTTTTTGCTATTAAGGACATTAAGGGACAACTAGTGAAATTTTAATAAACTCTGAGATTAGGTGACAGCATTGCATCAATGTCACTTCCGTAATGTATGATAATTGCACTCTGGTTACATAAGAGAATGTCTCTGTTCTTAGAAAATATAAAATGAAGTATTTAGGGTTAAAGGGGCATGATGTATGCAACTTAGTTTCTAACAGTTCAGAGGAAAACATTAATAGTCTAGGAATGATACAGCAAACAGTAATGTGTTGGTATTTGTGGAATCTGGACAGATGGTTATGATTTATGAAATTTTTCTGTAAGTCTGAAATTATTTCAAAATAAATAGTTAAAAAAGGTTCAAATAAAAGCTTGTGATGAGGCTTAAAGAACTAAGAACTCAGGCCTTAAAATATTAGCGATTAGATATAATTATTATATCATACAATGAAGAAGTGGCAGGGCCACCTCTCTATCTGGCTGGGAAGCCCTTGTCCTCAATCCACTCATACCTTCACTTTATCATTCAGAGTTTGAAGAAATCCTATTGGATAATGAATAGAAAAGTCTTCACATAAACTGTGAAGTGCTGTGCCTTTGTGAATGTTTGCAAGCTTGTGATGTGAGCACAGATTCTTGTGGGAAGCCATGAGATGGCTTTTTAGCAATATTGCTGATGGGCTGTTGAGGCCCAGAAAGCTTTTTTATTTATTTTTTATTTTTTTGAGACAGAGTCTCACTCTGTTGCCCGGGCTAGAGTGAGTGCTGTGGCGTCAGCCTAGCTCACAGCAACCTCAAACTCCTGGGCTTAAGCGATCCTACTGCCTCAGCCTCCCAAGTGGCTGGGACTACAGGCATGCGCCACCATGCCCGGCTAATTTTTTCTATATATATATTTTAGTTGGCCAGATAATTTCTTTCTATTTTTAGTAGAGACGGGGTCTCGCTCTTGCTCAGGCTGGTCTCGAACTCCTGACCTCGAGCGATCCACCTGCCTCGGCCTCCCAGAGTGCTAGGATTACAGGCGTGAGCCACCGCGCCCGGCCCAGAAAGCTTTTCAAATACCATCACTGCAGTGACAAGGTCAGAACTAAAACCCAGATCTCCCAGCTTTCAGTTCCACCCTTTTAACTCTGGATTGGGGGCTACAAGAAGGTTAGGAAAGGAAAACTTTTACACCCTGAAGTGTTTCTCTCCTGCTCTCTCTGGTGGTGCTCTCTGCAGTCTGAGGTCAGGTTGTGACCCCAGGACCCTGCCTGTGCCTGGCCTCTGTTTTCTCAACTAGAGCCCAGGGACTAAGGTAGGTGGTGACAAGCCTAAGGGCAACCAATTGCATTTCAGTGCCATCTCTCCTATAGTTGATGCTGAAAATGGCATCTTTCTTATATCTGATGCTAAAAAATATATTTGTTTCTCTCTTTCTGAAAATATTGATAGAAAGATACGGGAAGCTCCTGCTGGCCTAGGATTTTGGCCCCTACACATATCCAAATACCTGAGGCTGTTTCTTCTTAATGGTGGTCTATTGCCTTATTAACATTTCTAAAGACTCTAAGTGAATTGTTTTTTAAAAAAACCTGTGGGTTGACCAGGCCTGGTGGCACATGCCTGTAATACTTGCACTCTGGGAGGCTAAGGTGGGAGGATCCTTGAGGTCAGGAATTTGAGACCAGTCTGAGCAAGAGTGAGATCCCATCTCTACTAAAAATAGAAAAAATTAGCTGGGCGTGGTGGTGCACCTGTAGTTCCAGCTACTTGGGAGACTGAGACAGGAGGATCACTTGAGCCCAGGAGTTTGAGGTTGCTGTGAGCTAGGCTGAGGCCATGGCACTCTAGCCCAGGTAACAGAGTGAGACTCTGTCTCAAAACAAACAAACAAACAAACAAAAAACACAAAAAAAACCCAGTGGGTTGGCTAGGAAACAAATGTTTTTATCCAATCTTAGCAGTGTATATATGGGGTTCCAAAAAAGCAAGGATCTAAAATTCATTTTTTATGCTGACTTGCCACATACGAATTTGTTTCACTGATTAAGTAGGATGAACCCAGATATAGATGATTTTCCTCCCTGAGGTATTGACTTCGCAGGCAAGGGAAGAAGTCATTGTTTTTTTGCAATGCTACCAAATGAAAATCTCCGGTAAATCAGAACTGGAAGGTGTTCTGTTTAGAGAAAATGGTCCCAAAAATATTTACGAGCTCACAGTTTCTTCATCTGTAAAATAATCTATAGGTTTATTGTGAAAGTTGAATAGCATAATGAATGGGAGAGAAATATGTTTCTACAAACAACAGTTAATTGAATAATAATAATAATAAAAGCCCAGATTCAGCAATGGTGCAGTTAGGAAGTACTTACTCTTGATCCTGGCCCACCGGAAATTCTTCTCAGCTGGGAGACTGAGCTTCCGCCATGGGCTGTTTTCTCAATGATGTGCTTCAAGTTCCTGAAACTGGAGGGAATTTTCCCTATGAAAACTTAGCTGGTCAACTAACAGTGGGTAAGAAAAAGGAGGCTGGCATGGTGGCTCATGCCCCTAATCCCAGCCAAGTTGGAGGATCGCTTGAGTCCAGGAGTTGGAGACCAGCCTGGGCAACATATTGAGACACTGTCTCTAAAACTGTCTTTATTTTTTCTCTAAAATAATAATTTAAAAAACAAGGATAGTGGAGGAATCCTGAGTTTAAAAACAAAAAAGGAACAGGTTACTTATGAGCAAATGGATAACAGCAAGTGGATTTCTGCAGGCTTCCTATTTGTAGGAGTAAGTTTATTGTGTGTGTGTTTTAAGGAAAGCAATATTATAGTACCAGAGGAGCTAGGAATTCTCATGAATCTATAGAATTTGTAGGAGTAAGTTTATTGTGTTGTTGATTTTTTTTTAAGGAAAGCAATATTATAGTAGCAGAGGAGTTCAGGAATTCCTCATGAACCTATAGAACAATAAAATAATTAAATAATCTGCCCTTATTTGGGGTTCCTCTGAGCAATTAAACTAAAGGATGCCACAACATTCTATTTACCATTGCACTTTGACAGAAACAATCATCAGTTTATATTACTTATATAAACTGCCTTTATGATTTCTTTGGGAAGCAACAGATTAAGTCAGTTTAGCCCCATTTATTTACTGCCTCGATCATAAGTAATAAACTGAATCCACTTAAAATTTTACAACAGTGATTTGCATACTTGCCTTAAGATGACAATTTTTCTACAAGCATAAAGTTAATTGTTATTTGGCCACTTTTACTTATTAAAATGTCTTTAAGGTAGTCAAGACATCAACTTTGGCAAGCATTTATGCAAGAAGACCAGGAAGTGTGTAAACTACATACACACTATAAGAAGTGTATATAATATACTTTTCTATTTTATGATAAAGTGTTCTAATGATTACTATCATTTATGAATTACTACAATTTATTAGGTATCACATTTCAGGCACTAGGGGAAGACACTTTTAACACATTATCTCTACTTAAAACATACCTGGAAGGTAGCTACTATGACATGCATTATACAGAAGAGAAAACAAAGGAGGTCCAGAGTTTGCAACCTACTCCCCTCTGCTGCTAAGGGGGCAGGTCTTTCTGCAGTATTCCCTTCCCCCACCCCCACTAGCCTCGAGTCTCTATCCTGTCACTTTTATTTGATCACTTTTAGCCACATACTTCACATTTATGGAATATAGTTTTTTTTCTTTAAAAAAAAATCTGCATGACACATTGTTCATTCAGGCAGTTGTGCAGAATTCCAAGTGTCAGAAACAGTTAATACAATTGGAGAAATACTGAATAAGCGGTTTAGGCCCACACTTTTGTTTGAGTACAATGCATTTTACCCAATCGGTTTTAGTTTAATTCCTGTGTTGTTTTAAATTTCTGTAAACTCTTTGAGGGAGTTTTGCACACGTAGTGTCTAGCTCAGAGTCCTAGGCACAAAGCGGGCACTCAATAAATGCTGAATGAATTGGATAACTAGTTGTTTTTTTTTCCCTAAAAAGTCTCAATTAGTTAAACTAATGTATTTAAGAATTTTTAAATAGTACAGACAGTGACGGATCTGGGTCTCCAATCTGTTCCCTCCTGCAGAGTCCGAGGGGCCCGGGTGGGGTGGGGTGGGGAATGCCTAACCAGTCCCTCCAAGAAAGGGCACTACATAGCAATATTACCTATCCCAATCTTGCTCTACCTGGGGCCCCCTCACATCTGACCAGCTCTCTGGGTCCCCGAGAGAACCAGCGTAGGGAGGGCGGGGCGCACCCACTGCCATGGGCGCACGCTGGGAGCCACGTTGAAGTTTGGAGGAGAGTGTTTATCAAACAAAGGACGGCGCGGTCTCGGTCCCGGGACCAGCTGCAGTCGGCTGGAGAAAACGCTAGGGCCGCGGTGACAAATGGACATTCCGCGCGCTAGCATACAGACGTCCGATCTGCGCCCGGTCCACAGCCGCCCTCCGGCTCCCGCGGCCGGTTCACCACGTGCCCCGGGTGCCTCGGTCCCCAAAACTTTCTGGTCCCTCTCTGGGCTGGGGGCCGGCAGTGGGGAGGAGCGGGAAGGTGGCGGCCTCCAAGGACCTCAATCACCGGACCTTGGCAAGTCAGCCTTCCCAAATGGAAGGTGGCCCGCTCCCAAGTCCATCCCAGATCCGCGGAGCTCCTCGGAGAAGCTCCGGGAGCGAGGGCCAGGCGGCAGCGGGGAGCCGGGCCGAGCGGGAGGAACAAAGGGAGCGAGCGGGCCGGGGAGGATGCTGTGCGGCCCTGCGCCCCACCCGGCGGGCAGGCGGTCGCTGCCTGGCGCGCAGGTAGCCCAGCCTTCGGCGCCGCAGGAGGGTGTGTGTTCCAGCGGAGTACACAAAGACTCACTTCCGCGGGGCCAGGCGCTCGGACTCTCCTCCCCGCCAACCACAGCCTGTTAGCATTCCTACATCCCTGCGGCCGGCGGGGACCAGGTGCCCCGGGGTGCCAGGCGCGGTGCCAGGCAGGTAACCCTCGGAGGAACTAGGGCTGGATGGAGGCGGCGGCCGGGGAGATACCTGCCTTTTTAGGCAGCCGCGCCGCCCCGCACCGCCCCACGCAGCCCAAGTCTGCAATCACTCTCTGCCAGAGGCAGGGCTCCGCGCGCAGCCAGGGAGCGCCCCGCCTGCGCTCGCCGGCGGGCTGAGCAGCCGGGCCGGGGACGCGGGGAGGGGCAGTGCAACTTCCCAGAGCCCGGAGCGGCCCGCTAGGTGAGCCGGGAGGAGGCAGGATGAGACCGATGGCAGAGGGGGAGGGGGAGGGGGACCCGGGCGGGCGGAGGGGGCGCGCGGAGCTCGGGGGCGGGGCGCGGCGCAGCCTCGGTGCCCGGGCCGGGAGCCGCCGCTTCGCCCCGGGGCTCGGGGCCGCGGTCCCTTCAGCCGCCCGCGTCCCCGGCGCCGCCGCCGCGCTGCCCAGAACAATGAGGCACGCGGCGCGGGGCTAAGCGCAGCCCCGCGCCGGTTCCGAGGCCGAGCCGCCCGCCGCGCCCAGTCGCCCGCGCCTGCAGCTGCTGCGGGCGAAAAGCAGCGCCAGTCCCAGGGAGGTGATCCCGCAGGCCGCCCGGACGCGAGCGTGGGGTAGCTCCGAGCCCCCGGGGTGGCACGAGAAGGACTCACACAGCGCGCTCGGCGGCCGCAGCCCCCAAGTTCTGCAGCGCGCTTCGGGCGCCCCCGCCCCGGGGTCCCAGCTCCAGCGGGCGTCCGTGTGAGTGTGGGAGCGCGTGGCGCGCGCACCCGAGCGGCTGCCGGGGGATAAAATGTGACACGCACGTCTCGGAGTCCAGCGCCGCGCGACTGGGGGAGCGCAGACCACAGCCGTGTCGTGCGCTTCGAGGCGAAGCGTGGGGAGAAAGCTGGTAAGGGAGAGGCACCGACTAAGGTTGGGCGACGTCTTCCTCGGTGTCTTTGCAGCCTGTGCGCTGCTTAGCGCGGAGTTAGACTCGGCGACAAGGGGCCAGACCCGTGTGTGGGAAGTGTTGAAGGTGGTGTGGGGAGAAGCAGGCAATTCTGGAGAGGGTGAGCGAAGAGGAGGGCTTGCGCTTAAGGACGGACGGACACAGTTGTGCCCCCGTGGCTGAGTAACGGTGATCTTTTATTTTATTTTGGCTCTGGAAGGGAGTGAAGCTTTTTAATTGTCTTTCTCTAGCCTGCCCCCATGCAAAACTGCACTTCTTAAATCTGAAAAGTGTGTTCTATTGATTTCTGGTTCTCTGTAGTTACAATGTTTCGGGGAAGGAGGGGTCTTTAAAATTCTAAATACCCGAGTGTTAATTCTTAGGCACTTGGCAGGCAGAAAACTCTGCTTTGGGGTTGTTTTACTTTCCACCGTGTACAGAGTGGATATTTGATTCATTCTTTTGAGTAGGGAATGTGACGTCCATCTCGTTCAGATTTGACCGTGCTGGTGCTGCGGAAGGAGGGAAGTTAAACTCATGGCTTGCATCGAGTGATGCCTTCCAAAGAGAGCTGAATAGCTGTGTTTGGAGAAGCTGTGCTTTCCAGGAATTTAAATGAGACTTTTGTGATTGCCTTCCAGGTCTCTCCTCCTAGTACCATATTTGTTTTGTCAGGCTGAACTTTCAAAGCTGTTTTGTAATCTGAGAAGCACTTTTGGGGGAAAAGTAATGCTTGACTGGGTTTTTGTGAACTTATTGTTATTGATCATGCCGAAAATTTGTCAAGAGGCAAACCATATATGGTCGAAATCTTTGTCTCTTGTGCCACTGCTATTCTAACCATGAAGGGGCATGCTGGTTTTCCACGCCCGCGAACCGTCGGCTTGGTTAAGGGAATCGTTGGCAGTCTTACTGCACATTGTGTGTGTGTGTGTTTAAAGTACTTTCTGCACATTTGAAAAGCCCCGTGCGGGTTACTTGATGCTTAATATTTTTTGAAATTTGATCAACATTTTTACCAGTTTGAAATATAATTTATGACTAAGGAAGAATTCCAATAAAGTGATGTGCTATATGTCACCCTGTTGTTGCAAATTTAGGGTTAACACTACTTTTGAAAGGAAAAGCGATATGTGGCCTTGAACCTATTTTTACCCACTCCCCTTCCTCCATTTATCTGGAACTGACAACCAGTATTTTTACAGCACATGAAGACTTGCATTTTGTAGTAGTACCTCAGAAAAACATGGCAAAGGTGAATGGATATTGTGTTCGAAATTGAGAAAAACTTAAAATAATGGGTAAAGTGCCTTGAATTTTACAGGGAAGTTAAAAAAAATGCACTCAGACTTATTGGGATTCTTGATCTGATTCTTATTGCAGTAGGATAAATGGTATCCTCTTACCTTGTTGCTCCGTGTAGCATGTAGTTGAAGATTCTGGAGTTGTGAACTGAATCTCTTGTCGAGATTGTGATACGAGCCTCCATTCTAAGTGGAGTTCTGAGCTCCACAATTTAGAGGCTGTGGATACTCTTGTGGAGAGAGTTCAGAGCAAAGACTAGCATTTGGTGAGTTTCATATGTGGTGCACTCTATCTAGGAAGTGAAGATAAGGAATTGAGGATATTTGGACTGGAGGCTTCGAGACCGAGATAAATTGATATCTGAAAATATGTGAGTGATTTATTATGCGGAAAGGGGAAGTCATCTTGTGCTCAGTTTCTGATCAGGATAATTAAGAGGGAAAGGGGTTACTCT
Source organism: Varecia variegata (assembly GCA_028533085.1). Classification (NCBI taxonomy): domain Eukaryota; kingdom Metazoa; phylum Chordata; class Mammalia; order Primates; family Lemuridae; genus Varecia; species Varecia variegata. The sequence continues at coordinate 71,646,538 of CM052437.1, read as the reverse complement.
GTGGGGTGAAGACATGCATAAGTTGCATATAGGGAGTTGTGGCCAATCCAGCCGGGCAGGGTTGGTTAGATAGTGAATGGGCTGCTGAAAAATCCCTGTACTTGCTTGTTTTTGGAGGTCTTTTTCTTTTTCCTGAGATTCTCCTCTTTCTGAGATGATTTAAGTGTGTGAGTCTCTGTTCTATTGCTTATACTGATACTGACTGAAATTTTATCCTTTCGATCTAGAATTTATCCAAGCATTTCTCAAGGGCTTAAATCTTCTCTGAAATGGCAAACTCATTTCTAGGCTTCTGCAGCTCCTGCTTAGGTAAATAAATGAGGGTTCCTTTCCAAAAACTTAGAGATATTTGTCCTCTGGGAAACTCTTAATTAATTTGCAGATTTGCTGCCTCTTTCATGATACTTTGAATAAAAATATCTTATGCATGATAATAGGGACAGTCTTTTCTGAATGCATTTTATTTCTAAGTATATTGTGCCATTCCCATCAGATCCCTGTGTTTTTCCCTCTCCTGGATCTTCTGTAATATGATCTTAAAATTTAATTGCTTAAATTAAATTAAGTACTTTATTTGACTTGCATAAATGGCTAAGAAAAGAGATAGTGCCCTCATGGCAAGTGTATGTTAAGTTTTGATTTTTGTACTTGTTAAAGCCAAAAGCTCATCCTTTCAAGAAAACTATGTGATGAAATTCAGAAATGACTGTAAAAGAAATAACTGCACAGAATCACATATTTTGGAAAGTGGAAGAGAAGTGCATGTGCACATTTACACAGAAATTTCCAGTGTTCTTAACACCAACTGTTGATGCCAATGCCAAGGTCTGAATGGTCTGTAGATGACTGGCTACTGTTGGTGGATTATCATATTTTCAATTTAATACAGCTGCCATCATTGTTTGTAAATGTTATTAAGTACACAGTGCAAAGACAGAAGTGTTAGAGAAACATTGATTTATTATGCCTCTTCCCAAACCTGAAATTCACCCTGATCTGAAATTCCCAGCCCCTCACCCAAGCCCCATCAAACTGTGGGGGAAGAGTTGCAATTCCAATTCTTGGCATCTACCTAGTCCATGGGTGAAATACATTTAAAAGGCATGAGGTATGAACTGAGCAGTGCTAAGGTTTTGCAGGAGTGGGTGATCAGCTCTAGCACCAGCCTCGGCCCTAGCCCTGCTACTTGGTAAAAGTAGGGTCCCAGCAGTTCTAGAGCTGCTGTCTTCACGTGGCCACCTGCAGGTTCCTGGCTGTCCCACAATACCAAATGCCTCCTGGTTTGGGGGAGGAATGGCTCTGTGGATGGAAGTGACATCGTAAGCATGCTCACTGTGTGGGAATGCTGTCTCCACAAAACTGTTCTGTGCCGTTTTGGCTTCTGGCTGTCCCCTGTGGTCTTCTCTACAGAAGAAATCCAAATTCAAGGCACAAAATAGCTCTAAAAGGTTAGAAGGGCATGAGGGCTGAGTTTATAGTTTTGCACTGGACTTTCTTAGAGAGCAAAGTGTCAAGGACAGCTATTGGTTGGTGCCTGTGCAGCAGCCAGTGCTGGAAGAAGTTTTGGGCATACCGGAGCTCTGTTTCTAGGGCTGAAAAAGGAAGGCTTAGATTAAATCCTCTCCAAGGTGTCTTCTGGTGCTGGGATTCCACAAAATTGATAATTGTATATTCTGGCATACTTAAAAGCTACTTCCCATGCAGCCCCAGGAGAGAGTACTAATTCAAAGAATAATAATGACAACCAATTTGCACTCATTAGGCACCATACCTGGCCATTTGCTTTGTGTAGATTATCAAAGTACACTTTAGCTACAACCCTGGGAGGTATTATTGTCCTCATTTTACAGATGAGAGGACTGAACCTCAGAAGGGTGAGTTGCCTTGGCAGAGCTGGGATATGAACCTGGGTCTGAGTATCCAAATCCCATGCTGTTAGACCGAGATCCACTCAACAGAGGAATGACTCCTCCCATCGTTGTGTGGGATCCTAGACCAGCTGTGACTTTCTCATCCTTAAACCAAACTGAGCCCCCTGGATGGGGAAGATTGTGTAAGATGGAAAGCGATGGCAGGGAGCCTGTGTATACAGAAAGCATGCGTCCATCAGAACCTGGAAGCAGAAGAAGGCTTGAGCCGCACCTTAAAAATGGGCCATGCAATTTGGAATATGCAGGCAGTCAGTATTAGAATGAAATTCAGGCTGATATGAAGTGTGTCATATTCAAGTGAAATTTCCAAGAAAAAATTTAGGCTAAGATTCAAGAAAATTATCCATCTGCTTTGAGATACTGGGTTGGTGAAGAGAGCAAGATCAGAAAGTAGTCTCTTGGAACATTTAAAAATATATTGGCTAAAGCATTGGAGAGAACACTGTAAAGAAAAATCCTACAATATCTTTATTATAAACCTCTGATTTGGGAAGTTTATAATTCACACATTAAGTTCTACCCTAGGCTGCTTCCACTGTTTGAGCCTGAGAGGAAAATGCTTTATTAAATTTAAAACAATTGGCTTTCCATGTTCAAATTATACAAATTTTTCAAATAGAGGTTCTTGCATGTTGGTAATTATTGTGCTTTCTAAAATGACTTAGCTGTAAATTTAATTTGGGAAAAGGTAAGTCTCTTAGATCTGTGGTCCCCAACCCCCAGGCCTCAGGCTGGGTCTGTGGCCTATTAGGAACTGGGCTGCACAACAGGAAGTGAACAACTGGGAGCAAGTGAAGCTTCATCTGTATTTACAGCCACTCCCATCAGTGCATAAACTCTGCCTCCTGTCAGATCAGCGACACCATGAGATTCTCATAGGAGCTCGAACTGTAAACTGCACATGCAAGAGATCTAGGTTGCACGCTCCTTATGAGAATCTAATGCCTGATGATCTCAGGTGGAGCTGAGGCGGTGATGCTAGCACTGGGGAGCAGCTGCAAATACAGATTCTCATTAGCAGAGAGGTTTGACTGCACAATATATGTAATACACTTGAATCATCTCGAAACCAACCTCCCCTGCCCTCTGTGGAAAAATTGTCTTCCATGAAACCGGTCCCTGGTTACAAAAAGGTTGGGGACCACTGTCTTAGATAATCCAATAGCTTTCATTATTCAGAAATAAACTTGAAAAGTAGCTTTTTTGAAAGTGTAGTGATGACTTTTCTGAAATTTAAGTATATTATTATGTGCTAAAAACCTATATTGTACCACTGACCACAAATGGGTAGGAAAAAATACAGTTAACGTAGGATTTGTTTTCTAAATGACAGAGTTAACCCAATTACAAATGGAACTATAAGTCTATGATTAAATGAATAATTTTTTTTTACTGTTAGAAGAAAGATCATGCAATGTAAATTATAATTTTAAAACTGGGAAAAATGTATCCTATTAGAAATGCCCATATAAAACAGGGAACTGTCTTTAAAAAGAACACATGGGCATACACACACACACATACTCACACTCTCTCAAGGACAGGAGGAATAACTTCCTGCATTAATGTATTGTTACATCCGTGATTAGGAGTGGGAACGTGAATTAGGAATACGTGAGCATTAGGGATTAACAGCTGTTGAGTAACAAAATCAGGATGAGAGCCCAGCCCTTCTGACTGAAAGAAACATGCTTTCCCCTGTATTACTTAGCTCTGAGAGAATTTCATGTTCCAAATTATATGTGGCTTGTGGGAAATTAACAAAAATGTTTAAGGTTGAAACTTTACTTTTAATTTATTATATATTACAAAAGTATGGGAAAGCATACTTTTACTTTATGTATGTATATATGTGTGAGTGCACATATTTGTAAATGTTCTTTATAACATAGCATCTTCAGGATACCGCTGGTGGTTTGCAGAATGTGTTTGACTGTTGAGACTAACTCCCCAGGTGGGCCTCTCAGGCAGTGCACTGGGGAACTGGCCCAGGGCTGATGACAGGAATCCTATATATTAGTTAGCTCTGTGCTGCTATGAAAGAGGCTGAACCCCTTGAGATGTTTCAGGTCAACCTGAAGTTGACCAACTAGCATAAGGTGACTCAGTCTCTCTCCTGGAGAGCAGATTACTATTTGGAGTTGCCCCGAATTATAGGTCCTCTAATCACTATAGACATAAGGCAAAAGAATTCAGACAATAAGCTGGAGTTTTATTTTTTTTAAATACTATACTTTCTAATTCCCAAGTTAATTTTAAAATAATTTATGAATAAATGGGAAGTGGGCAAGTGCAACATGGTTTCCTTTTGGAAATATGTTAAGATATGTATATAATATGTATATAATGTATAAGTAGGTCTATAATTTCCATTTTTCAAACGGCAGTTTTCCCTCTTTGAGTCACAGTAGAGTTAAAAAACATATTCTTCTGCCTGATGTTCAAAATTAGTAGCTGGAAGAGTTGAACTAATTAAGTAATTTGCCTGACTCAATACTTGGTATGTTATAATAACATTCGAGGGTGCCATTAAGTAGGTTCTTTCATTAACCATTTGATGTGGGAGAGTTTCAGAAATGGACTTGATAGTAAAGGAAAATGTCTATAAGGTGTGACTTGAAAATACTGTGATAGCTTCCACAAGTTAAATCCAAACACTTTTATACTTGCCTCACCTTCCACTTTGTACCACAGAATTATCAATATTAGTAAAACACATCACGCTGTGTTATAATCATGCCCTGGTAATACCCTGTGTACCACTGTTGGATATGTACACAGAAAAGCAGAATTTTTTTTGGTTGGAATTTTTCCAATGTTATCTCATGACTGTTAAGCACAGAATTACATATAAAACCAGAAGTAGGCAAAAGAAAAGCTTTATACTGTATTACACAATGTGCCTTTTAAGGGGTGGTTAAAAGAATCCTAGACCAAAGAACCTTTATTTTTTCTAGATGGTATATGTAAAACCCAATTATAATATGGAACCCTGTGAGTATAATAATGTGCATGTTTTACTGGCAAAACTAAACTAACTCACCTTACCCCAAATCGCCATGCACCCAAACTGGATCGCTCTTGTACTTACCACACTGTGTTGAAAATGATAAGTGAGTTTATAATGTAGAAATATAATTGTCCCTTGGTATCCTCAGGGAGTTGGTTCCAGGACTCTCCGTATACTCAAGTCCCTGATACAAAATGACAGAGTATTTGCATATAACCTCCACACTTCCTCCTATAACCTTTTAAATCAGCTCCAGATTACTTATAATACTTAATACAGTGTAAATGCTATGTAAATGGTTGTAGAACTGTATAGTTTTTAAAATTTGCATTTTTTTTTTAAATTTGAGATAGGATCTTGCTCTGTCACCCATGTCATCATAGCTCACTGCAACCTCAAACTCTTGGGCTCAAGTGATTCTCCTACCTCAGTCTCCTGTGTAGTCCCACCACCACACTGGGCTAATTTAAAAAAAAATTTTTTTTGGCCAGGCTCCATTGCTCATGCCTGTAATCCTAGCACTCTGGGAGGCTGAGATGGGAGGATCGCTTGAAGTCAGGAGTTTGAGACTAGCCTGAGCAAGAACGAGACCCCATCTCTACTAAAAATAGAAAAAAATTTACCTGGCCAGCTAAAAATACAAAAAAAAAAATTAGTTGGGCGTGGTGGCATGTACCTGTAGTCCCAGCTACTTGGGAGGCTGAGGCAGGAGGATCGCTTGAGCCCAGGAGTTTGAGGTTGCTGTGAGCTAGGCTGACACCATGGCACTCTAGCCAGGGCAACAGAGTGAGACTCTGTCTCAAAAAACAAAAACAATTTTTTTTTTTTTTTTTGGAGAGACAGTATTTCACTATGCTGCTCAGGCTGGTCTCGAACTCCTGGCCTCAAGTGATCCTCTCACCTCAGCCTCCTGAAGTGCTAAGATTACAGGCGTGAGCCATTGCACCTGGCCTAACTTGCATTATTTTGTATTGTAGTATTGTTATTTGTCATGTATTTATTTTTCTCAAATATTTTCAATCCATGGTTGGTGGAATCCAAGGATTCCTAACCTGCATTTATGGAGGGCTGACTCTGAATGGCTTACACATTTGGTCTAGGAATTACTGTCCCCGTGTGATGCCAAAGCAGCCCCTAAGTGTTCAGTGTGATGAGTACAACATGCAGCCAGGTACCAGCAGTGCCATCCTCCAGCTCCCTGCTCAACCCAGACAATAGGACCTTGGTCAGAAGGCCATTCCTTATGATCATTCCATGCCAAACTGAAAGGCATACCTATGTTGACTGATTTGCTTCCCCAGGTATACATTTTCAGTGAACCCATATATTCTTTTCTCTCAAGTCACAATTCAAGTGGTGTGTATGGGGAGAGGGAGGTATAAAACAGACCTGCAGCAAGGTAGTTATGGGTATTTTTGTTTGTTTGCTTTTTATTCTTTTATATATAATGGGTAGAAAAGAAAGATTGATGATTGCAGTAGGTATTTATACACTCCTTTTGTTTGTCCAGTGTAGGTGCTAAGCAAATTTTTTTTACAGAGATGAGGTTAAGCCACTTGGCATGTTCAACTGTGTACTTCAAAATAAGATTTTCTCCATTTGGTACTGACAGTCTCTAGGGTAGAGAAAAAACAGAGACTGAGTCATGCACCCCAATGCTTGAGATGGTAGAATGGGAGGTAGATATTAATATTAAAATTTACCAAAAGAAACTCACATTTACAAGTACTTGCTAAACACCCATCTGCTTGGGTGAGTGACGTCATTGAACACAACAGGTCTGGAGCTCACAAGCCTTCATGTCTTTCACTTGTAACTTTGTCAGTCCCATGTGTGCCCACATACCAGATTTCATCAACCTCAAGTTCAAAAGATGGAAACGAGGCAATGCCCACAAACCACCTTCTGGGATCTTAGAAGGTATACAAGAAGCAAACTTAACTATATCTCCAGCTTGCAAATCAAATAGGCTATAAGAGGATTTCCTAAAACATCCATATGTGGTATTGTAGTCAGTAAACACTGACCCATGGGATACATTTCTCTCTTAGTCCTCAAACCAGAAATGGGTGGTGTCAAATGGAATTTGGGGGGAGAAAAGGGTACAGAGAAACATGTCATCTTCACCTTGCCCTCCATCTGCCACTTGTTTTTTTATTTGTTCATGTTTTGTTTATTTTCTTTTTACCTCCATAGAGACTCTTTGGAGTCCCTAACCCTAACCCTTTTCTTTCCCTTCATCTTCCTCTCTAAATGTGTTTTCTCAGTAATGTGCTTCTTGTATCCCTATGTACAGGGAGGAAGCTGTGGCGCCTACTCTCTCCAAGGCTCAGGTTTACTCCGGCTTTTAAGCAGTTACTTTACCTGTCTTGTTTTCTTCACCTCTCTCCCTTAACCAAAAGATTGCCACATGGAAAAGTTAATTGTTAAATCCTTTGTCAATGCCAACTGTGCACAAAGCATGTGTACAATTTGGTGAATTTTCACAAACCGGCTATACCTGTGTAACCTGCAGATCAAGGAACGGATATCGCCAGCACCCCCAGAAGCCTCCTGTGCCTGCTCTGGTCACTGTCCCACAAAGGGTAACAGCTGTCCTGTTCTATAACAGAATAGATTGCTTTTGTGTCACATGCCTATGAATATATTAAAGTTTAAACAAAATAACTTTTAAACAATTCAGAGTATTTTTCTAGAAGTAAGGCAAAATTAACCAGGAACAAAGTATTGGTTGTGCTATTAAAATAGAAAAGTTTAATATTATTCATCATTAAAACTTGCATGAAGTATGAAGTATATTTTGTTATTAACTACCCTAAAGTTGTTAATAACATAAGAGCTTAGTTTTGCTTCTTGTTTAATGTTTCCGTTAACTATAACCAGAGAATCAAAAATAAATTTTAAAATATACTAAAAGCCAGTATGCTATGCTCTAAATCTTGAAGACATATTTTAATATATTCCAGTTCGTATCAAGATGTAACATGTAATCCATGAATACGTAGTTATTATGTATCAATAAAAAAATTATAAAAAAATAATGCTAACCATATAACGTTTATGTGGGAAAAAAACCCTTTAAAAATGAAATTATCTCTACTTAACCAAATTTGATTTTATTTGGCAGTTAACTTGTAGCCTCTGAATTGTGAATTTGGAATAATTTAATATTGCAAGTGGACACTGATGGATAGTTCTAGGATCTATTTTACACAACACAGACTCTCTTAGGAGATTTTTTTTAAGCAATTAGCTCATAGATAAATTAATTAGGACATGGAGGAGTAAAGTCATATAGACGTTTTGGAATTTTTATCCTCATAGAGAAATTCTACATTGCAATTTGGAAATAATAAATAAAAATTTAAAAACCCAGTCCAGGCCTGTCCCATGCCCCATCAGGTGCTTACCTGTACTTGGACTGTGCTGACCAACTTGGAGAGATGTTCCCACCATACCAAAAATGAAAGTTCAAAGGGATATGAAGAAAAGGTAGAATGATACCTTAAAATGTAGTCGAAAGGAAGAGAATGAGAAATGGAAACATGATTTAAAAAAGTAAAAAGGGTAACAGGCAGATTGCTTAATAAAGATCAGATGTACTCAGATTATATTGTATAAATTCAGGATTTTCCTAAAGTTAAAGAAGTTGATTTAAATCCAAAGGCAGATACAAATGGTACCACTTGGTGTGGAGCAGCATATTTGGCAGCCAAAGCTTACACAGCATTAAGGTTCTCACTATTTGGTTGCTGTTTCCTGCAGAGGAAGCTGTCTCTGCTACCTGCTGCTGCAAACGCTGGCTTCTGTACAGCATGCCCTTGGGCATGTACTATTTAAGTGGCTTGAAAATGCGTGATTATGCTTCATGTGCTTGTCCAGAGTCTCTTCCCTTATGGAAACAGTGACATTTACAGCTTCTGGAGGGCGAAGTGTTTGTGGGGCTTCAGCCTCCAGTGTTTATCATATTCTTTAAGGAAGAAATTGAGTGGAAGCCCTGCACTGTGTGTAGCAAAAGGAGCATTTATATTGGGAACTCATTTTGCAGATGTCTCCATCTCCTCTTGCCTTCTTTCTGCACACCCATCCATTCTCCCTCTGGCAAGGAGCCATCTCTCCAAACCCTCATCTGAGTCCTGTGACCTACTCTCCTCCTTAGATACCCCAGGCCTCCCCCATTGCACACGGGACGTGGTCTGCCATTTTTAGCACATCACATGCTTCCAGATTGGGCCCCAGCTCATGGGCTCTGCTTTCCGACTCCCCTTTTAGCCACATCCACTTGCAGGCTCTCTCCTCTGACCAGATGGGTAAGGATCTGGCACTTTCTCCCTGCCTCTGCCCACCTCCCAACCCCAACCCCACCAACTCCTATTCATTTTTCCTGCAAGCCTTCCCCCATATGCCCCCCCAACACACGGTGAGTTACTGGTGCCCATCTGCACTACAGCATCATCCCTCTGTTGCTGCACTTCCTCCTCCGTCATAACTGACTTTGTCCTCCTCTTGCTCCTCCTTAACACTAAGTTCCCTGAAGGCAGCCTTCAGAACTCTGTGTCACAGCTACTTAGCACATGGCGAGGCACTGAATTCAGTAGACACTTCATAAATCTTTGTTGAATGAATGGAGCTAAGAGTCCTGTTAGGTTGAAATGACAGCCATCCACTCCCTAAATGTGATTTCTAAAAATGAAGGGGAGTGAACAGGATTTTTTTTCCCTCTCTTTTCAAGTTGAATCCCTATGAATAGAGCTCCCCAAATTCTAGTGATCCGCTTATAAACAGAACACTCTCTAAGGGCAGGGACCACGGACTAGCAGCCCATTCTGTACACACTGTCTCATACTTTACAGTTGCAGCTGATCACCTTGGAGAATCCACATTTACCAGCAACATTGGGAAATCAAAGTTAAACCGTTCAATCTTACCATTTTTGTGCCACTTATGAATCTCAGAGAGAAAACCTGAGATTCACATTTCTTTTCAAAATTATTACAAATATGGTTGAGTATCTTTGTTCTTTTCTTCAGCAGAACACTCAGAACTGAGGGACATGTGTAATTCGTAAATAATTAGTAAATAAATTGGGTAGGATCTGTCCGTGGAGAATTTATGAAAGCACTTTGTCTCAGATTCATAAATGTTGTATCAAACCCTAACACTTAGAACTACACACATTTTCAGCACCTGGTGTGATAATAACACTACTCCGGAACAAACGGGCTCAGCAGTGCTTTGTTACTGTGCTGCATTTTTTTTTTTTTTTTTGTGGCTGCCCAAGAATGATCAATGAATAGATATTAAAATTTGGAGAAGATACTTCTACACTGAGGGGAGTATGCAATATCAACTATCCATGAAGAATTATGAATGCAGTGTCTTGACCCTGAGTTTAGTCCAGCCCTGTTGCAGATGGGGACATGAACACACACCTTTAGCCTAAAGGCCAAGGAAGGTGCTGCGCTGTCCCCTGCCCATGTGTATCAGAAACATGGCCACAGCCCCATTCTGCCATTGCTCCTGCAGGACATGGCCATATGGCCAAAAGATGCCTTCTGCAGACAGAGACAAGGGGCAGTGTGCATTTGAGGATCATTAGAGCTTATGTGAAATTGCTTGTATTTTCACAGTATCTTCTCAGTCTCACATCCTCCTGAGTACTAAGCCCTGTCCATTTCTCTCCCCGATATCTTTTTAAGAGAGTTTTGTTTTGTTTTTTGAAGTTTTGCAGTTTCCCAAAAGGTCAAGTTAAAACTGGAAGCATGCCTGGCACAATGTCAGTTAATTAAAGAGACCTTTTTCCTTACTCTGAACCCATACTAGAATTGAAATAAAAATATTACCAGTGGTTGAAGCTAGGGACATTGAGCAATTTTTAGTGGTAAAACGAACATTGCAGGAATTTAATGAAAGCACATGGAATTTTAAATAATAACAAAAAAGTAGGTGGAGCATTTGAATAAACTATTTCACTGCTCCATGCACACATACACTAGATACAAGGGGCTTTTGGGGAGTGAAGAGAGGAGAGCCTAAGTGTGGATTTCTTCACATCCGTGGAAATCATTTTAAATCACTTTTGTAAGCAAGTTAAGTGGATTTTAATGACTTTGTGGGTGTTGACTATTAGCAGTTGTCATGCTGACTGGCAGTCTGGCAGTTCTTCTGTCTGGTGACCCCACCACGGCCCCAGACTGTGCCTGATTTCCACAGCACAAGCACAGACCCATGTCTGTCCCAGGATTCATGGATTCATGCACCAGGCAAAGGATGCTCTTTTAAATAAGAAAACTTGTTCTTCTGTTAGGAACCCACGTTGGGTCCCCGAGCACTGGGGTTTTGCTGTTATTTCAAGTAATATATAGTCATATACCTCAAAATGACATTGATCAACAACAGACCACATATATGACAAAGGTCCTCTAGGATTGTAATAGAGCTGAAAAGTTCCTATCGCCTAGTGACATCGTAGCTATAGTCATTACTCACGTATTTGTGATGATGCTGGTGTGAAATCTACTGCACTGCCAGTCATATAAAAGTCTAGCACATACAATTATGTACAGTACATAATACTTGGTAATGATAATAAGTGACTGTCACTGGTTTGTGTATTTACTGCACTATGCATTTTATCATTACTTTAGAGTGTACTCCTACTTATGAAAAAAAAAGTTAACCATAAAACAGCCTCAGGTGGGTCCTTCAGGAGGTATTCCAGAAGAAGGCGTTGTTATCACAGGAGATGACAGCTCTGTGAGTGTTATTGCCCCTGAAGACCTTCCGGTGGGACAAGATGTGGAGCCAAAGACAGTGGCATTGATGATCCTGACCCTGTGTAGACTCAGGCTAATGTGTGTGTTTGTGTCTCAGTTTTTAACAAAAAAAAATTTAAAAAAAAATAAAAAATTTTAAAAATAGAAAAAAGTGTATTGAATAAGGATATAAAAAAAGAAAGGATAGGATATAAAGAAAGAAAATATTTTGTACAGTTGTACAATGTATTTGTGTTTTAAGCTAAATGTTATTACAAAAGAGTCAAAAGGGTAAAAAAATTAAAAAGTTTATCAAGTAAAAAAGTTACAGGAAGCTAAGGTTAATTGATTATTGAAGAAAGAAACTATGTTTTTAAAATTTTGTGTAGCCTAAGTGTTCAGGGTTATAAAGTCTACAGTGTACAGCAATGCCCTAGGCCTTCAGATTCACTCACCACACGCTCACTGACTCACCCAGAGCCACTTCAGTCTGGTAAGTTCCATTCGTGGTAAGTGCCCTAGATTGTGTACCATTTTTAATCTTTTGTACTGTATGTTTACTGTACTTTTTCTATGTTTAGTTACGTTGAGATACACAGATACTTACCGTTGTGTCCCAGTTGCCTACAGTGTTCAGTCCAGTAACCTGCTGTATGGGTTTGTAGCCTGGGACCAAGAGATTGTACCGTTTACAGCCTAGGTGTGTAGTGGGCTGCACCATATAGGTTAGTGTACGGGCACTTTATGTTGTTCCCACAACAATGCAATGGCCTGACAACACATTTCTTAGAACATATCTCTGTTCTTGTGACGTGTGACTGTATTAAAATTAGAAAATCTGGGAAAATTATTTTGCTTCTCTTAATGACCTTAGTTACTACCTGCACACCTCAAGCCCTTTTCATTTTCCTTGAGTCGTGCTATGCCAGCTTAATAGGGTTTGCATTGCCAGTTGGTTTCTCTGTACATTTTAATTATGTTGTTTTCCTGGACAAGGTTTTTGATAACTGGATGTGGTTAGAAAAGTTTATGATTGTGTTCCGGAACGTTGGTGTCAGCCAGGAATTCCTCATCCTGTGCGAAAACCAACCTGTCAACCTGAAGAATGGGGTACTTTTCAGGAAACCCATTACTGTTGTGTATTGGAACTGGATTCAAAAGGATCCTAAGCTTTTGGGAGAGGAGATGAACTTGGCCTGGGCACACCTTCGGAAATGGGTTTAGTGTTTTGCTTGTTCCTTTGTTGGATTTCTTTTTCAACTGCTTTCTATTCTTTGGAAAGGTTTACTCTTAGGCAGTGAAAGTAAACACAATTTTATGGCATCCTAGAAAACTGGTAATAAATAAGAAGTGTCTAACAAGAAGTGTCCTAGGTTTACTTGCTTACATTTCATAAACATCTGCACTAATTGGAGGTAATTTCAGTGTGTTGTACTCTTTTAGTGAATTACTATTACACATTCAGTTTACACACCAAAATAACTGTCATTATTCTTTTTTTGGAAAGAAAGGCCTTCTCGGCAGGGCGCGATGGCTCACGCCTGTAATCCTAGCACTCTGAGAGGCCGAGGCCGGTGGATTGTTTGAGCTCAGGAGTTCGAGACCAGCCTGAGTAAGAGTGAGACCCCATCTCTACTAAAAATAGAAAGAAATTTACTGGACAACTAAAAATATATAGAAAAAATTAGCCAGGCATTGCGGTGCATGACTGTAGTCCCAGCTACTCCAGAGGCTGAAGCAGTAGGATCGCTTGAGCCCAGGAGTTTGAGGTTGCTGTGAGCTAGGCTGATGCCACGCACTCTAGCCCAGGCAACAGAGTGAGACTCTGTCTCAAAAAAAAAAAAAGAAAGGCCTTTTCTCAGTGTCCAGCAGAAGGCTAGCATCGTGCCGGGCCACATGCATAATGCCTCTGCTCTCCCTCTGGCCAGGTGAAAGGTGGGCAGTCTCACTGAGTGGGGCTCAGGTGGGTTCCTGTGCAGACAGTGGTGAGTGCATCCTCCCCAGGTGACTGCCAGTGTGGAGCTGGTTCCCCCGTCCTCCCCTCAGGCAGGTTACCTTTGGTCATTGCGCTGGTCAGCCACACCAGCAGAAGTAGAAGGTGGCTGTACCAGCCTCCGCTGATAAATAAAGGGTTATCGCTCAAGTGGCAGGTGCCTCCTGGGCAAGGCCCTCTGTTCAGTTTGCTGTCTGTCCAGAAGGGGCGAGGTGCAGAGAGGATATGGGAAACCCGGCCACCTGGGCAGGTGTGGGAAAGAGCAGCAGCAGGGGTCCCTTTGGAGTTGGCCCAGCTTAAACTTTAGCCTTGGATCCCTGCTTAGCCCAGTGTGCATGTCCCTATCAGTCAAGTTAATGAGCAGAGCTAAGAAGCAAACAAATCCTTTCTTCCCTCACCAGGGTTCTTTCATGTCCTGGAAGGTCTGACTGACAGCTTTGAAGGGCCCACTCCTGCCCTGAAAGCCCAGGCAGCTGGAGGAGGCGGCGTTTGCACCTTTGAAACTGTCAGCCCCGTCCCCTCCCTAACTGGGAAACCTAGGCAGAAGGAGGGGAGAAGTGGGGAAGGAGGTGTGGCCCCCTCTCCCCCACCTCCACAGCACTGGCTTCCCAGGACGGGAGTAGTTATCACTGAGTTCAAAGGGCAGTTGTTATTTGGGGCCTCCTGGGGGAAAAGATGAAAGGATGAGAGGAGATTGTTTCTGTTTGCTACAGGAAATTAACACAGTAGTCCTAGTTTGGTTTTTCTTGGGATATCTGAGTACAAGAGGCCAAGCTTTGTGCACAAGGAAGCTGCCAGAAGTCTGGGCCCCCTTTTCCCTTGGTTGCACCTGTCTGAAAGGTGCCCTTGCCCTCCAGATGGAGGATTCTGGTGAGTCCGCAGCTCCCTCCCAGGCCTTCCTCTCCTGAGGTCCGTGTCTTGTACTGGTGGGATATTCTGTGGGATATACACCCCAAGTCCCCTCCAACCCTGCCCCCATTGTTAATATATGAGAGTTCATCTAATTTGCCTTTGTATCCCCAGTGGCTAGCAAATTCCTTTCCTGGATATTTGTCGAATAAAATAGAAACTTCTTTCATGGTAGACGTCGGTTTGTTACAATCAAGCAGTGGCTTGCCACCAGTCTACTTTGTACCTTACCATCAACTTGCTGCAGAATATAATGACACTCCTTCAATGAATAATGCATTTAATAAGTGTGGTTTTTGTATTGCACTCCCTGATTCATGATCTCCCGCCACCATTCACACATGTGGGACCAGAAATTTAGAGAACAGTGCATTCTAAGGTTAGAAATTTCCTTCCTAAGAAGAGAAACAAGTGGGCTTATTATAATTGTCTCTTAAGCCCCCAAACTCTAAGCAGATGCCAGATTTAGGACAGTTCTGCCATATTGGAGTCTCTCCTTGATCACTTCAATTTCTGGTCTCCCATTCTATTTCTTCTTTGTCTCTGTCTCCGATGTGTCAGTCTTCAGCCTTAACAGAAAGCATCATTGAAGCAGTGCCGGAGGCTTCCAGGGCAGTTATCTTTGCTTTGGGACTGGTACACAGATATTTAGTTTATTACGGCCGGTTCTAAAAATTTATGACCTATGAAAAGTTTATTTTCAGTATAACTGAGGTCAGAATTTGACATTTAATCTGAAATCCATGTGGCACTCAGCTGCGCAGGATGTGAAAGCGCTTTGTAAACAGTAGCAGCGGCCTTTGAGGAAGGACAGAGCTTTGCAGTCAACAGACTTAGTCCCAAATCCCGGGGCCTCCACCTTGGGAGATTTGTGTGATTTGCTTTTTTTCTTTTCTTCGTTTTTTTCCCTCTATTTGTTTTAACAGAACACAAAAAATTAACCATATTCTAGGCTTCAGTTTCTTCCTCTGTACAATGAGAGTAACTAATCTGGTTCTTTTCGACAAATGATATTTTTAAGTGCCAGCCAGCATACCTGTATTGGGCTCAAGGGCAGCATTTGTTGCTATTATTGTAAGAGCACAATAGAAGAGTCAAAGGAAATGGAATTGGCTGCATGTCTGGCAATTTTTTTTGGCTCTTACTTAAACAGGCCTGGTAAAAGTGATATAGGTGTTTTGCTTGTTTGTTTGTTTTGCTCTTGCATTACATTTTGTATTATTATTTCACGATATTACAGGGGTATAAATGATTCAGTTACATGGATTGCTTTTGTACTGCCTGAGTCAAAGTTATAAGTGTGCCCATCACTCAGACAGTGTACATTGTACCTGTTCCTGTGATTTTACCCATTCCCTCCTCCCCTCTCCCACCTGCATAATTTCCGTTGAATTTTACTTCCATCTGTGTACATGAGTGCTGATTGGTTAGTTCTAATTTAATAGTGAGTACACATGGTGTTTGTTTTTCCATTCTTGTGATACTTTCAATTCTTGTGATGGACTTCGGCACCACTCAGATTGTTGCAAAAGGTATTAATCCATTTTTTATGGCTGAGTAGTACTCCGTGGTGTACATATACCACATTTTATTAATCCACTCTTGAATTGTTGGGCACTTGGGTTGATTTCACATCTTTGCAATTGTGAATTGTGTTGCAATAAACATTCTAGTGCAAGTGTCTTTTTGATAAAATGACTTTTTTTCCCCTTTGGGTAAATAAATACCCAGTAGTGGGATTGCTGGATCAAATGGTAGGTCTACTTTTAGTTCCTTGAGGAATCTCTGCACTATTTTCCATAGAGTTTGCACTAGTTTGCAGTCCCACCAACAGTGTATGAGTGTTCCTTTCTCTCCACATCCATGCCAGCATCTGTTGTTTTGGGACTTTTTAATAAAGGCCATTCTCTCTGGGGTTAGGTGATATCTCATGGTGGTTTTAATTTGCATTTCTCTAATGATTAGTGACATTGAGCATTTTTTCATGTGTTTATTGGCCATTAGTCTATCTTCTTTTGAAAAGCTTCCATTCGTGTCTTTTGCCCACTTTTTAGTGGGGTTGTTTGATGTTTTCTTGCTAATTCGTTTGCATTCTTTGTAGATTCTGGTTATTAGCCCTTTATCGGATGTATAGCTTGCGAATATTTTCTCCCATTCTGTAGGTTGTCTATTTGCTCTGCTGATTATTTCCTTGACTGTGAAGAATCAAGATGGCTGACCAGAGATACCAGCATTACCTTTTTATCTAATAATACCTTATTCTTTGAAGTGACTACGGTTGATTTAATTTACAATCCAGACAGTGGTTTGGGGGGAGGCTTGAGGAAGAAAGAACAGAAAGGTCTTGGATGGAAATTCCCTGACTTTCAGTCCTCTGTGGGACACAAGTACACAAAATTTTAATCTCCTGCTTCTAGGCCACATTTGGTGCTCCATGGAACAAACCCTCTTTGAAACTGAATGTCTGCCTAGCAGCCGGGGCTCACTCTGGGCCCTCCTTCTTCCTGACTGGTGCTCTGCAAGGTTAGACCTGCCATGAAGTGTAGCCTCTGGTTAGACAGGTAATTAAGTATTAGGGAAAAAAGCAGAAAGACTTTGAAGTTACATAAAACTTGTCATCTTTTTGTTTTTTTTAAGGTTCTTAGAAATGACTTAGCCCTTTTTGTCTCCAAAATTGTAGGCTTTGCTGATGCACTGTCGGGTAACAGAGTTAGATGTTCCTGGCACAGAGTGAATACTTCTTCAATGAATGGAGAAAGTACAGCTTAAATGATTCAGAGAAGGGAGGGAAATCAACAAGAAAAGGGAAAGAGTATAAACAATTAACTGTCAGATGTCCCGATTGCCAACAGTGGAATAATGACAAACATTTTCTGAAACTGAAGAGCCCTGTTGCTTTAAATGGGAGGCGTCAAAGAAGGGAGCTTTGGAGTCAACATGGATGGGTTCAGATACTGACTGCCACTTCCAAGTGATGTGACAACCGGGACTGGTTGTGGGACCCCATGTGGAATTAAAATGTGGGGCCCTTTGTTCAAAAAGCAGGAAAAAAGTGCCCTTAAAGGTACTAAAAATGTTTTGTCTCCTTCCTTTCTCATTCCTTCCTTGTCTCTCTTCCCTTCTCTCTCTTGAATTGTCACGGTGTTTTTAATGTTCTAAGTAATGAAAACTTAAAATTTTAATTATTAGCATGAATTTTTCTGTTTGTTTTTAACTTGTGCAATGCCAGTTTTATATGCAAATATAAGAGCATTTAACTCATTTGCATAATCACCGAAATGACACAGTTTGTATTTCGTAGCTGGCACCTGCCTATGTATTTCTTTCTGACCAGAACCGTGGAAACACTGCTGAAAACTAACTCCACTGTTTTTATATCTCTTCTTGATACCAGCAGTTCTACCAACGCAGTCTACCTTCCGCTTACTGATGGGTAAGGCGGGGCTCTCTGTGTCGTCATTTCGAGCACAAGTGATTGGCTAATACAGGGAATAAGAAAGGACATTAAGGGGTCCTTGCCCCATGTGTTTCTTGGAGCACAAATGCCTTCTTTTTGCTTTTGAAGCCAGTTCTGATTCTAGCAGAAAGCATGACCTCTCAGGCCTGCTGGGTCCCGTGCTTGTCATAGAGGTGCCACGTTCACCTTGTACTCGTTTTGAGTCTTGTGAAGCTCCCATGCATCATGGCCTCATTAGACTCCTGCACCCATGGGACATTCCAATGCTGTATGTGAACGGGCGGCAAGGAACGGTGGACGCTGCCTGACACACACATTACCCATATCTGCTTCGTATTTCCTTTCTCTCCCCTCTGACTTCACTTACAGAGCACAAGGTCAAAGACAGAATTACTGAGAACTTCAAGCCAGTGACAGTAGAACATGGAAACAAGTGTGGCCCTTCTGAGTATGGGACCCTATGTGACTGCGTGGGTCACATGCCCAGGAAGCCGGCCCTAGTCTAATAGGTTCTTAACCTCAAGGAGCCTCCATTTCCTCATCATAAAATTGAAGCCAGTATTACCTAATTCATAGGTTGTTCTTCTGTTTAAATGAAGCCATGTTTATTGTTTACATGGTACCACCTTGGTACATAATAAGCCTTTAATAAAAGCTAATTCCTGCCACTTCTACTACTGAGCAAGTCTTCAAACCTGATGGCTCTATTGTGGTAATGCAAATGCAAGTCAGAGTCATTAAATGTCACTTCTGCACTGAGCAGGCCGCAAACAAAATTTTATAAGTCACAAACATACTTTATTGTCTCTTTTGAAATGACTCGGTGTCTGTACAAATGAATAAGCAAATAAAATATAGTGCCTTCACGGCTTCAAAGAGCAATGCTGTTTTGTACAGATGTAAGGCCTAACTGTGGGCAACTTTCTCTCCTCCTCTGTACCTCAGTTTCCTTGTGTCTAAAGTGAGAGCATTTCATGTGTGATGTGGATCCTAAAAAATGTCACATCATGGCATAGGGTCTCACAGCGAGGATGGACCTAAGGTAAAAGTTAAGGTAAAAATAAGTGTATGTAAAAGGACGTGATGGAGAGAAGAGGTACAATGAGTTTTTCTATCACTGTTCTATCGCCTGGGTGCACACCGTGTGTTAAGCACCATACAGTGTTCTTTCTCTGTAGATGGGGCTTTTGCCTGGAAGAACTAATGCACATGTACAATATGTCAGGACTATTCAGACACAGTTTTGTAGCCACATTTCACCCCTGTAGAAACTCCAAGCAAGTACTTTCTAAATCCGTTTCAAGGGTCCTGCATAAATAAAGCGCTCTTGGTAGGCTGAAGTGCCTGGAGTTAATAATACTCCCGTAAGGTCGGAGTTTTCTTGATGGGGTGAGACACAGTGGTGTGCTGGATCTGGCCTGTAGATTTTCAGGAATTTCGTGAGCCAATTATTAAACAGCATTGAAAACAAAGGTAGTAAATACTCAGCACTCATCACTTCCTAATTATTTTACTTCATTTTATTATTATCTATGCTCTTGAGGTCATTTACTCTCATTGTATTTGTATGGTGGAAATATCATATACAGCGATGAGCTTTTGTGGATGTTTTCCCAATTCTGTTGAGTACTGTCCCATGAGTAGTTTGAAGTTGGCTGTGGTGGAGGTATTTACACCACGGAAAAAGCAAACACTAACCATCAGGGCTCTCTTCCCTCTGCCTCCCTGAGAGGCAATTGTAAAACATTTATCCGTGCACTACGGGGTGCGATTTAGTGCAGAAGCTCCTTTTGGAAGATTTGTTACAAGCTGTGGCTATTGTAGACCATTACAGAAGCCATTAGAGAGTGTGAAAAGGCAAAAGGAGAAGAAGGAAATAAACATTTTTTGAGCATCTGTGCTTGGCAATACATTAATTGCCTTTCATATGGAGCCCAATTAAAATCTCTGTGATATCACCTCAATCTTGCAGTTGAAGAAACTGATCTGTGGCTTAATAACTTGCCCAAGTTGATATAGCTAATAAATGAAAAAAACTTATGTTGGAAATATATTTGAATCCAGGTATTTGTGACTCAAATGCTTATTATCTTTGATGTCTCAAATGGAAGTGGGAATACATTTTGTAAAGGGAATAGTGTTAAATGCTATGGTCCAATTTTTGTAAGTATAATTAATACTGTATTCCTTCTTTCATTCATTTATTTGTACATCAAACACTGAACGTAAAATGGGCCAACCACTGGACATTTAAAGGTTCTGCCCAGGGAGGAATAATTCCGTAGGAAGTGCCATGGGAGCACAGAAAGAGACTGAGGGCCACCAGAGAAGCCAAGAAAACAGCCCTGGCAAAGGCATGTAGGTGTGTCTGGCGTTGCATGTGGTCTCCAGGGTTTACAGTGTTGTGGGGAAAGAGGTTGGTTTTGGTGGCAGTAATGGGAATTATACAACTGCGGTCGCGCGGGCATCTGTGGGGAGTTCGGTGATTGCAAGCAGTGTGCTTAACATTGTTTCTGTGGGAACCTCTGTCCAGGTGCCAGACCATCCCGGAAGGGAGGCACACACGGGATACAGTCGCCCATTTTTCCTGGTCTTCTCTGGCATTGGACTGCAGCCATTCTAGGGGCATGCAATGCAAGGAAGCTTTGACAAGGCAGGCTCATGGGCTACGCCCCTCAGATTTTGGTTCATTAAGTCTGGGGTAAAACCCAGGAAGTTGCATTTTAAACACACAGCCTTGGAGATTCTGAGGCTGTACTGGCCACCACACTTTGAGAAATATTATTATTCTATAGCATCTATGCTCTCTGCCCAAATAAGAGAAAGGGGCATGCACAATGATGATAATATCTCTTCCAAGCTCCATATCACTTTTATACCCAGTCTCTATTGATCCCCAACATTACCCAGTGAGATGTTCAGAGCAGTTAATTATGCTTCTTATTTTACAGTTGAGAGAATGAGGATGGCACAGGTTAATTAAGTGTCTCCAGGTCCCACCTCTAGCAACTGGCAGACCCTGACTTTTGAGTGTTTTACCAGTGCATTTTCCTTGGGTGCACAGTGCCCCATAGTGGTTACAGCCACTATGTTGTGAGGATGTCACCTCACGGCTCTGGAACCAGCCTTAGAAACCATGCAATTAGCCAGGGGGCCACCTGTGCCCCCCAAAGTATTTTGAATGCTATTGGAATGATTCTACAAACTTGACGATGCACTAATTTTATTCTTGAGCTTCCCTAGTCTCAATTTCTGCAGCATTCTGTTTAGCTACAGAACTTTAAAATATTCAAGCGGTAAAATCCATGATTCGATCAATTCAGTATCATTAGGTGACAAGAAGCATATTGTGAATAGAATAGATTTCTGTAGGTTGTATTTCAGTCCCTTTCCATCACTTAGTAACAGCAAACAAGACAGAGAGAACAAGAGAGTGAGCGTGAGCCAGACAACCCGTGTTCTCATTTTGTGTCTGCCTCCAGCTAGCTTTGTAACCACAGGTAACTTGCTTCATATCTCCAAACCCTGGGCTCTTCATTTGTAAAGAGAGAAAGTTAGAATCCTTGTAAGGTCTGTCCCAGCTCTGACACACATGATGGCAGGCTTCTGGGTCTCCAGGGTGGAGGGAGAAAATATCTCCACTGATACTGTGTTTCTTTGGCTTTCCTAAGACAAAAAAACGAAAATTACATTGTAAGCAATGAACTCATGATTCTATTATTGTAATCGTTTATTTTGGGATTGGGAAACATAGAAACATATTTCATCAAGTTAATTAGATTTAAAATAGCTCAATGATTTTCTCCAGCATTTAGTCACTTTTCTTGGCTGCTCTGTCCTGTCTCTGTCTAGAAATGTTTCTTTTATGCCGTGCCTCAGTTTAGTGCCTGGGTCATAAAAGAAAGCATAATAAAATTATATTCCTCTCAGCCCATGCTTCTCAGTTGTTTTCCCTTAGAACTGATATTTTGTTTTATTGCAGAATTGGGACTAAAAATTTTACTCAAATGAGATGGGCAACCAAGCTGGAAATGCTTTTTTTTAAAGCACATAATGCAGCGTAAACTGACAGTAGCATACATGGCTTAACTTGAACTTTACATTCTGAGAGAGCCAGGACATTTTTTAGGGTGTATTATTTTTTTCTTTGCAGTCAGAGTAATAACCCTACACTGTTCAGAAATGAATTCCAGATATAGATTTTTATCAAACTCATCTGACATTTTAAATAAATTTTAGACTGATGAATTCAGTGTTTCTGTGATAGAGATCATAAACATTTTCCTTTCTCAAAAAGCAATCTAGGGAGTATGTATTTGTACTGTAGTTAATGCTGTGTTAAGTCAGTGTAATATAGCTGCTGCAAACATTTGTAGAGCAAAGAAAAAAAAAAGCCTTTATTTAAATCTTGCCAAGAGCAGAAATAAAATGAGCAAATGCACGCTGGAGCGAGAGGCAACATAAAGATCGGTGCTGCTTTATGACTCTGGTGCAGGGGTATTAGCATTTCATTTAAGCTGCGTGTCATATACACAATGATCACTAATAATTTTATGTCTGTGTGGCTTACGAGAGATGTTTGAGATGTTTGTTGAGTGAATAAATGTTAGGTAAGTGCTTTCTTTTCTGCTATAAAACTGTCATTTACTCAGCATGGAAATTAGATGCAGATACTCTTATTGTAATACCATTTGTATATTTACATAAAAGTATGAAGTAAGAATAAGTGAACATCTATTTTATTTAGTAATGCGATATTCTTGGCTGACACAGGTACTATGAAGACAACTTTACCAGTAATTTCCACTAAATTATAGGATCATGGAAGATAAGATTGTGTTGATTGTGTCTTTTTAATCTCCACCATCTCACACAGTGCCTGGGCATGTGATAAATTCCTAATACACACACATGTGTTTGTGTATATACATATATGCACACGCACATGCACACACATATATACATATAAATGAATATTCTCATTAAGGGGCAGGTGGGCAGTTTATATGCCATGAGTTATTTACAAATTGGGAGAAAGATTTCCACAGGCCAGAGAGAGGTTTCAGTAGGAAGGAAAAATGGCTGGCCAGGCTGGTGGGGGGAAGATAAGCTGATTACTTGTTCAGTGTAGATTTGGAATCAGAATACATCAGTTCTTGTGATGATTCATGGTATCATCTCAGAGACACGCAATGTTCAGACAGTGTTTTCTTCCTTTTTGTTGTGCTATTTCCCTGTGTCTTCCTGGTAAATTTTATGTTCTGAGTCTGATGATTTAGCCACAACTATGGTCTCAACTTTCTATTCCTCCTATAATTTCTGTCACTGACATTTCAAGAGTGGACTTGGAATTTGGGTTTCAAGTGTTTGGCGTTGGTGCCTCCTAAATGTGTTAGACTGTAAAATGTTTGGTCCTCCTGAAGCCAGCAGAAGTTTTGTGCAGTCATTGAAGCTGGGTGGGTATGGCTATGTTATTATTTTCACGTTTCTCTCTTTCTAGTTCCATGCATCACAGATGCCATACTTTTGAGTTCCTATATCCCAGTTGAATGTGTCTGGTGCAAAACCCTTTACAAGGGAAGGTCTTTACTGAGCTAAGATGGGGATGCTGAAACCCATTGCATTTTATTTATGTCATTAGATGTGATAAGACATTAAAATTATAATATTTTCAAAAGTTGTTGTAGAAGCCAGCCTTTCCATATCACGATGTGTTTGTAGATTATCTGGTACTGAGTGGTCTGACCTGTGTAAAGAAGGTCTGGTGTGCAGCTGTGGATGTACCCAGACTGCAGTGAACGGTGCACACGTTCTCAGCTGCCTCACCCTTTGCAGCTCTTGTTTCCTCCACTTGAAGTGTGCCCCTGCTCCCAGGTACCTAAGTCCTCACCATCCATTTGTTCCCAGCTTAAGCTTTACTGCCTCTTGCCAAAGACCTTCCCAGGCTCCCCATTTGGAACTATGCCCTGAAGTCTTTGGTCTCACAGCACCTTATTCATTTTCTTCCCGACCTCCTTCATGGACTGACTGAGCGCTTGCTCCGTGCCAGACACTGTTCCAAGCTCTGAGAATCCATGGTTAACGACAAAGACAGGTTTCCCTCCTGCAGATTAGGGCTCACTGCAGAAGAAAGGCAATAAACAAATAAGCATATCTGGTGGTGAGAGGTGCCAAAAGCAAAACAAAGCCAACGAAGAGGGGTAGAGAGGATGGGATGAGAAAGTGCCGGAGGGAAACCCTTTCTGAAGAGGTGGCATTTGAGCTGAGACTTCAGCAAAGCCTGGAAAAGCCAGGCCTGTTTCTAGAGGAGGACTGTTCCAGTCAAGGGAACGGCCTGTGCAAAAGTCCTGGAGTGGGTGCTGTGGAGGGCTGAGAACTGGGAATCGGCCATATCGAATTTCCATTTTAAAAGTGTCATTCCGACTGCGGTGGAGCAGCCACAGAAGAGAGGCAGGATGGAAACAAGCGGAGGACTGGTCCCAAGTTCTCACACCAATGCAGTGAGGTGGCTGGGACCATGTGAGGGTGGTAGAGAAGGCAGAGGCTGTCAGAGGAGATGTGTTTTGGAGTTAGGGCTGTCAGGGTGTGCTGGAGGTATGAACCGAATGTGGGTGTAAGTTGAAAAAGGAGTCAAAAACAACAACAAATTTTAGACCTGGGCAGCAGGTTGAATGGCCATGCTCTTTACTGGGTGGGGCAGACTAAGGGATGAGAAGAGAATAACAGATGGTTTGTTTGGATGTTAAGGGTGACATTTCTAGAAAACATTTAAGCAGAGATATCACATAGGTGGATGATTATATGGATTGCAGTTCAGGGAAGAAACAAAGGGTTAGGTATAAACAAATGTGGGAGATATCTGTATTTGGAGAACACAGCACAATTATAACTGCATTTATGTAACAGGTATATATTTTTCATCTACATTCACAAGTGTTCAAGAAATGCAACTTTATCTAAATTCAACTTAAGCTATGTTTTGAGACCCCATTCCACTCAGTATTGGCAAATTTGACTGCCAGTGCAGCCAGTCCTTTTAGTTGATTAAATAAAGTTGACGTTATAAACATAAGTGATTTGGATTCTTTGTTTCCCTTCTAATGCCTGGGGGCTTAGATAGCCTCATGACGTCAGGGGGGGTTGCTAGTCCTTAGTGGGCATCCACTTACACATGTGTAGTACTGTCCTGGCGTTAGCTTCCCATCTGGTCTCCTGCCTTGTGCGCATTATAGTATGTGCTGCCCACTGCTGTCATAACCCCAACCCCCGTGCCTGCAAATCCCTTTGGGGCTGTGGATTCTCCCTACTTGGGGCTACATATGGCTGTTCTCCCACGCCATTCTGGGCACAGAAGACTGTGGCTCACACAGTCATCCCGGTGCTACTGTTTTTAGTGAGGTGGGGAATTCCTGCAACATTGTCACATCCAAGATTCAAGGAACAGACTGCGGCACGATCCTTTCTCCATTCAGCCCCCAAACTTGCCTAGGGTTCTTGTCTTCTTCCTCCTGGCATTAACCCCAGTGGGTTTGGGGTTGGCAGGATATGGGGGAAACTGCCTCTTGCCAGTATCTAACTCATCTGCCTCAACTCCCACTCTCCTTTTCTATCAGCCAAGAGATAATTTTTATCTCCCCTTGAGCAAAAGAAAACTGACTTAGCAAATATTCTTCCCAATTTTCATCCTCCCTGCTCTACCCTTTGAAACACAGCTTTTGAACTTAAAAGCCAAGAATTGATGTAACTCCCTTCTGGTTCCTTTGTGACAATTATCCTTTAGGAATGGGAGGTCTTATGTGTGTATGCCTGTGAATAGAGGAATGTCATGGTGTGAGAGGAAATGGAAAAAAAAATCAATTAAGACTGCACAGTATCCTGCAAGATTTGTATACTTAATTTTTGTGTTTCCCACATCAGTCCCAGCTCAATAAGGAGAGAAGTTAATTTGCTTTACTCATAGTTGTCTACCTAGAATCCAGTACAGAGTAGGCACTCAAATGTCTGTAAAAGGAATAAAGCAATAGGTGAGTGTGTCATGGACCATCAGTTCTGCGCTCACGTCTACACATGCACACATATGTAAAAGAAAGTTTGTGCTGCTGTTCACATGGGAACAGTCACGCAGTGATGGGCATGACTGGAGTTTGTTGGAAGTTGGAAGATATTATGAGAGCAAGCTAGTCCTCAGAGTTAGAAACCTCAGAAAGTATTTCATAATCTGGCATCTTTTTACTGGCTTTGAAAAATAAAACCTGGACAAGCATACTGTAGAGCAAACACCCGACCTGTGTTTGGGTTATTCGTAAGTCTGCTGTGGGTCCTTATTCTGGAATCTCACCCCAGTGAAGGTCACGCTGCACACACTTTTCTACGGGGACAGCTCTGTGCACAGAGGGGAACATGGAGCTCCGGAGGCTCGGGGGCAGAGCTCAAAGCCCCACACTGAGAAATTTCTTGAAGGCTCATGTTTTGTTTTAAATATTCAAGTTGATTTTATATTTAACTTCAAAACAAGTGTGTATATGCTTTAATATAAAAATTAACGTGTTTCTCTCACTCCAAGTCTCCTGTGAAAATCACCACCCCAGGAAGATCTGGCTGGCTTAATCCCATGATGTCTAAGGATAACATATCCCATTGTAAGGAGCAAGGTGTTAGGTCATTAACAACTTGGCATTTTTTTTAATATGGCCTTAAAAGTTCCATCCTTAAACCCAAACTTCAGTAGTGTTAATGCTACTCTACAACAGCCTCTAAATAGCCTTACAGAGCAAACAACTACCTCTTTACTTGCCCAGAGGAGTGTTCACCTGTCCATGATTCTCACCGGCACCTCTACATTTGCCAAGGTGATTTTTTTTGTGTACACCAGGATCATCTTTTCATTTATACTTATTTTATGAAACAAGAAATTAACTAAGATCCCTGTGACATAATTATTAAATCTAAATATTGACTATTCCTCACATCGTAAAAACT
This sequence comes from Varecia variegata, assembly GCA_028533085.1. NCBI lineage: Eukaryota > Metazoa > Chordata > Mammalia > Primates > Lemuridae > Varecia > Varecia variegata. The sequence continues at coordinate 71,619,504 of CM052437.1, read as the reverse complement.
GAACAAATTTGTAAGACCTCTAAATTCAAAAAGTTCTTGCTAATACACTTTTTCCTTGGTTATTTTCAACAACATTGGGAGGTAAGGAGAGCAAATGTCATCCCTGTCCTCATTCTGCCTGACTGCCCCCAGTGTTAACAAGTGGTGCTTTTAACAGTTGCCTCGCTGCAACTCATGCTTCTCATCCATGCAATGGGCTTGACTGTGGTTTCCCAGTGGGGTGGAGGATTGGAGGGAGACTCACATGGTAACTGCTCAGCACCTCAGTTGGTGCCATGAGTGTCAGACAGATGGGAGGTTAAAATATCATGTGTTTTAGTGACAAAGCCATGCAAAGATTGTGGCCTGGGTGTGAGGAACAAGTTGCATTATTGCCAACCCTCCCTTTTCCCTTATACACCCAAGTCTAGACCTAGGACTAGCCCATGGAGGGACAGTTTGGGCCTCCAGAGACTCACACTGTGATGAATGCCTCCCCTTTGGACTGGGGACTCCTTTTTTATGGGAAGGATTACAGGGTGGAGCAAGAGGCCGGGATGGTACTCCTGGGATGTTCCTCAACAAGGAAAGAGGAAGGCTAGGAAAGAGGAAGGCTAGGAAAGACTGCATCGTCCCAGCAGTCAGGAGTCAAGATGGTGCATGGAAGCGCTTAGCACAGCCTGCCGGCATGCAGCAGCGCTAGTATTTTAAAATACCTATTATTTATGGGAATGATAACAGATAATTTATTTCCATTGTCTCATATAAAAAATATGTTCTTCTATAAAAACTCTATGAGGTTGGAATCATCTTCATTTTACAGAAGATGAAGCCGAGGTTCAAAGAGATAAAGAAACTTGCCTAACTTTACAGGGATAGCTAAGAGTCAGGGCCGGAATCCTTGTCCCACTGTAAACTTGGTGCTCTTCAACGCTTTCATAAACCCTTACAGCGCAGTCGAGCACCCCGCAGCTCACCTCCTGCTGTGTGGCTCCAGTTGCTAAGTTTCATGAAAGACAGTTTTCCATGGACAGGGGTGGCAGGGGCGGAGCTTTGTGGCCTGGCGTCTAACAGGCCACGTACCAGTACCCATCCGAGGTCCGGGGATTGGGGACCCCAGCCTTATAGAGTTACGTTATTCTTTTCTTCACTGATAATGTTATCCTGTGAAAGCTTTAACTAAATCTAGAGTCCAGTGTAAAATGTTAGATTTATGCTTTGTGTTGCTAGATTAGCAGGAATGGTTACCTAAGGGCATTTGGAAATAAAGATGTATATATCAACACAATGATTTCTCTTTCTTATTTTTATAACTTTGCAACATTTATTATGACTTTATTTTTACAATTTTCTGTTATTGTTTAAAATTATTAAATACTTTAAATATGTGGTAAAATAGAGAAACTAAATATCATAAAGGAGTTTCATACCCAGATTTAATACATATTAATATTTTGCTATATTTACATCCAATTTTTTCTTTATAAGGGAAATATTTTGGCAACAGCATAAGCATTCCCCTTCCCACCCATCCACACCTTTGTCCTCCCTCCTTAGAGGTAGCTACTAGATGGAGTTTATATTGTGTGTTTAAACATTTTACATAAATGGCCGAGTTCGGTATGTTTGCTTTTGTAGCCTTTATTTTTCCCTCATCCGCTACACTTGAAATTTACCCATGGAGATGGAGCTAAGACATTTAGCTTTTTTTTTTTTTTTAAGATGGAACTCTTGCCACATAACACTGTCTTTTCAGTGAGAGAAACAAATGCCACATGGGGCCTTTGAAATCTTCTGAAAGGGCACTTAGAAGCACCCTTTCTTCTCTGGATTCTTGTGAGAGGTCTCATTGTCTGGACTGTTGAGAGACTTTGGAGTTGAATCTATAGTACCCTTTTTGCTCACTCTTTTGTTACTCAAGAATGTAAATCTTAACTTCCCAAGAATTAAGTCAGTTCTCCAAGGGCAAGGCATTATGGTATATACATGCAACCTGACATTAGACTTAAATATTTGTTGAATTATAGCAGCATAAATTATAATAAACTGATTAACACAGTGAACTCATTAGAGGGTACTTATTGGGCATTCGGTCCATGACAGGTTCACTTTATAGGACTGAAACACGAGACAGAGGACTTTATTTAGGCAGGGCTTATTTAGTGCTTATTAGCTTGAGTGGGGCACTGATGTTTATCTAAACAGAGCACCACCCGTCAAGTTAGAGTCATTTAAAGAGTGGGGTGCCTACTGCACTGTCAAGTGCATACACACGTGGGGTGCCTACTGCACTGTCAAGTGCATACGCACGTGGGGTGCCTACTGCACTGTCAAGTGCATACGCACGTGGGGTGCCTACTGCACTGTCAAGTGCATACACACGAGGCCGATACTCATACAGTGAAATCCATGCTTGTTAGGCCACTTTTTCCACTTTTATGGAATTTCAAAACTTGGACTGAAAAATATTTATCGTGCTCTCACTTTGGGCCAGGACTGTGCTAAGCATGTCATCTGATCTATTCATCTCATAGAACAGTGATGATCTAGGCCTTGTTTTGATTCACATTTGATGAAACTGAGGCTCATCCTAAATTGAGGCTTATTTAAAATTACACAGTTAGGAACAAGCTGCCTGACCACAGGGCTTTCTGGTCCACCATACGCTGCCTTTACTCTTCGTAACAGACTAACTGTAATAGACTATCATCTGTCTCGCTCTAGAGCACCCAGTGTGTAAGCCTGGGATGGGGCCCACACTCGCCACACTCCGTCATCACATGCCTGCCCACTGCCAGCCCAGTGATGTCCTGCAGCTTTCCTGGGCTGGGACAGGAGTAACCTACATTGCTTTTCCTGTGAAGTGGAGGTCTCTGCACGTACAGACGCCTCTGTGTAGGAGCCACCTGCCAGCCACCTACACTTTTACTCCAAAGCCCACTTACATTTTAGGAATCCACATAAACCTTTCAAGTCCAGTGGCAGGCGTGCCACCTTCCATCTTCTTGAGTATTAGACGTCAGTGCTGAAGTGAATTTACAGCTCCGATTGCCAGCCTTGGCACATTATTGGTATAAAGTATAAATATTTGAATGCTAGTTATTGTAAAACAAACAAGCCACCATGTCCAAAGCTGATGAATGCTATTTCAGGAAGCCAGCACACCCCTAGCTAGCAGGCAGCTTGTGTTGTCTCTGCACAACCAATGGTAGCCGTCTGGACTCGTTTCCACCTCCCCCTTCCCCAACTGAAAGCTGCCCAGAGTGGCTCACATATGTGCATCTTTGCCTTTTAAACTATTTCCCATCTGCCCTGCCTCTCAAACAAAAACCCTGTACTGCTGGAATTATCTGACCCACAAAGATAATGCCATCATCTTTTAAGAGCGGCTCACTCTTGTCCAGCCGAGCTCAGGCATTCCACTGGCGTGAAATCACCAATTCTTCTCCATACCAATGTGTCTGTCCTTCAGCCTCCAACTTCAGTCCCCCTCCTCTTTAAAGCCCTTGGGATTACTTTAATCCACTTTGCTCCTCACACATTGAGCAATCCTAGGACTGAGCAACAAAGCAGTCAGCATCGTTTTGTCTTTCCTACCTAGGTAGCAACTCATGCAATCAGGGGCCTGAACACCTGTAGCCTCTCTGGAAATGTCAGTGAATTGGCAGCCCATTCTGAGGGGGAAAAATCTGCTGGATGGGTGTCCCAAGACTAAGCTCTCTCTGGTAAATGCGAGGCACCTGGAGGGGTGGATTCTGAGGCCTAACTGGAAAAATCAGTTATTCCAGCAAAGAAAGACAGGGATGTTTGCGAAAAGTGGGGTATTAGGGGGTTACGTGGCCTGGTAAATTTAGGGTACTGAACTGAAATTAGGCACGGTACTTTGGGGCAGAGAGAGAGAAAAAAAATCTCATTAAATTTGTAAGGTTGGTGCTCGAGTAGCACCAACAATTTTTTCTGGCTTCATGACCTAGTGAAAGAAAGACTTTGGGACAACATACCAGAATGGAAGCACTTGGAGCTTCAGTTTCTTTATATGCCTAATGAGAATAATGGTGTTTATTAAGAATTTTGTTGTCAAGATGAGACTGAGATGAGGAACTGAAATGAGATGATGCCTGCTCAGCACAGGGCCTGGCGTGTAGTAGCGTTTGGCTGATGGCAGCCTCTCACAGCACTGCTGCTGGTGCCTCCACCAGCACCCTGACCACTGCCAGGACCGCTGCTAGTAACACAAACCTAACCCCACCGTAGCCTGCCCGCACACTCACCTGGGGCCCCCAGACACTCTGGCCATGCTGACAGCGAAGGGAGCCAAGCACAGCCTCCCTCCCCAGCAGCAGAGAGCTCGGTGGGCACTCCCTCTGCAGTACATCCCCCCCACTTCTTTTATTGATTCCAGGCACTCATTTTATTTCATTCAGAAATATTTGAAGGGAACCTTCCGCCACTGCCAGCCCACTTTGGTTGGTAGGAACACAGGACTGAAGAAAACATGGTCCCGCCTTCAAGGAGCTTGCAGGCTTCCTCACTGCAGGTTGCTCAAACGTCCAAATTTTACATTAACCAGAAGCCCTGGCAGTGTCTTAAACTTATTCTTGGCCAAGCGATGTCATTTGGGTCTGCCAGCCCTAGCAGTGCCCTTCGTGGCTCTCGGGGTTGCCGCATCCACTCTGGAGTCAGATAGCCCTGGTCACAAGCAGAAGGCGTTGCCTGCAGGGGGACTGCCCTTGCACCAAGACCTGGCAGTCCTGCCTGGAGTGCACCGCTCAGAAAGGGGGCTGCCTTCCCCTCACCAGGACATTAGCTTAAGAATGGGCTGGGGCTCCAGTGAGGGTGGATTAGGGAGTGCACCCCTAGCATTCTGCATTTAGCAGTCTGGAGGCTTTCTTACATTTACAAAAAAATGAAAAAAGAAAAGAAAAGAGCTCATTTGTAAAAGGAGTCAGTACGCATGTTAAGAGATAAAAAAGAATTCCAGCTGGGGGAGGTATCTTCCTCTTTCCTGCAGACAGTTTTCTCAGATATGTGACAAGAGCTAATTTTAGAAAACTGATTCTGAAAGAAAATGACTCCTAAAGGCTATTAAGATACATGAGTGTCTCACTATAGCTCAAACACTAAATCTTCTTTATTATTTCAACATTAAAATAAATACTTAGACTTAAGATTAGTCCAGACAACTCTTCAGCACAAAAAAGGACGTGAGTGTTTCTCAGACCCACAGAAAACCTGGCCGGCTGGCAGCTGTAGCAGACACATCAAAGTGTGTTAAAAAAAAAAAACCCTCTCCATTCAAGAAAATTGGCGATAAAGCTTGTCCCGCAGGGCTTAGGAGGGACATCATTAAAGTGGCAAGGCCTAGAATTAACTTCTGTCTGCTCTTGAACAAAATACGAAGTTAGCTGCATTAACCTTAAGCTGCATTGTAATGTTCCTCTGTGGCAGTGTTTACATTTCATAATTTCATCTGACAACTTATGATAAATGATGCCTTTTGGAAAATGTGATTTCTCTCAGAACACTTTGAAGGAGAATTTTAAACACTCTTTTGTACTCGTTTGAATATCCATGAGGAAATGTGACTCGTTTCTTTGTTTGGGAATTAGTTAGTAGCTAAGATGTGGGCACCCACCTCCCTGAGTGGGTAAAGCAATCTCAATAATTTCCAGCAGTGGGGAACTTGGGATTTTTGCCTGCAAAAACAGAAGTTCCCTAGAGGCTTGGCTAGAAAGGAAGCAGAAGCAGGAGAAAGATTGGGAATGGAGAAAAGAGTTCAAATAGGCAGAGAACGTCCACTGGGATTTTAAACCTTCACCCTGCCAGGTAATACTGTTAGAATCACCAAGGAAAGGAAGACAAAGTCACACCGAATCTGGGATGAGTATAATCTTGCCATTGCTCTTCCCAGGGGAAAACTGGCAAGAACTCAACAGCCCCAGTCACTGGAACCATCCTCGACAAAGCACACGTGTGATTAGGGAGCTCTTTTCCATTGCACCTGGGGACAGGTGTTGCCTGATGGGACTCTCAGATCCCCCAATGCCATTTATATTAATATCACACCAGCTAATGATGAGCTATTTATTGCACTGAGTATTACAGATGACTTTGTTTAAGCTATATCATTATAATATTTCAGATGGACTATATTAGAGAAAAAAAATTGTGTCTTATGTTGCTTAGTGAAACCTTCCTTTCTGTTAGGCTGTATGGTCATGTTAAGGAAAAGGATGATCCAGGGCTATGACACTGGTGACGTCCCCACCTCTCTCTAACCTGGCTGGCTTGATTACAAATATGCCGGTGACTGGGACTAGCGATTTCGGTAGCGTTTCGCTAGCAGAGGATTTGACATTGCCTTGAGACTTAATCATTTTGGAGAATGTTCCCTTAATTGGCAACAGAAGATTTGCAGCTACAGAGGCTGTAGCCAAGGCTTTTGGATTATTAAGAGTTGAAGCCTAATCATTCAGCGAGGCAGCAAACCCACTCCTTTCTATTATTACTGTGCGTTAGGAGCCATGTAAGTAAGCCTTACCTAATGACGAGTCTTCACTCTTGCACTGGGATACTTGCTCCTTTCACGGTACTCAGAGGGCTTCAGAAACCCTGCCTCTCCCCAGCACGCCAGGTGGAGAGGACACACTCTACCACCCGGTCTGGCCCCCTCTGCCTTACCAGGCTCTTCTTCCCTTTCTTTGTGTCCTCAGACATCCTCTCATTATTCCCCCTCCCTTTCTGTCACCTCCCATGACAAATAAGACTTCCCATTTCTCCAGCCAGGAACTAGGCATTTTCATATAATGAGGTTTATGTGTGATAATCTGAATCCTGCCATGAAATTTAGCAGGCTTGCCTTCTCAGCTTGAGTTCCTGCGGTTTCTTGACTCCACCAAACTAAGGCAACATTAGTTCATCTGGAGTATGGGGCACTGGCCCTCGGCCCTGAGCCCCGAGGCCAGAACTTTCCACAGCTCAAGTCTTCGTTTTTGTTATTTCACTTCCTGCCATTCTGCACATACCTCACCTTTGCCTCTGTGTTTTAAAATTTTTCTCTTGAGCAAATGCTGAAATAAAAAACTTCTGTTTCCCATTCTTTAGTTGCCCACTGAGCTGATGCTAGGTGCAGGGAAAGCAGGTAATGACAATTCTCAGCTAGAGGCAGAAAGACTGCCTTTTAAATTAGCTACTGCAGCCCTAGTGTGTTACAATAAAGAATTTGTCTGGGCTTTGCTGGGGGGGGGGGGTGTTCATGTAGCTCCTAAAACCCTTGGAATTTCCTGACTGATGGAACTGTCTTTGTTATGCTAATGATAACTTCCACTAGGCTTGGTCACCAGAAAGACCATTCAGGTGAAATTATGGGGTTGGAACTTTGGGCCAGCCCGACCTCCTGGAAGAAGAGAAGGAATGGAGATTGAGTTCAATCACAGGGCCAATGATATAAGCAATCATGCCTACCTAATGAAACCTTGGTAAAAACTCTGGACACCAGGGCTCCGTGGAGCTTTCTGGTTAGTGAACACATTGATGTGCCAGGAGGGTGACACAGCCAGATTCCAAGAGGAAAGGGTGTGGAAACTGCATTCCTTCCAGATACCACCCTATGTATATCCTTTACAATAGAATCATAACCATAATAACTTCTGTTAGTCATTCTAGCAAATTATCAAACCTGAAGGGTGTCCTAAGAATCTGGGGATTGGTAGCTGGACAGCTGTTAGTGTGAGTGGCCTGGGAACCCCACATGCAGCTGGCATCTGAAGTGAGGGGAGTCTTGTGGAAAACAGCCCTTAACTCAGGGGGTCTGCTCTAACTCTTAGTAGTGAGTGTTAGAATTATATTGCAGTGCACCCCACTGGGACAGAAACAGAATAACTGTTATTAAGGGTAATTTGGCAATTTCTGTGGGAAATCTTGAAACATCAGAAACAGCGTCTAGCCCTTCATGTTGGGCATTACAACTTGAAGCACGGGCCGCTGAGTGGACAGGTTAGACAGATCATGGAGAAGTTGCTACTCAAAGTGTGGGCCAGACTGCATGTCCACAAACTGTTCATTACCAGGTCCCGATGACGTATGTACAGAACTTGAGAGCAAGAATTTAGAAACTTTCCTAGCAGTTGGACAATGCCAAGACATTCAGGCATGGAAATATAAAATATCAGACAGTGACAACTTGGGAAAAAAAATGATCCTTCACCACAATTTGAGACGCCTAATTTAGAAAATATAGCTTCAGTTGGTGTGATCAGATGGAACCAGAATTTAGTGTTAAAAAGTGTAAGCCTGAGAATCACACAGATCAATTTGTATGTAATATCTGCTGCTTGCTCTCTCTGTGCTTTGGGGAAGTTATTTAATCTTTCTGGCCCTCAGTTTCCTCATCTAGAAAATGGATATAGCAGCATTTCCTACCTAACTAGGTGCTGGGAAGACCGAATGCAATAACCCAGGACAAATGCTAACCATATCCTGGCATATAGCAAGTTAACTGTGGTATTATTTCTTCTATGTTTGCTTCTTGGCATCAATGATTCTGGCTTGGTTGAAGCATATTCTGTATATGTATGTTTGATTTATGATTGTATATGAAATCTACAGCCTTGCTTTTATGTGAATACAAAATAAAGCAACACTTTTTTAAAAGCCACAACTGATACATGTAAGTGAATGTTGCTTTTTGTAGAATCCTTCTGGGATGCTGCAATCGTTGGAAGCGGTTTTGGAACTTCTTATTTGGCATTTGAATTAGAGCCTGTTCCGATGATCTGATGTAACAAATCACCTTAAAACTTAGTGTTTCAGAACAACAACCTATTATTATTGCTCATGGTTCCATGAGTGATTGGGCTCGGCTGGTTCTCCCTTTAGGGTCTTCTGTGGGTTGCAGTCAGTTGTTGGCTGGGGATAGAGTCACCTGAAGCTTAGCAGGGCAGAACATTCAGGATGGGCTCTTCATTCCTCACGTTTGGTGCCTCCGTTGGGGTGGCTGGAACAGCTTGGGGCTGCCTGGCATCTCTCATTCCATGTGGCCTTTCCACATGGCTAGCTTGGGCTTCCTCACTGCATGGTGGACTAAGCTTAGGGACATGTCTTCGTTGGTGCCTGGCTTCCCCCAAAGTGAGCATTCTAAGAGGCAGGAAGTGAAAGCAGCTAGACCGAGGCCCGGTAACAGCCATAGTGTCACCACCACCATATTCTACTAGTGCAAGCAGTCACAGAGCCCCACTTTTATTTAATGGAGGGAAATATAGACCCTACCTCTCCCTGGGTGGAAGGTCAAAAAATCTGTGTCCACCTTTAATCTGCTATAGAGCCACAAAAGAAATGTGGTTTTAGTTTTCTCACTTGGCACATCTCTTTCCACCAAAGACATTGTATGACTTCCCAAGTTGACCACTTTGCAAGTGACCATAGGAGCACTCATGTTGATTTCAGTTACCATCTGTTTGAGTAAAGACACCAGCCATTGCATTATGGTCACATCCTGCATGCCTTTGCGCTTTAGCAATAGTCAGCCTCAGCCAGATAAGGAGGGTGGGAGTCACAGATGTCCCCTAGCAGCACCTCCTGTCAGATTCTCTCTACTTTCTGGTGACTGGTTTCCATAATACCAATGACCTCCTCCTTCCCCATGTTTCCTCCCTGCATGCCACCCTGCCTTGCCTGCCACAAAGTAATCTCCTGAAAGCCCATGGAACCACCATGTCACTCTCTTGCTCTAAGAATGTCACTCACTCTCTCTTTCTCATACAGCATGTGGCCCAGACATCCCAGCAGGTACTGGAGGCTCTCCATGGCAGGAAGGATGTACCTCTCCAGTTACACTGTCCCCAAGTGGTCTCCATTCTTCTTCCAACACCACCACCCAAACACACACTCATGCATACTCCCAGACACACCGCCCCTCCCTGAAACACACACACACACACACACACACACACAGACTCACATCATTCATGCAACCAGTATTTCTTGAGTATTTGCCTGTGCTCAGTTTGAAGTTCTAGCAAGCTTAATTCTTATTCCACAAACATACTTATGTTTTTCTCTTTCTTTGCATAAGTTCTGGAAAGTTAGGAGCATATCTTTGTAATGTTTTATGATTTCCCTTAGTACCAAGCCCTGTGCTGCCCACATAGCAGTAACACTGGTTCATTGTCTCTCTCACTGTATCTGATACTTTTCATCTCTGCCTCCTTCGTCACTCTTTCTCTGTTGGAATCTCATCCAGGATCATCAAGCTCTCGTCTCACCTCCCCCTCCATGTAAAATTTGAGCACATGTCCCTCTTATCCCACCAGTGGCTCAGGACAAGGGTGAAGTAGGAAGGCATTCTTGAAGTCAGCAGACACCCTGGCATGCACAGTCACGTAAGCATTGCTTCATTCAGTGCCATAGGTGAAATTCTGGTATGTTCCAAATAGCCAGCCAGGCCTGGGGAGATGGTGAGGAAATCAGATATGGTCGTAACTCCTTAGAAACCATCTGAGCCTTGGGCCCTCTGATAAGCAGATAAGAGAGGGCAAACTCTGCTTAACTCTCCTGCTTTGCTTTACCAAACTGGAATTTCATAAACGTGGCTGCAGGGGGAGCTTGTTGGCAGGCACCTTGCTAAGTGTCTCTCAAGGTGGGGAAGCAGATATGTCCCCGAGTGAGGTTTTCACAAATACACACTCATCCCACCTCCTCTCTCCCTAGACACTCAGCTGAGATGGTGAGATCCCCTGTCCTGCAGAGGTCAGGGGTGAGGGAGCGGTAAATATGACACCTGGATTTAGCTTAAGCTCCCGGATGATTCTAGTTTCTGATGCTGCTCCTAATGTTCCCCCCCTCCCCCTGGAAACACTGTTCCAGATGGAAGTTCCCGGCAGCGTATGAGCAGATGTCCCACACTGGCTAACTGTAGCATCTGGCTGTTTTTCAGGTTCATTCTGCCTCCCACCTGCTTTAGGTCACAAGGTGCTGACCCCAGAGACTTGCCATGAAACCACACTTGAAGCAATGGAGACAACGAATGCTGTTCGGGATATTCGCTTGGGGGCTCTTCTTTTTGGTGATTTTCATCTACTTCACCGACAGCAACCCTGCGGAGCCTGCGCCCAGTTCCTTCTCCTTCCTGGAGACTAGGAGGCTCCTGCCCGTGCAGGGCAAGCAGCGGGTCATCATGGGCGCCATGCACGAGCCCGCCTCGCCGGGAAGCATGGACACAGACCCGGCGCTGCCCGCGGGACGCCCGGCCGGCCCCTTTCACGTGGGACCTGGTGACCCGCAGAAATGGGCCCAGGCGCAAGATGGCTTTGACAATGAAGACTTTTTTTCCTCCCAGGTGGAGAGAAAACCTCAAAATGCTTTCTACGCGGAGGACGACGCCTACTTTTTCGCTGCTGGTCAGCCAGGGTGGCACAGCCACACTCAGAGGACACTGGGATTCTCTTCCCCCCGGGAGCCAGGCCAGAAGCAGCGGGCTCTGCAGGCTGGACAGGTCCAGAGAGGGCGGGTGAAGGACAGGCACCGGAGACAGAGAAGGAGCCACGTGTTGGAGGACGACGACGAGAGCAGGCCCTTCATGTCCAGGGCCTTGCTGTACCAGCTCTGGAAGGGAAACGTCTCCTCCAAGATGCTGAGCCCGCGCCTGCAGAAGGCGATGAAGGCTTACCTGACGGCCAACAAGCACGGGGTGCGCTTCCGCGGGCGGCGGGCGGCGGCGCTGAGCAGGGCCGAGCTGCTGTGCCGGCTGCGGAGCCACGCGCGCCTGCGCACCCTGGACGGCACCGAGGCGCCCTTCTCCGCGCTCGGCTGGCGGCGGCTGGTGCCCGCCGTGCCCCTGAGCCGGCTGCACCCCCGCGGCCTGCACAGCTGCGCCGTGGTCATGTCTGCAGGAGCAATCCTCAACTCCTCTTTGGGCGAGGAAATAGGTGGGTGTCATGGGGGAGGCAGGACGCCCCTTCTTGGGCCAGTGAGTAACTGGGGGCTGGTTCTTTCTGTGCGCGCCTCTGGATGTCACTGGCGGGGCAGGCTTGGGTATCCACTCAAGGTGTGTCTAGAGTTACCTGGAGAGTCTTCCGATGATGGTTTCTTCTTGCTGGGGCACAGTGAGTCTGTCTGGTGTCCCAGCAGAGATGTTCTTTGGAGGAATCTTAGAGCAGGTTCTTAGAGATTGCTGGGGAGCAGGAAGGGTGTCTTCCCCATAGATGGTGCCAGTGAAGAGTGAAGGGGAGCCCTCCCTTTGCCCCAACATCATTTCTCACTGCTCTTGTCTCAGACTTCACCTCCCATAGAACCCATGGTCTACACTCGATAGGCTCCCAGCCTGGCCTCCAAGAGCCTGGCACACCCATCGTGTAGTGGGAGTATGGGGGAGAAACAAGAGAAGGAGGCAGGACAGCAGGAGAAAGCCCGATCAGGTGCCAACTCCAAAGAGAAAGCTAAGTAAAGATTATTTTCATTACTTCAGGGCTTAAGAGTCATCCTCTGTGGGCTCTGAGAAGAGATCACCTGCAGTGGACAACTCCCTTCTTATTGGAAAATGAGTTCTGGCCTCCCCGGCTGTTGACACAAATCCAACCTTTGGGTCATGGCCAGTGCACGGAGCAGGGACCTTCTCCAGGATGGTAAATTACATACACTACCTGGGCTTTCATCTTCCCTGCCATGCTCTGCCTTCAAATCCCTGTCAAGAGCCCTGGAGCACATCTGTTTCATAGCTCCTGCGTCAGTCAGGTTTCTGCAGAGAGTCCACTGGTAGGATACAGAGACAGAAAGAAAGACTTACTTTAAGGACTTGGCTCATGTGCTTATGGGAGCTGGCAAGTCTGAAATCCTAGGGCAGGCCAGCAGGTGGGAAACTCCAGGATTTCTGTGTTGCAGTCTTGAGGCAGAATTCCTCCTTCGTTAGAAAACTTCCGTCTTTGTTCTTAAGGCTTTCAACTGGTTGGATGAGGTCCACCTATATTGTGGAGGGCCATTTGCTGTACTCAAAGTCTGCTGACTTAAATGTTAATTACATCTAACATCTTCTTGGCAACATCTAGACTGGTGTTTGACCAAACCACTGGGTACCATAGCCTAGCCAAGCTGGCACGTAACAATAACCAAGACAATTTCTTCCCAGTCTTTAAGTAAAATAACAGTTCTAATACGTTTTGGTTGAAGGGGGCAGGGAAGCGTTCAGGTACATGCCCCTCCCACATAATGCAGCCCTGCACTGGGTGGGCCCGGCATTGGCCAGCTACAAAACTGGCGCGGCTGGATCGCATTCATTTCCTCACCTTCCCCAGCCTCTCACCCTGGCCACCAGAGACACCCAGTCTCCTGTGCTGCTGTTGCTCCTGGGATTTCCTGCCCAGGCTAATTTCACTACTGTACCAGAGAGCAAGCATCTTGTCTCTTTAGGCTTATTTCTTCTTGTGACAGACATGTGTTTAGCCCCTACTATGTGCCTGATTCTGTATTAGGAGCAGGAAAACAAATGTGAATCTGATGTAGCTTCAGCTTCAAGTCTAGATGTAAAATACCCCTAGCTAATACATTCTTACAGTAGACGGTATTAGGTCATAAGTAGTCTGGAAGTGACCTTCCAGGGGTGTTGCTCCTTCCTTACGAAGGAATGAATAATCCTTGTTTCTTGCCTTGGTTTTAAGCAAATGCATTAGTTGTTCTGTGTCCTTGAAGAGTGGCTGATGTTCCAGAGCCGCCTTGGAGTCGGGTGGAGCCACGGTAGGCAGGCTCAGAAAATGAGACCTCCGCTCAGATGTCCTTGGGAATGAGGCTGAATGGGACATTTTTAAAAAGTTAAAAAAACAAGACAGTAAGTCTGGACTTGAGGTCTGGGGTCCCTGTGTCCCCGTGCTGACATTACAGCAGGCTCACAATAACACAGTCCATGTGTCACAGAAGCTTGTAGCCAAAGCCAGAGCGGAGCAGCCTGCAATTTATTAAGAAAGAGCAGTGGTTTTAGAGGTCCCTGGGGTGAAATAACACCACAGTTCTTTCTCATTTCTGAGGACCAATATTAATAATGTAGAGAAGGGATTTAAGTATTGTGCTTGAAGCAGGCAGTAACTTGCTTCTGGTTTGGTTTTGTTTTAAACACCTCTGCATCGGGGATGCATATTCGGATGACTCTTGCATCTCAGGAAGAATTCCCTCACTCTTTACTCCTGCACAGATATCTCTGACCAGAGTCTTGTAGCTCTATCCTGAATTTGGAAGAGAATGTGCAAGACACTGGGAAGTCCATGTTTCTGGGGAACATGAAATGCCAGAGTTATATCTTTGGTAGTTTCTAGTGTCCAAATTTAATTAATATTGTTTGCATTTATATGAGGCTTCATGATTAGAACTGTGAAATCACAACTGAAGAACATGCCTGGAAATTTTTTTTTAATTCTCTTTATTGTTTTGTCTAGGTTCCTTTGAATCAGATTTTGTACCTACCATTTTAAGAACACATAATCATAGCACAACTCAATTTGTAAGAGCAAAAAGGCTTTCATTTTTATAAGCTGGCATCTCATAGTGTCAGCACTGTGCGTGCCAGGTGCTGGTCACTCTCCTTCCTAGTCACCTGCATGTACACACGCAAACCGGCATATTTATTAACAGCTCTCAAAATAAAAACAAACTCATGTAGCAGATTTCTCCAGGCAACTTGGAATACTGAGGCATGCTACAGCTAAATTCATGTTGGCCCTTAAGTATCTGCTTGAGAATTGGCTAAGTGAAGATCAAAAGACTTACCAAGGTCAGGATCTTATGAAAAATTGACAGCAGAGCTAGAAAGTACCTACAGTGGTCAGTGCTTCTCAGGCCCACCCGAGCTCTGCCTGAGGCCCCCACCAAGTGGATGTCCCTGAATGCTCACCAGCTGGCCCCGCCCTCCCTAGGGAGACCCAGCCAGCCTCAGTTTGCTTACTGGCTGCCCTTTAGCTCCCCCTGACGTTTGTTCTGTTGGCAATGCAGTCCTGTTCCCCCAGCCTTCTGTTAGACTGAGTGATACTATGTAATTGTTTTTGGTTAGAAAAGTGTAGCAGTTGTAAACATCTCCACTTTGAATATGCTATTGAAAAGCAAACTGAACTGTTTTGGAAACATGGACCATTCTTTCCTAGAGTCACGATATGATCTGTTTTCGGCCATGCATTTAAGCAATAATAATTTGCTAGTTGAAATCATTACTAGCACTCCTGTGGAAACACAGGTCAGAGGAGAAAGATCTAAGCTACCAATAACAGCCTTGATGTGGGATACCAAGATCTGTACTTGAAACTCAAATTCTGGCAAGTGGGTGGGAAATGGAAGGTAGGGGAATGGGGTGAGTTTGAGGTGTGACACGGAGAACTTACTGGAGAAAGCGTGGAGTTTAGCATGTCATACTACCTTTCCTTAAAAAAAAAAAAAAAAAAGAAACCAGTTTATAGAGTCATTCAACAAGCATTAATTATTTATTGATCACCAACTCTCTGCCTGATCCTGTGCTAGATACAAAGATGAATAAAGTACAGACTCAACTCACAACACCTGCACAGTCCAGTGGAAAAGGCAGACCATAAACGGACAACAGTCCAGTGTCATGTGGGTAGGAGAAAGACAGAGAGATCCACAGGTGGACAGGGCAGAAATGGCTATGGAATCCTAACTGCCCCCAACCCCCGACCCCCAGGGCTGGTGGCTGAGCAGAGAGAGGAGGTTAAAAAAGACTGCTCTGGAAGGGTGGGTCCAGGCTGAAGGCCCAGCATCACAGGGAGTTGAGAGACAGCATGGTGTGCAGGTGGTGAGAGCCACAGGGAGACAGGGCCAGTGGGGAGAGGAAACAGAGAAGCTGGCTGGGAAGGCAGATCAACTCATGGACATCCTTGCACACTGTTCTGCAGAAATTAGACTTCACCTAATAATTGTAATAGTAGGTATCACTTACAGGGTGTTTACTACAGACAAAGTCCCGTTTGAAATGCTTTTCTTGTGCTAACTGTTCTAAGGCTTACAACCATAAGTGATAGACATGATTATTCCCATTTTACAGACAAGGAAACATAGACACCTCAAGTCAAATGGTGAAGCCTGGTTTCAAACCCCAGTCTGGGTCTCTCACCCCATGCCCATGATGCAAAGGTGTTGCAGATTTCCACTTCAGAGAGATTGCTTCAGAGCCTGGGTTTGAGGGCACAAGGGAAGTCAGTCAAGAGGTGAGGTTTGCAGGCCAGACAGGACTCCCAGAGTGGTGGGAGCTGAAGGAGGTGGAGCATTGCTTTGTCCTGATCCCTGGCAGGCAATTCCCTAGTGACTGGAGAAGCTCCTTGACAGGTTTCAATCTTCCTTCAGTGGATGCACTTGCCTGGCTCCATTCTCAAGGTCAACATAGCATGGCTCTGGCCCAGAAATGCCTTCTCTAGAAATGAAGCTTGCCTTTCTTCCCCTCGTGCTTGCTGTCTGATCTGTTCCTTCTTTTATTATTAAGACATATTATCAAGGTGATGCACAGCCAGGCGGGCATTGCAAAACATGCCTGCATGACAGACAGTGTGTCCTCCCCTCCCATCCAGACCTGATGCTGCTCACTGAGAGCTTTCTGCAGGCTTAGCAGGAGTCTCCAACACTATGCCTCCCTGCTCCCTCCACACAGGTGGCCTTTTAACTCTTCAGACTGATAACACTTCCCAAGGAGTGTTATTGCCTACATTGCCTTTCTGTGCCTTGTTCTCATGAAGCCCTTGGAAGGCTT
>CM052437.1:71581823-71602696 GCA_028533085.1 Varecia variegata | reverse complement strand
CTGAATGACGATTGCTGCCATTTCCCTTCCTCCCCAGTCTTGGGGCTGATTCTCCCTGAGCACCTGTCGTCACCTCACTGTCTGGGGTCTCCTCTCACTTTCTGCCTTGTCAGGGGGTTGCCCTGGGTCAGCAGATGGAACAGTGCAGTCCCCCTACCCTTAGGGTTCCCAAGACCCTTTTGGGGGTCCACAAAGTAAAAACTATTTTTGTAATACCCAGAGGTCTTTTCCTTTGTAACTGGTGCCATTTGCACTAACAATGCAAAAGCAATGATGTAGGAAACTGCTGGCTTCTTAACACAAATCAAGGAATCAGCACCCAAATCTCAACCCTTGAGTGTTTTTCAGATTCTGTATGACAAATTGGGAGACAGGAGAAAAGCACTTCTGCAAACTGTACACAGTGGAGAAGCACTCGTGTGATTATGTTGTGAGCTGAAATAGCCACTTTTGTCATGAAATGCAACCTTTGCTTGAAAAAAGTGACAGACACACTCTAATTATTCAAACTTGGATATTTGGCAGGTATTTTCTCAAAAAGGAATTAAATGAGCCTGTCACTTTTAGGAAAATAACTGACAGTATTTGTTGCCAGTGATAAAATTCAAGCTTTCCAACCATAATCTTGGAAGCTTACCATGCTTAAAAACCGATGAGATCCATGTTGATATTAACCAATGTGGTGTTTTGATACTTTTTAATGAAACGCATCCACATTTGGAAGATCCGCCTACCTTAATTGACCCCATAGTTTTCTAGGGATCATTGGATGATATTACAAAATTACACGTGGGTGAAAGATCCATTTTAAGAGCAAAATAGACCAATGGATTTTCATGTATAGAGCACAAAAAGTTCATTGATGTGTTTCAGATTCCACATTGCAATCAACCTTTAAGAAACTGGTACTTGTCAAGTTTTGATGAAGTATCAAAGAAGACTATTCAAAGGACTCTTAAAATAGTCCTTCCTTTTCAACAACATATCCAAGTCTTCACATACTTCAGTTGAAGCAACATATTGCAACAGATTGAATGCAGAAGCAGATATGAGAAACCACCTGTCTTCTAAAAAATCAGACTCAAAGAGATTTGCAAACATTTAAAACAGTGCAAGTTTTTTCTCACTAATTTTTTGAAAATATAGTTTTTATTTAATTTAAAAATGTTATTTTAAAATAAATTAATTAATAAACTTTTTTTCAAGTCTCCTATTATACTTCTTAATATGGTAAGTGTCAATAGATATAATCCATATACACAAAAATGTCTTTGGGTTATCAACAATTTTCAAGAGTATAGAGGGATTGTAAGACCAGAATGTGAGGTGTACAGCTTTGAGTAATTTAATTTTTCTAGCTCAAATATCATATGAATTTTTATGACAAAACACTGTCCAATCAAAATAAATATTAATAATAAAAAACACTTCATTACCAAAGAAAAGTATGAACCAGTACTTAAATTGTGAAATAAAGAGCCAGGTTTTAATTGGAAACATTCAAATATTTTGGCATCATTTTACAAAGCATAGATCCCCTTGAATCTAGAGATTGAGAAACTTATTTTTAAGAGCCAGGTGGTAAATATTTTAGGCTTTGTGGACCATAGGATCTCTGTCTCAACAACTCAACTCTGCCGTTATAGACAGTGTGTACAGAAAGAAGAGTGTTGCAGTTAAACTTTATTTCCTAAAAAAAGTGGCAGGCTGTATTTGGCCTGTAGGTAGTTCATAGCTTGCCAACTGCAAAATTTCCCCTAAAAGAACAATATATGATTTATGATGACATAGCCAGGTGCCCTTTATGCATTCATTGTGTTCCAAAAGTGTATTAATTTTGGTGCTCAAAACTGCAATCTGAATTCTTTTGAGTTCAAGGCTTGTCAATAAAGGTACCTTTTGTTAACGTTGTTCTAATGGTGGCATCTTGGTGAGTTTCTGCTGCTTGGGGAGTAGGAAGACAAGTCCCAGGGAGGTGTAGCATGACGCAAGGGAAGAAAGTGAGCTGCTTCAGGACTTGTGTGGGCTGTGGTTGCTGTCCATGCAGCACCCTCGTGTCCACGTGGCTCTTCTGCATGTCAGAAACATATCACCTCTCTTCTCCCTCTCTTTGTTGCTCCAAGTTTGAGTTGGATGTGCATGGGATGTTTGAAACTGAAGACAGCCCTTAGAAATTCCTTTATTGTTCATTGGCCCTGGTTTCTGGGAATTTCAAGACACATATGTTTATAGACTGCCTTATGCAGAGGGACCTTGTCCCTCCTTCCCACCCCTTAATCAGTTGAGTCCACTCTCCTCCACCTCCCACTTTTCCCCTCCTTGTCGGCCTCCGTGATACAGAAGCCTGTTTTCGCCAGGACCTCTCAGCCCAGCATTCAGAGGACTTGAGCAAGTCTCGGCGTCAAGTTGAATGAAGTGAGATGTAGATTTATGTTGTAGTTCAAACTTGATGAACGGACCGTGTGCCGTCACAGAGCGTAAGAGCCCTGGCAGCTGATGATGTTGGTGATCTCTGCCATCCTCCTGGGTGGCAGCTGTTGGTCAGACAGTTGCTGCAGATGCAGAATGCTCCAAGGTTGCTCTCGCATGGGTCTTGGCATCGCTAGCAGTGGGTAAGGCTGCACGGAAATCTGAGCTAACTTTCTTTTTAAGCATACTCCAGCACCAGAAAGTGGTCAAGTGGAATTGAAGGTTGTGGCTCCTGCTGTTTGAGAGCTGCACTTGATCTTCATGAAGGCAGCAGCATTAGATGCAGTCCTTACCCTGACTGGCCGGCCTCAGGGCTCTCCAAGTCACAAGGAGCCACAGACGATGAGGCCCTGGCCGCTAGTGTCTTTACCTGCTCCCAGGAGTCACCTTCAAAATGCTTTGGAACAGGCCAGGCGTGGTGGCTCATGCCTGTAATCCTAGCACTCTGGGAGACTGAGGTGGGAGGATTGTTTGAGCTCAGAAGTTTAAGAGAAGCCTGAGCAAGAGTGAGACCCCATCTCTATGAAAAATATTAATAGAAAAAATTAGCTGGGCATGGTGGCGCATGCCTGTAGTCCCAGCTACTCAGGAGGCTGAGACAGGTGATTGCTTGAGCCTTGGAGTTTGAGGTGGCAGTGAGCCATGATGATGCCACTGCAGAGACAGAGTGAGACTCTGTCTCAAAAAAAAATGTTTTGGAACCTTTGAGAGAATGGCTGCATAAACCTTGTCACTTGTAAAGATTGTGAAAAGATAGCAAACATCTAAATATAACTTAGGTGATACAGGATCACCTGTGATTGAATTGATTTTTATATATATACATATGTATGTGTCCATGTTGATTTTCCTCCTAGCCAAGATCTCTTCTAAATCAATAGTAAATTATCTGAAAAACGTGTGAATATCTTAACTTTGTTGGTGGTGTCTAATTAGCTTCAGGTATTGAAAGATTTGCTTTAACATTTTTTCCTAGATTATGTGATTCTACAGAGAAAAAAAGTAAGCTTGTCACTTATGTGCCCTTAGATTCTCATGATGCAGTTTTGAGATTTAACTCTGCTCCTACGCGTGGTTATGAGAAAGATGTTGGAAATAAAACCACCGTGCGCATCATTAATTCCCAGGTAAGGTGGATGGAGTATTTTCACAAATGTACACTTCTTAGGTTTTACTGGATGAGTGAAGAGAAATTACCTGGTTACCCATGGCCTTAGTACTTGCTTGTTTCTATGGGTCTTGTAATTATACAAACTAATAAGGAAAAATGCAGAGAAGTGGGAATTTAGATGTGATATGAATAGGAAGAAATGAATAAATAAGATTAAAAGGAAAAAAACAGTAGAAATGGAAATACACATATATGTATTTATAATTCTAGACTTGGCATGTTGCCTTTTGTGAACTCAGAAAGTTAAACTTGGCAATCAGGAAGGCAGGGTTGAAAGGAGAGAAACCCAAAAGTACAAACTCTGCGGGTCCATAGGACATCTTTGAAACTTCACTCTGCGGGTGCGTGGGACATCGTTGAAACTTCAGGCTGTTATTTGGAATTGAAAAAATGAAAAGGAATTGTTTAATTAGGAATGAAAATACATCTTTTCTTCATGTTCTTAATAAGAACGCCTTCCAAATTTATAGGAAAATTATTCTCAGAGCAAACCACAACAATTTCTAGAGTTTCAGAAATATGTAGGAAAAACATGAGGTGATGAGTGATTTCTGGTGAGTTGCTTGCAGAACAAAGATTAGCTTTCTGCATGGTTCCCCGCGCCAGGCAGCCTGCTGCAGGGTAAGAGACAATTACCGATTTCCTTAATTCACAGATGCCTTTGACTGTGAGATCCACCATTCGCTTAACAAAAGCTTCCCAGAGAGGTGGAAAGAAACCCCACTAAATTAAAATACGTGTCACCTGTAAGATGCACCCTAACTTCAGAAACCTTAAAATATGAAGGAAAAGGTGCATCGTAGTAAAGGTGAAAAATCGTGTCTTAAAACTGAGGAAAAACAATACGTTATTTTTTTCCAAAACTACAGTTTAAAAAAGATGATTAGCAGGTGATGTTGAAGAACTCCTCCTGAATCAGGTAGGGTCACAGAGGGAGGACTGTGGCTGGAACCCCGGAGGCTCCTTAATAACTCATTTCACCCACCCACAGCTCTCTCTCCACATGACACACGAAGGCAGTTGTGGAAGAGGCTGTGGGGCCTGAATTAGCTCGGGAGTTACATCCTTTGGGAGCTGGACTCACGCACACTAGATATGGGTGCAGTGCTGGAGAGAATGGAAGAACTTGTGGTTCCTTAAAAAACCTCTTTCTGCAAACATTCTTTAAGTGCTTCAGCATATAATGCCAGCCTCTTTTCCTCCCCCAGAGGAAAATACAAAGTTTGGGCCATTTTTCTATTGTTCTTGTTCCTCTTTTTAATTTTCACCTCTTTTTAAAATATAATTTTGAAGAACCAGACACTGGTTTTGAGATGGCTTTTCTGTGTGATTGCAGATTCTGACCAACCCCAACCATCACTTCATTGACAGTTCATTATATAAAGACGTCATTTTGGTGGCCTGGGACCCTGCTCCCTACTCCTCAAATCTTAACCTGGTAAGTGTTTCCCTGGGGGCCCACCCCAGTTGTCAGACATGCCTCTCACTGATTAATCATGGGAGCAAGTCAAGGATTCAGCTTTGACTCCAGAATGAAACTGACCATGGGTACAATTTAAATACTCATGTGTGCACACCATTTTGATACCCAGTTACAGTAGCACCCTTGGTGAGCATTAGCTGTCTAATGCCAGAGTGCTTTTGTTCTGGGGGATTAAGAGAAAAAATGTAGAACATCTAATTGGGTGGGCTGATTAAACTCAGAACTGTTCCATTGTGATAGGGTTACATCACTTTCCAAGTAGTTGCAAGACTTATTGAAATAAGTTGAAAGTGGTTGGCAGGAGAATCTAAACTTTGGGAATCCACAGCTCATTGGTTATTTAAATGGGGCTTTTTCTTGCATGTGTTCTTCACTGGCTTCTGCTTCTAAATCTGTTTAATTTTATGCAATAGAGCTGAAACAAGTTTATTACTAGTGATCAAAATATAAATGGGTTATATTTGGGACATTCTGGTCAATCATCACCTATCTAAACAAGCAGCTAACTACTTTTGGTGAAACTTTGCATGAAAAGCCAGTGTACTTGTTTTTTAATGAGGGCTGGGAAAGATGGGTTATACTGAGCCTAGTAAGAGATGCTGTCGGTTGTGCAAATGAGTGTCTTTGACTTGCTTTGCCATGACCAGCGAAGATGCAGCCTTCTTAAGATGAATGTGGGGTGATGCCAATTCCTTAAGATGGATGTGAGGCACAGATCTTTGCGCCTTTGCTCTTCCAAGGGGTAACTTTCCAAGATGGAATGGGGTTCCTCCAGAAGGAGGGTCTGGTCACTGTTCACCTTGAGACTGAGGCTGGACATTAACCTAGCATAATTGCTAACTGGTTCTTAACCAGGGGTGCAAATCTAAATCGCCTGGAGAATATTTTTCAAAATCTGTCAAAGCCCCATTCCCAGAAAAGTAGGCAATATATAGCCTCAGTGTGTGTTTTTTGAGAAAGCTCTCCAGTTGATTCTCATACATACCCTTCACTGAGAATCGCACATAAGATGGGTGTTGGACCTTTTCAACTTCCTTCTTAGCCCAAGCTTTCCAGTTTTAAGCTCTGGCAGCTTTCTTGTTGTTTGTGAACAGCTGAGAGCTTCTAGCTATTGGATCTTGTTTCTTCCTCGCTTGGAAGCATCTGAGCCCAGGGCACGAGCTGGCCCACCCAACAGTGCTAACATCTAAGCACAAAGGCCCCTTTCTGTGGGGCCTTTGTTGCCCTGTGAGGACCTGGGAGGTGGGAGGGCAAGGGAATGATTCCCTCTCTGGTCCCACATTCCTGCTTCCTTGCCAGTGGGACACCTGGCTTGGGGATTTAGTTTATTAAAGATGATCTGGTCCAGTCATTCCCAAATTCTTTAAACCCACAGAAGCTTTTCATCAGTGGAGTATTACTTGGGATCTTAATATACACCCACTGTATACCGATGGCATCTGTTCGAAGGGAGCCCTATGAGCTTAGCCTCTTTCCACCCAACTTCTCCAAATCCCATTTCACTATGGCAGCTGAGACACTCCTGAAGACTTATTTTTTAAAAATCAATCTTCTTGATTTTTTTGCTACAATAATTTACATACAGTAAATGTAAGTGCACATTTTGATGAGCATTAAGTTTATATACCCGTGTATCTACCATCACAATAAAGAAGTGGAACATTTCCATCACCCTAGAGGGTTCGCTTGTCAATCCATCCTAGTCAGTCTTCCCAGCCCCAGGCCAGGTGGCACTGCCCAGGCCCAGACAACATTGACATACTTTCTGTCACTATGGATGAAATTTGGAAAACTTATTTGTGAAATACAACAATCCAGACCAGAAGTCAGCAAACTGTAGCCTTGGGCCAAATCTGGCATCCACCTGTCTTTGTAAATAAGGTCTTATTAGCACACTGTTCAGTACCAATTGTCTATGGCTGCTTTCATGCTGCTACGGCACAGTTGAGTACAGGAGCCAGAGACTCTGTGGCCCTTTGCAGAAAAAGTCTGCTGACCCCCGATCTATTCTATTTCCCTCATTTTACTAAAGCAGAAAGCATAGTCCCTGCTGGGGTGAGCACTCTGGTCTGTTTGCCCCCACACCCAGTGAGGAAGGGTCTGTAGAAGTGACGAGTCGTGGGCTTCCCCCTCCCTCCAGCCCAGCCTGCCTGGGTGCTGCCTTGTCTCCATTTCTCTACTTGACTGTTTTGACTTTTGTTTCCTTAGTGGTACAAGAAGCCAGATTACAACCTGTTCACTCCATATATTCAGCATCGTCAGAAAAACCCAAATCAGCCATTTTACATTCTTCATCCCAAATTTATATGGCAGCTTTGGGACATTATCCAGGAGAACACGAAGGAGAAGATTCAGCCAAACCCACCATCTTCTGGTTTCATTGGTAGGTGTACGTCAAAAACTGGAACCATCGGGCAGCGGGAGGCAGGGGGCGGGGGGAGGCCTAATATTTAATAAATATACGGTCATGTTATACAGGCTGAGTGCCCCTTATCTGAAATGCTTGGGACCAGAAGTGTTTCGAATTTCAGATTCTCTTGGATTTTGGAATATTTGCAGATATTTAACTGGTTGAGCTTCTCTGATCCAAAAATCTGAAACGCTCCAGTGAGTATTTCCTTTGAACATCATGTGGACACTCAAAAAATTTCAGATTTTGGAGCATTTCAGATTTCAGATATTCAGAATAGGGATGCTCAACCTGTATAGTAAGAGCAATTAACTGGTGGTTTTGGAGGAAAAGTACATTAACTAAGAAAAAAAGAAAAACTCACATAACGAATTACTCCAAAATTTTAAGGTGTAAAGCAAGAGCTATTTTATTTTTCTCATGAGTTTGTGGGCCAGTGATTTTTCTTTCTGTTGCACCTGGCATCGCTGGGGGTCACTTAGTGGTATTCAGCTGCTTCATGGGACGGCTTGACTCCCACATCCAGCCCCTCTGCAAGGGTAGCGAGAGGCCTGGCTCCATGGGGACTGTTGACTGTGCGCCTGCCCGTGACCTCTTTGCATGGTGGTTCCAAGGTAATTGGACTTATTAAATGGCAGCGTAGGGATCCTAGGGAGTGTGTTCCAAAAGACGGGAAGTAGAAGCTGCCAGTTTCTTAGGACAGACAGCCGGAGACTTGCACAGCGTCACATGTGCTATTCTGTTGGTCAGAGCCAGCACAGCTCTCACAAGATTCCAGGACAGAAACATAGACCCCGCCTCTTGAGGGGAGGTGAGGGAGGCGTTTCCAGGAATCTCCGGCATCTTTAGTCCACCACCCACTCCTGTTCACACTGCTTATGGGATGCCAGGCTGAGGAGCTGAGTTTGTGACCACAGGGTAGTGGATCGTGTTGCAAGATTACTAGTAGGTGGGGCTTTGATCAGACTAGTTCCAGTATCTCATTCAGCTCTCTCAACCAGAGAGTTCACTGGCTCTAAGCCAAAGATGGATTTTATATAACAAGATAATCATATTTGGCTTATATTTTGTCAGCCAGGCTTTGATCCTCAAAGTTTGTGGTTTTCCCCCATTTCTTTAACTGTGTTTCAGCTTATCATCCCATTATTTCTGTGCTTTTACTGGAGTAGGGTAATACTAAGGAAAATCCTAGATCCCCTTGGCAATATGAAAGGCCATAATAGAACCAGGGACATTGGTTTTGTCTGTAGAAACTGTAATGTTCTCTGCCCCAATTTCAATGAATCGATAGCCCTGTGCCTTCCTTGGGCTGCGCAGTGAGTCCCTGTGCATAAAGGACAGATTTGTGGAGATAACACTGGTTTGGTTATGGACTCAGGACACACAGATATCCTGAGTTGAGCCTTGCAGATTTTAAAGTGGGATTATGGTCTTGTAACAATGTGAAATATTTTACATAGAACTCAAGAAAAAAATTACAACATGACTGCCTATTATTTTTCTTAACCACAAGTTTTTTTCTCGCCTTTAAAGTCATGCCTTTGACAGTTTTTGTTTCCAAATGACTCGTTTGAAACCCCAAGTTCTTTATCTTTTGTACAATTTCAGAGGATCCTGTTGATTTAGAAAAGAAAGTATAATCTAGTTTGTCAGCAAAGGGTAAACAGGATGGAATAATGCCTAGGCAGCACAATAGGATGTGGCAGGAGTTTAATAAAGTCTTTTTCATATTGTCACCTTCTCATGAATTCATGTGGCTAATATTTGATTTGAGTGAAAGTTTTAAAGCACAGTGAGGGGGCCCTGTCAGATATACTTATTATCAACATGTGGTTTAAAAATTCAAGTTAGAGAGTCATAGCTGAAAAAAGTGAGTTCCCATGTGTTTTTGTTGAAAAAAAATTATGCCGCATGTGGCCAGCTTCCTTTCAAAGCTATTTACTGAGAATCTGGAGATTTCAGAGGCCGATGATTGTGTTTAAGGCTTCTTTGACATGAAGCAGGAGGGTGCAGTTCGATGTCATTGCCAGAATGTAGGTTGAGGTTGCACAGGTTTGCGTTTGAATTCTCCTCTGCCCCTTGCTGCTGTCTGACCTTGGGCAAGTTGCTTAATCCTCTGACCCTCAGTGTCCTCAGATGAGCAATGGAAATAATAATAAAACCTTTCCAAGAATGAGGTAGCTAGCCAATTTGTAATCATTATTTCCTAGTACTGCCCTGCCCAATATGGTAGCTATTAGTCGCATGTGACTACTTAAGTTTCAATTAATTAGAATTAGAGGAAAACTTCCATCTCGGTGCCATTAGCTCCATTTCAAGTTCTGAGTAGCCATGTGGCCGCATGGCTACCATCTTGGAAAGTGCAGATGGAGAACATTTCCTGGTCCCAGAAGTTGTGTAGGACAGCACTGTTAAGTTTTACTAATCACAGAAGAATGAAAAACAGCAAGTTGATAAGGAATCATTAAGTTCCCACTGGACAAGCTGTGGGTGGGGACAGAAGATGCAACAGAAGCCATGGTCTGGTGTCTATAGATTCATTATGGCTCTTGTGTCTTGCCACAGGCAAGCGCAAGACCCCTCACCAAGGACAGGCAGTAGGTACAGCCTGGGTGAGCTCTGCTCAGCAGAACACCAGCACCCACTGACTATCCCTGAAGCTACTGTAGTCTTTATACCTCCTCTTTTATCTTGACCAGAAATCAGTTGAGAGACAGAGTCTGTTTTATAATTTATCTGATATCCTTAAATAGCAGTAAAATGATGTCACCTCCATCTCAATCTATCTGTCATAAGAATTTAAAAAATCAATGAGTGTATTTCTTTCTCTTATCAAAAAGATTCTCCAAATGCTCCTTCGTGCTCTGAGGTCATGCTGAAAAGGTATTGACTTGTTGTCTCAGCACCTCATCATTTCCAAATACTCTAACCTCTAACGTCAGCTCCTGAATGAAAGAACCCATCGACAAGCAGTTATGAGGGATTAAGAGCATTTCAGTTTACACCTTCTGTCTTGTGCCCCAGGTGCATGGGTCAGTGGGGTGGTTATCGTCAGAAAAGAGCACGCTGGCAGTGTCCCAGCCTCCTGTTGTTCTGATCCGCACAGGGCTGCACTGGAGGTGAAGCAGCACGAATCACTTTTTTTGCTGATGTGTTCATCGGATAGATGCATATATCTACACAGATGGCTGGTTTTATATTGCCCTTTTCCCTCAATCTTTGTGTTTGAAACCTTTACTGATGTGTTCATCCATATGTGAAAAATAGTCTCCCATGTAATTATTTATATTTCTAAACCCACCACATACATTTTCCTTATATGTTTTTAGGAATCCACATGTGTGAAACAGAGGGACTCTAAAAGTTGATTATTTTGAACACAAAAGACATGTCTCTGTATGGAAATGGATCCAGTAGCAGTTATATTCCCAGGGAGAGGCCCCGAGCTCTTTAAATACGGTGCTGTTGGTGCTATTCAGAGGCCTGGTTACTGGGACCTGAATTCATCACATAGGAGGAAGGCAGTGAACAAGGAAGTCATCCATCAAGTGGATATTAATTGAGCACCTCCTGTGTGCCAGGCACAGGGCTGGTCCCGGGGACATGGTAATATGGAAACCATGCAAGGGTCCTGCCCACACCTTGTGGTGCTGGTGCGGAAGGGGGGAGACAGATGTAGATAAAATATAATTTAAGACTGTGATAAGTGCAATGAAGGAAAAGAATAGGTTGCATCAAAAGCTGGGTAGTGTCTGTTTGGCCCATCATTGTGTTCCTCCTCTTAGCCTGGCACATAGTAGATACAAAAAAAAAAAAAAAAACACCAATAATAATTATTTGGTGAATGAATGAATATTCTAGCTCAGTGGTTCTCAAAGTTTAGCATGCATCAGAATCACCCAGAAGATTTGTGTATTAGTAATCCTTTGCTGCAAAGCAAAACTTAGATATTTAAAAGAACAGTGAGCTTTCATTGTCTGACACAGTTTCTGTGGGTAAGTAATCTGGGAGCAGATTGGCTGGATGATTCTGGCTTACGGTCTCATGGAGTTACAGTTGAGCCATCCAGATGGAGGTGGGGTGGTCTGCTTCCACGATGGCTCACTTGCATGGCTTTGGGCAGGAGACCTCAGTCTGTCACCACGTGAACCTCTCCATAGGGCTGCTTGGGCATCCTCACAATATGGCAGCTGGCTTCCTGAGAACAAGGAATCTGAGTGCAAGGAGGAAGCCACATGTTTTTATGATATTGTAACTATCACATTTGCATTCCATAATATTTGTTACACAAGTCAGCACCTTTGTTGTGGGAGGCAACTACACAAAGGTAAGAGTAGCAGGTGGGAATCATTGGGACCCAGTTTGGAGGGTGGCTGTCACAGCTTTTTAAAACAGATTACTGGGCCCACCCCAGAGTTGCTTAGTATGTGGAAGTGGTGAGAATTTGTTTTGCATTTCTAACAAATTCTCAAGTGATACTAATACTGCTGGTCCTGGGACCAAACTTTGAGAACCACTCTTTTAGCTTTTTAGAATCTTGCAGTTAGAGAGAACTTTAGAAATCTAGTCTACAGGTTCTACTAATATATTGATAGAAGTATCAGCAAGGTGATATGCATTTGGCTCAGTGGGCAGACACAAAATTCTTTAGTAACTACTAATCACTTACTTATTGCAATGTTTAAACACAGGTGGAATAATTATTTTTATTTGTGTTTAGTTGAAACAATATAACATATTATCACCAAAAATATCACTTATTTATATCTTTGTCTTTTGAAATTTTGTAGCATTAAATCCTATATTTCAGTATTATTGCATTTTTAACTACAAATACAATTATTCTTTTGGTTTCTTTTGAACATATAGCTATAAAATTTGCTCCCATTACTAATGAACTCATTTTATGTCCTTAAAACTTATTGTGAAATGACATACATAATACTAGGAGTTTTGTTTATTTCTATCAAGTTGAGACCCAGATTCTTAGACATACTGAGTAGTGGAGTATAAGTTAGAAACCAACAAGCCAAATCTCAACTTTCACTGATTTCAGAAAATCATCCTCTCTGTAACATTTGGGCAGATGATTCAGTGCAATGGACTGGATGTTTCTCTCCCCAAAATTTGTATGTTGAAATTGTAACCTCCAAGGTGATTAGGAGGTGAGATCACTGGGAGGTGATTAGGTCATGAAGGTGCAGCAGCCCTCCTGGATAGGATTAGTGCCCTTATAAAAGAGATCCCAGACAGCTCATTCACGTCTTCCGCCATGGAAGACACAGCAAAAAGACAGCCATCAGTGAACCAGGAAGTGGACCCTCACTAGACACTGAGTCTGCTGACACCTTGATCTTGGACTTTGCAGCCTCCAGAACTGTGAAAAATAAATTTCCGTTGTTTATACTCACCCCGTTTATGGTATTTTGTTACAGCAGCCAGATGGAATAAGACATTCAGCCAACGCCTTCTTCTCAAAAAGTGTAACATCCTTCTTGCACCTTCATTAGCATCTCCTCCTAGCCCAGCACCAACAGCATCCCTGATGGCTTATAAATCACGTGGTCTCGCCTTGTTGGGTTAGGACCTGCTGTGTGTGTGTGTGTGTGTGTGTGCATTCGTGCGCACATGTGTTTTCTGCTGGGCAAAGGGAAGCAATAAATATTGAAGGGAAGAAGAATCTAGATGCAATTTCTGTTTAGTGTACCAGGTGAGTGTCCTTTGGTGAGCTTGGAGATACTGTGACATCAGAATTGGCATTGATCCCAGCACCCCGTGGCAGGGCTGAGTTTTTCCTTCACCACTGCAGGATCTGCCTGTTACCATTTCCTATAGAGAAGGAAATCAGATTTCCTGGTAAAATCATATTTGTACAGAAATACTTAGTTTGCAACTAAATAAATTCTCCTTCTTTTATCTGCAAATAATAGGGCTTCCTTTTATGCTTAAAGAGAAAGAACAGTAAGTTTTGAGATTTGAGGAACACATTGACCTGGCATTAAAGAAAACTTTAAGCAGCTCTTCACCAAAAGTCATTTTATTGTTGGGAAAACATCTGATTTCAGAAGTTTGCAATTCATGTACATAGAGAATTTATCAAAGATAATAATCTATTATGTTTTCCTTATAATAACTGAATTAGAGAACATGTAAATAATTATAATATTGATATAATATAAATACATTTTAACATTAAATGAATTAAACTATACTTTAATTACAAGCTTAATATTAATAAGATTTTTATTATAGTTTTAATACCTATAATGTATATGGAAGTTCTCTTAAATTTCTAAATTATTTTAAAATCATGTTTTCTACACTTTTAACATATAAAAGATTCCTATTACGACTGAGCAACTCTACCTAACAAAATATTCTGAAGAATTATTATTAAAAAGTTGAATATTTACTGTGATTAAACATGAAAACCTTATTTGAAGTCGCATATTGATTATCAATAATTCTTTTTCAGAACATTAAAAAATAACTGTGCAAATACTTTTTGACTTATGGTAACAAGGTCATTGCTTGGAAATCAGTAAAAGCTTGACTAGCTTTTTAAGAAATCCTATTTTATTAACTTATCTAAGCTAAGGAGGTTTAGAGATATGATTCATCCTCACATAGATATGGGTCCAAAGCTTTCACCAAACCTTAAGGAACAGAATGATTCTATCTTGATTCATTAGCTTTTCTTTGCAGCTTTTTTGAAGTATGTCCTAGAACTTTCCAGGTCTTATAAAAAGAAGGAAAATAACATAACTAAATGTTTAAACATTTTTTAAAACAACAAATAACCCCACCCCACCCCCACTTCCTGGTAGTGCTATCCTGATTTTATTTTAGGGTATACACTTCCAAATCTTGACCACATCTACAGCTTAACATTGTTGTAATGAATGAGCCTCCCACACTGCTGAATGAATGAACAAAGGAATGAATGGAAGGTTGTGATTTATGTTATCTTACAGACTCTGACCTTTAACTTAACTGGTCTCACATCCAGGAGGGTGCCCACCCTCCTCTCCTGTCACTTTAGGGTAGTTCTGCAGAGACCAGAATCTAATCTTGGCTCCACCACTCAACTAGCTGCATGAATGTGAGCCAGTTACTTACCATCTCTAAACCCCAGTCCTTTCATCTCTAAAATGAAGATACTGACAGTATCTTTAATTTTGAATCATCATTTGCCTAAGCACAATAACAAATATTTAGTATTTACTGTTACTGTGACATGCCTCATCTAAAACTTTACACTAGGTTAAATAAGACTGTACTCCCAAATAGAACAGGACTGCTTTTTCATTAAGATCTATAATCATGGTGAAAGTGGACTTTTGTTTTCTTTAATATTACAGAGGCCACATAATTACATCAAATAGGTTTATCATTTATGCCTTTCTTTAGTTGTTGAATATTTTGGTTATTTCAGAGTATTTGATATTATCATATTATCATACAATTATGTTGATGAGTCATTACCATATTCATATACTATTACAGACTATAGTATATTCTATTTGTAACTATATAGACTTTTCTTTCCTTTAAAGCATTTCCTTAAGATAAATTCCCAGTAGTATTAGTGCCAGTGCAAAGGGTATAACATTTTGATGATTGCTGATAGGAGCAACATATTGCTTTCCCAAGGATTACCTGGTTGAGTTGCTAGTAAGACTCCACGTGTGTCCTCACAGTTCACAGAAAGATGTACATTAGTAGATATATGGGAGATGTATTACTTACATCATCCTCTTCTTCAGAGAAGCAGTAAAGGGATTTGTATACCTAGTATTGGACCACATATGTATTTTTAAATTTGAAAGGATGTAACATTGATCAGGGTAATTTAGAAGATCCATAAGGACTCGTTTCTTTGGAACAGCTTCACCTCATTAGGTTCCTTACACTCAGCCCGTAGGGAGCTACTTGTTCATATGTAAGGAAAATTTCTCTCTTTTATCCTTAGTTGGCTACTAGAGATTTTATCTCGTTACTTGGTGCAATGAAGTCATTTTTACTGTGCTGTAGCCTGACTGAGGATAAGGAATAATTTACTTGGAATCTCACAGCTTCTATTTTGCCCTCGTAATGACAGATATTTTTATAGAAGGTGAGTGATCTCACCTGGATTGGTTTACCACCTACATGCAGTGGGGCATCCAGGCAAAC
Organism: Varecia variegata; assembly: GCA_028533085.1. Classification (NCBI taxonomy): domain Eukaryota; kingdom Metazoa; phylum Chordata; class Mammalia; order Primates; family Lemuridae; genus Varecia; species Varecia variegata. Next base: position 71,586,988 of record CM052437.1, on the reverse strand, counting down.
CAGGAGGCACCAGCCTCCCCACCTTGGCTCACAGCCTGTCAGCCTGAGTGCTGACGGGCAGACAGGCCTTGCAGCCAGCACTCCAGTCCAACATACACACAGACATGGAACTCGTTTATAATGTACGCTTGCCAGTTCTTTTTATTGCAGGAAACACCAACACCTCTACCCTCCCTTTTTTTAAACGCAGCCACTATTGATAATATTATAACTAATATTTTTGAAATTCACAGATGTAAACACTGTAATTTCAGGCTATTTAATATATGCACAAGAATAATATGCTTATAAAAACAGAGTATAGCTTCATTTCTTTCCCATTTTGTATTGCATTTTGGGATCTAATTTTCCAATATATCATCTAGACTCAGAACATTAACACAAAATAATAAGCCACTAAACATCCATATTTGTGATTGTATAAAATGTGTCACAATTTTGTTTTTTAGAAACAACCTTTTGCATTTACCTGTAAATAATGCATCCGGAATGTGTGTTAGCAGCAAATAATGCAATATAAGTGAGCTAAAAATTGGCCTTCAAGTTATTATTCTTGAAGGACAATTTATATTATATTATTTTATTTATTATAGTAGAGGCTTCTTAAATTGTTTCAAGTTCAGATTTCCAAACCATCTTTTAATTAAAAGTATTTTCTGGGAATGCCACTTAAAAAGTCACTTTTTCTCTTTAAGAAATCTTAAGTGTAGCTCTCATAATTTTCCATTTACCATTGAATTTATGGAGAAACCACAAAACAACTGCTAGATTTCCATTAGCCTGGCATATTTAATAAACTTAGCCCTTTCCCCTCACCCCTCATTCAGAAAAACTGTTTTGCAGTGGTGATTCTCAGAAATTCCTAATTTACCTCGGATATGAATTATGTTCAAATGTTTATTAGCATTGCTTTAAGCTGGTATTTTTTCTTGTTGCTCGTATGATGTTCTGTTTTAAACCCACAGCTCATTTTGCTGTTTACTGTAAGGATATTGTCATCAAGGAGCAGAGTCTGTTATTCTTAATGATTTTGGATGTTATTTTAAATATTCTGTCAGGTGAAAAGCAAGATAGTTCTGCTGTAATCACAATTAAGCTAAATGCTAAATGATTAAACTGTACTAGACTCTGATAACACAGCAAATTATACACGCAAAGTAAAGATTTATAAAGGAAACCTCATTTATTTAGAATTTGTGATAATCTGAACATGCATTAAAATTTGCTTTTTATTCATATTTTAGAGCAAATAAATAAGTGTCCATTCTGCTTGTTATACTGAATCAAATAAGTGTCCATTCTGCTTGTTAAGCTGAATCATATAACATGACATTTTATCAAGACCAGTAGAAATGCTTTTTAATTGGTTTGATAATTATCTTACATTATGCAGTATTTAAATATACGCAGTTTGGCAAATGAAACCTCTTGAGTCATAATTGCCTGGAAAGTACTAACATTTTTTTTCTTCAAGTGAATCCTTCATATGGACTCATTTGTAAAAACTGGCCTTGTAAGAAACTTAACATTAGTTAAATTCTGTTTAAAGATTTTAAACAGCTGGCTAAATGCCCATTTGATTGGCTTTGAAAAACACATTAAAAAGTGTCTAAATATTCATTTGCCTGTCAAAAAGTCCAGTTTCATGTTGAAAGCAGTAAAACTTTTATTAGTAATGAAGGTATTTAGTTAATTTTTGGTAGTCCATAAGCAAAATTACTTAACATAAAAGTTCCATAAGTGATTTTTTAAAAAGTTTTTCTTTACTGAATTGCATAGTATTAGATTATTTGTATTCTTCTTGCATGTTAGGTAATCCTAAGCAGGCATAAGAGAGGAAATGAAAAGAAATCAATAACATTTTTAGCATAACCAGATGTGAATTCCTCACGTCAGTCTGGCATGAAGAAATGATAATGAAGTAATGTGATATTTTGAATTCATGCATTTATGGTATCTGTGCAGAAAAAAACAACATGACAGGCTTGACTGCTTATCCTTGGGAGGCTGCTTACAAGGTTGGCCCTGGGCTGGTTTCTGGGAACTTGGATTTGGGAAGGTTCCCATCCTTCTAACTGATAAGAGTGGTTCAGTGGTCTATACTGTTTATGGAAGAAATATGGTTTATGTTGAATACTTGCTTTCTTTCTGGGAGTCTGGAATTTTGGTACATGCCAGGCAGACTGCTTACATGACCAGCTCCCAATAAAAACCCTGAGTACTGAGTCTCTAACAAGCTTCTCTGGTTGTCAACATTTCACATGTGTTGTTGTCTTAATCGTTTCTGGCTGCTATAACAGATACCATAGACTAAGTGGCTTAAACCAGCAGTCCCCAACCTTTTTGGCACCAGGGATCAGTTTCATGAAAGACAGTTTTTCCATGGATGGGGATGGGGGGATGGTTTTGGGATGATTCAAGCGCATTACATTTGTTGTGCAGTCAAACCTCTCTGCTAATGATAATCTGTATTTGCAGCCACTTCCCGGCGCTAGCATCACTGCCTCAGCTCCACCTCAGATCATCAGGCATCAGATTCTCATAAGGAGTATGCAGCCTAGATCCCTCATATGCCCAGTTTACCGAAGGGGTCGCGCTCCTTATGAGAATCTAATGCTGCAGCTGATCTGACAGGAGGTGGAGCTTATGCAGTGATGCAAGCAACGTAGAGCAGCTGTAAATACAGATGGAGCTTTGCTCACTCACCTCCTGCTGTGCGGCCCAGTTCCTAACAGGCCATGGGCCAGTACTGGTCTGTGGCCCTGGGGTTGGGAACTGTAGGCTTACACAATAGAAATTTTTCTCTCACAGTTCTGGAGGCTGGGAAGTCAGAGATTAGTTGCTCATCAACTTAGTTCCCGGTGAGGGCTCTTTTCCTGGTTCATAGACGGCTGCCATCTTGCTCTGTCCTCCCATGGTGTCGTTGTAGAGAGAGATCATCTCTACAACATGTCTTCGCATAAAGGCACTAATCCCATTCACGAGGCCCCCACTCTCATGACCTAATAATGTCCCAATGGCCTCACCTTCTGTACCATCACTTTAAGGATTGGGGTCTCAACATGTGCACGGGGGCGGGGGGCCCGGGGGGGACACATTTGGTCCATAGCAGTTGTCAAAACTCATTGCTGGGAGAATTAAGTCCCTATGTGACTCCCCTGGGAGAGGACTCTGGAAGCTTGCTACTGGTATCCTGTGAGCTTTACCTTGTGCACCTTTTCCTTGTGCTGATTTTGCTTTGTATCTCTTGTCATAATAAATCCTAGTCATGACTACAACTCTATGCTGGATTTTGTGGGTCTTTCTACCGAATCACTGAACCTAGGGGTGTGCTGGGAACTCCTGACATAGTACCTTATTGGTGGTCATTCAGAGAACCTCTGAAAGCCATGTGCTCTCATTTATGTCATTTGGAGAGGACAAGACTCGGTGTCAGAACTTTGCAGAAAAGATCTGGTGGAAGTGTGCAAACATTTTTTTCAGTATAACATTTAGGATACATTCTTCAAGTAATCTTCAGTATGGTCTGGTCATGGTCTTTCTACCTGTTTTAAATTTAAAGGTGAGATTTTTAGTTTTGTTTAGTTTAGTTTTTGTTTTTTTTTTGCAGAAATTTTCTCTAAGTCCCTAATGATGATTAGCACTGTGCCCAGCTTGATAAATGTTGAATTTAGTTGGAGAGGCCTCCAACAGCACTTGAAGACTCTGTTCCTCCCGAATCCTGTCCCACCCTGCCTGCCCGCAGTATCTGCTCCCCACACACCCCGTTCCTAACACACATACCGGAACTATGTAGGAGCTGTCACATACCTCCAAACAGGGACGTCCACCTAGCTCCTTTTCACACAGTATAAAGAAATTTGTCCTTCAAGTTTTTGTATATTGTTAAGTACTATCAATAACTCTTAGGAAAACTGATGTGTAGATTTAACCACATTGGATATAAGAATAATGATTTCAATACTAATTATATGATAGAGTCTGAATCTAAACTCAAATTTATGTATAATAAAAGCCTTAAAATTAAAAGACAAAGTATGCATTTGCCGAATGAATTGATCATGCTGCTTTAAGAAAGGTTTAAAATGTTAAAGAATATTCTCTTCCTTTGGTACCATAAACCTCCTTGTCCACCTTTCACATATACCCCAGGAGCTGTAAATTAATCTTTTCCTTTCCCCTTGAAGTTGCCTCCATACCAATTCTGATATCAGTATTATATCCTGCTGTCACTTAAACACTCAGAGCAGATGCTGCTGTTACTTAAAATTTTAGGATACACTAGGTAGACTGTGGTTCATAGTTACAGGAAGCCACAAATTTACATGAGACTACAAAACAAGATAGGGAAATCATTGTGGCTAAATCTCTATTTCATAGGTAAACATCAGGAGGAACTATTCAGATAGCTGACAACAAACACCCCCTTTTTAGCATCTATTGGCTTTCAGTTTAGACGGTTGTGAACTAACCAACAAATTGCTCTGTTTCTGAAGCTCTAGAAATTATTTTACAATATAAAGTACTTATATGAGAAAATAAGTGTACCTATTTACATATATTGAGAGCAGAATTTTTTGCCTAGTCTTAATGACAAAATCTATATTGTATATTTAGCAGATATAAGATTTAAGATATAACAATTAACTAGCAGCAAGAGTAAACATTTTCCTTGGAAAACTTTCTAGGAAAAGTAATCAGATTCAAGCATCTGATAGCTCTTTGAGATCAAGAAGATCACAAGGATGTGTAGGGAAACTACCCAAGGTTCTTCTACTGGGGTTTGGGTAGCAGTTCAATTCTAGATTAGCTCTCAACATGCAGAATGTCTCACTTCCCATGAGACAGCTTGGGAATCTGTCACAGTGATTGTCAAAAAATATGTGTGTTAGCCCAGCCTGGTCCTCAAAGCATCATCAGTGGCCAGCATTGGTCCAGGAAGGCTTGTTATTGGTCCATAACTAGATTACTGTAGAAATTGCAAGTATTTAGAAAATTTATAGCAATTTTGTACAGCCATGGGATCCGAATGGGTGATCATTTTTCTGGTAATTTATCATTACTGTATTTTACAAATGTATTGGTCTGTGATAGACTGTAAATTTTTTCTAAATGGCCCTTCAACACAGTTTAGGAATGAATGCTTGTTAAAAATTCAGATTCCT
>CM052437.1:71495857-71581723 GCA_028533085.1 Varecia variegata | reverse complement strand
GGAGTTCGAGACCAGCCTGAGCAAGAGCGAGACCCCGTCTCTACTAAAAATAGAAAGAAATTATCTGGCCAACTAAAAATATATATAGAAAAAATTAGCCGGGCATGGTGGCACATGCCTGTAGTCCCAGCTACTCGGGAGGCTGAGGCAGTAGGATCGCTTAAGCCCAGGAGTTTGAGGTTGCTGTGAGCTAGGCTGATGCCATGGCACTCACTCTAGCCCAGGCAACAAAGCGAGACTCTGTCTCAAAAAAAAAAAAAAAAAAAATTCAGATTCCTGGACCTCAACACAAAGCAATGGAAACCACATTTCTGGGAAGGAGGACAAATCTCAGGAAACTGCATGTGAACAAGCTGCCCGGGTCATTCTTTTTCATGCTGAAGTTTGAGAATTACTGCCTTAGGGGGACGGCCAATTGCGTGATCGGCATACTCTCCTAAGTAGAATTTTGGCTTCTGAAAGCCACCCAGTGTAAGAGCCAGAGCTGCAAAGGTCACAACTCAGACATAGTTGACTCCAGTCCCCACGGATGCTGATGTGTTATTTGCTCATAGAATGCCCGGGTAGCAGGGACCTGTGATTTCGGGGTATAGTTCCATGGCTAGGTCGTAAGATGCCTTTGTGCAAAGGACACCCTTGAAGGCACCACACTGCCACGTACGGGAAAAATGTTGTAATAAACGTATTGATCCGTTGTGTCCATGATGTGAAAGTGGTTCCGTATGCACAGCCACAGCCAGCACAGCAGACCCCATGCCCAGGTGAGGGAGAGCTGCCAGTGCTGGGCAATGCATAGGAACCTGGTCCACAGCCCCTCACTGGAAAACACAAAGCCGCCCTTGACTCCACAAACACAGGCCCTGAGCAGACTTCAGCTCCAGAGAACATACACACCAGAGAGTTTCTTGTTTGTTTAGGTTTAAAGTTACTGGGAATCAAAGAATTTAATTCTCCCTGGGTAGATGGCTTTCTCATTCACCATGTTAATTCCTTGTAAATAGTTTTATGCAGGGGAGAAAAACATTCACAGAGCAGTAATTGCTAATCAGAAGGAGGAAGACTTATTTATGCCCGCGTTGTGTGTTCCCATGCTGGTGCCCATCCCATATACCCAGTGTCCAGGAGGCACTGCTTGCTTGTTCTCACTTGGTGCCACCTGAGCCACAGTGGCTTTAGGCCAACCCGAGGGAGGTGCCACAGCCAGGTGATCAATCGGCCATGGAAAAGGGGAGGAAACTGGTAGACCTGGGAGGAAAACAAGAGGAACTGACCAGCCACTTGAAGTTTTGACCATTACCCTTGAGAATAAGTTTAACTTCACAAAATTTGACCTGCATAATCTCCTTCTCTTTGTTAGGCGTGTGTAAAATGGAACAATACTGAATCATGGCTCTAAAGTCTTCTGAACAGTAGAACGTTGCTGTCTCTGGAACCGTATCTCTTCTCCTGTTTCCTTCTACTTATTGCCTACCAGGCAGCCCCTGGAGCTTCAGGCTCCACCTCCTCTGGGCAGCCTTTCTGGATTCCCCCAGGCAAAATTAGGCTCCTTCCCTCTTCTCTCACAGTGTCCCTTATATAGGACTTCTCTGGTTTGGAATTTTTGTGATGCAAACACAGTTAAAAATTGGGGAATATGACTATCCTCTGCAGACAAATATTTGCTATAACAGGAACTAACTGTGTGGCTTTTTGTTTTTTCATAACAAGGAATACCCTTCCAGAAAGGTGATAAGCATGTTTTTTTAAAAGTTTCACGTTAGTGATGGTAGGCAAAGAAAAAAAGCCTGTCAGCTTAGATCCAGGATAAAATTCACTCAATGACAGTTGGCTTTTGTAGCTCTCTATCTGTAACATTAAAAAAAAGAAATTAAAATTTCAATACTGATATTCAAGTGAGAAAAATAATTTTGTTAATACTATTCTTAAACTGTGTCACCCTAATTCCATTTCTTTCCATTCAAACAATGATAGTATTTTATAAAAGCTGTTCCATTGTTACAGTTCCATTTTACAACTTTTCAAACAACTGTTTTATAGTCAATTTATAATCAAGCAACTATTTTATAATCAACTTTTCATAGCATGTTTCTTTGGAACACAACAGTCCTACCATTGCAAACCACAAAGGATATGTGTGTAGAACGTGATACGGGATAGTCTGATTTAGGGATTGCAAATCTGTCATTCCCTAGAGTGTGTCCCCGTAAGTTCAATGACTTTTTTTTTTTATCTCTTGTTCCCAGACCCACAGTAATCCATTGAACCAGTGAATATATTAGAGTATTACATCTTAATATGCCCCCACACCCTATGAACTGCGACCATGCCACTTAATGGAAGTTCTAGCATTGCAAATGTAAAGGTAACAAGAAAGTGAATGCAAAGCGAGTCTCTCCTGCCACAGTCACTCCCCACTGCCACCACTCCAAAGAGATGATCCCTCTTGTTGGGAGTTGTTCATTGGGTTCTAATTATTTTCTTTTTCATATCAGGAATCCTCATCATGATGTCCATGTGCAGAGAGGTGCACGTGTATGAATACATCCCGTCCATCCGGCAGACAGAGCTTTGCCACTACCATGAGCTGTACTACGATGCGGCCTGCACCCTCGGGGCCTACCACCCGCTGCTCTACGAAAAGCTCCTGGTGCAGCGCCTGAACACGGGCTCCCAGGGCGATCTGCATCGCAAGGGCAAGGTGGTCCTGCCTGGCTTTCGGGCTGTGCACTGCCCTGCGCCCAACCCAACTGGTCCACACTCTTAAAAAGGGCCTCTTGGGAATCTATGTGCAATAACGTACTACTGTTGTACTTCAAAGTCACAAAGGAATACTTGAAGATAGATCTTAGACAATGTAGTTTTGAGTCTTTAAACTATAATATAGTGGTGGTCATGAGAATTCTTCTCTTTCTAAGCCATTGAGTATTTATTACTGCTTTGAATATAGAAATGGAGTTAAAAACTAAAGCTCAAGAAAGATGAAAAAAAAAAAAGATAGCTAGAAAGAAAAATGTATAACCGTGGGTATGATACCTCCAAAAATGTCAGCCTTTTCTTATGCCAGGGGTACCCCTCATCGGGGTGGTTTCAAGTACAGTTTTTGGTGATACTCCTGATCATATGAAATGCTTTCTATCTAGAAGCGTCCAAGTTGAGGTGCAATATCTACAGCACCTAGTGTATCACTGGTACATGCATCAATCATTAAACATCCTAGATTGCATGATGAACATTTGAATTATCACTCAGATGTGTTTATTTTAACAGCAGAAATCCCCGCCGTATCCTATCAAATGTATGTGTTTCCAGCCGTTGGCATTCCTCATCTCTGCTTCCCATTGTCCACTGAATGCTTTGCTCTCTGTGTATCAAGACAGACTTCTAAACCCATGAAACATGCATCTTGAGGGGTCCAAGAAAAAGTAAGATCCCTTGTAACACCACAGAGGAGAACCCATTGTTTCCCCGCAATATCCCATGACTCATCCAGGAGCGTAAGTGTCACATAGACGGAAAGGAACACCACTGGCAAGTAATACCGGACCCTGGTACAACGGGGTGGCCCGGGTGCTGCCTGAGTCTGGCTCTTCTGCCTTATACCTCCCTACCTGTAGGTCTGCCCCACAGCTCCTGCTGTGACACACGTAACAATTGGTACAGCCCTGCGGGAGAAGGCAGGGGACACCTTGCTCCTTTCAAACTAGAAATAAGGACTTCAGAGCCATCCCCCTGTGCTGCTAGGGATGAACACCTGTCCCTTTTATAATATATGAATTTCTTGCAGGTTTTTATCAGCTATTGGGAACTCAACAGTGACGTGCACTGAATTTTCACTAACTCTTCCTACAGACAAACATTTGGGAATCTAATCCTTGTTTTCACAGATATGTTTTATGTCAGCAGCATGAAACAAAGCCATATAATTAAATAAATTGTGTGAAAGCATTGCTCTTTAACAACAAGGAAGATATGTATATGATTCAGAGGAAAAGGCAGCTAGAGGGAAATTTTCATCCCAATGTGTTAGGTAAATTCAGATTTTTTTTTAATCTAAACTTCCATCATTGATACATTGAAATATTTTTGGCTAGGAATATAGTAAAACAGAAACATTTGTAATACTTTAATTAAACATTTTATTTCAATATATAACCAAAACATATCTCAGTGGTATAATGAAGACTTGTTGACAATGACAGTAGCGGCTTAAGTAAATATATTGTCTTGCAAAGCGTGTGAATGTCAGGAGGGTTTAGTGGAAAAGTTTTATTTGTTTAAGGATTGTTTTTTTCCAGTGTGTTCTCAGTACCACTTTCTTGAGCAAGAATGATTTACAGAGACTGGCAGCTTCTGTTTGGTTAGTCTACTCAACAGAAATCGGGTGGATAACAGACATCTCTTATGGCTTATTATAATAGTGAAACGGGAGTAATTGAAAAGTTTTCATCATGACGCTATCCAGTAAAAGCCCATTTTGGGAGTTTCACTACTAAGTCTGCAAGATGGGATAGATAACTTTGTTCTGTGCATTAACTCGTGCCTGAGTAGACATGGTCAAGCTTCTTTCTATTCCAAACATGGTCATGTTTCTTTCCAATTTCTTAAAAGAGCTTGGTCTTGTCCACACATTCACATGTGCATAGTAAGTTCAGTAACTCTGGAGCACAGATGAGGCAGCTCTGATGTGGGATGAATATTCCTCCTGCAATCCCTGGATCTTCCAGGCTTTGTCTTTAAATGCCACCAATTATTAAAGTTCCTTTTGTTGTCTTCCAAGTGGATTTATGTGCAGGCATCCTTATTATCCAGGTCAGTCCCCTTTGGTGACATGAGAACTTGGCTAGGGAATAGTTTTTTGGGGTCAATGTAAATATTCAAATTCCAAAGCCCCAGAAAACATTTCAAAGATTTTTAAATGGCATTTTGTTGTAACACATGTACTTTTAAAAGAGTACTTTCAGTTTCACTGAGGTTACAAGAAAGACTGAAGAACATGAAGGAAATTTAATTAAAATTTTTGAATTTATTATAGCCTTAAAGACTCTTGGGAATCAGGGTCTGTTAAACATTCAGAAAATGTGGTACACATATTAATATGGTGTTGGCTGGGCACTCTTTTATTTAAAAGTTTAAATTGTTTAGCTTCTAAAAAAATGTTAGGCAGTTATAGTTAATGTGATGACTGCTTCTAGTATTAGCCAAATGGGTCCTAAGTGGCAATATTTTGCCAGACATTGATTAAATCCTTACATGCAACATTTACTGAACTCCAATAAACCCACAGCCCTTCTGTGGAGTAGTTAACGATAAATGGCACCCCACTGAATTTCTCCTGGGCTCTGTCCCTTCCAGAGTCCTCCATCCTCTTTTGTGAAGGGAAGCTGATACAGTCCTCATGGTGCAACCTGAAGCCATTAGGCATTTCTTTGTTCACTCTCAGGACTAACAAACATCACATTACTTTGCATTTCAAGATAATTTCACTCTGTCTTTTGTTGTTGCTGTTATTGTTATCACATATCTGGCCGAGCAAGAGCATAACCTCTAAGGGGCATGGCATTCCATGGAATACAGGTGCTGGTCCTGGGCAGCTGACCTTTCCCCATTCCATCCTTGCTGGGCTGCTTTTACAGAGAACTTTGTGCTCTGGACAAGTAGGTGGTCAGTTAAAAGTTGTAACAGAGATATGCATTAAAATGGGTGAGGGAGGGGCTGTTACATACTTAGGATTCCTGGGTCTTTCCTCCTCTGCCTGGACACAGAGCCCAGAGTGCCCTGCTTCAGAGACAGCATTTCCCACGTGTCTCATCCCCTCAGTCTCTCAGCCAGAAACTTAATCAATCCTGGATTCTGCAGTAGTCCTTGGCCATTGTAGACATAGCATCCGGATGAAAGCAATGCTCAAATACTTGTTAGCGGTTTCAAAATTGGGAAATCAAAGTCACTGGGTCACTGTCTTACGTGCTTATGAGCCAGTTCATTCTGCTGGAACAGATTATACCTTTTGGTGTTGGCTGACCCTTCTGAGCAGGAACACTTGCCTCTACTGAATTAATTAGGTCCTCTTTGGGTACATTAAGTGAGATCAGTCTCAGATGAGCAATGGTATGTGATGGAAGAATTTTGTACTCACAGCTGACATGATTAAAGTCCTCTCTCCAGCTTTTCTTACAGATCAATGCACCTTGCATGTGGTCAAAGGTACCTGGTCCCATTTCTGCTTAGCTATGGGAAGAGACAGAGCAAAGGTGTGGAGTGGGACCAGGGGAATTATCAGAGAGACTCGAGTGAATATATAGGCCAAATAGCCTCGGAATATATTCTGTCATATCATCTGTTTCAACCTATGATTTTCTGATAGTTCAGAACTCTTACCCAGTGGTTCCATGACTAATCAAGGCAGCTCCATTTAGAAATTAATTACTTAGGTAAAAGGTGCCTGAGTTTAAACTTGATTTTTATACTCTGGATATTTTCATTGTGAGATTATTAGGCATGTGTCTGTCACTTGGGCATTATTTACACACTTGGTAAATGAAAGGTATTTCTCTGTCAGTTCAAGGAAATAGAATTTAAATTCTTGTTTTAATAAATGAATAAAGCCTTTTAGTAAGAAAAACAATAATCCAACACATTCCTATTCAATCTTGGGCTAATGAAATTTAAAGAATTAAAGACATTGATCTAGTTCTTACTCTTAGTATAAAAAGTGTACATGTAGATATATAATTGTATATATCCTTATCTGCACACATAGTTGATTTTATATTGCCTTTTTTCATCAATCTTTTTGGCTGAAACCTTTACACTAAATCTTATTTTAATTATGTAAACACTAATTTTTTAAGAGAAGGACGCAAATGTTATATGTCCTTCTGTTAAAAAAAAATTAGTCCTCTAACCTCCTTCCCCCACTTACACACACTCACACTAGCACATCTTGGCTACATTAAAAAAGGTCTGACAGAAATATTTAAAAGGCACTATGAAGGTGGAACACTACCTTCGTATTTTATCCTAGTCAGAAGCCTGATTTAATGCTGAACTTTGAAGAGAAGTTTATCTATAGCTCATGGTTTAAAAGATTAGGAGAAGAAACATTTATTGGTGAAACTGCATTGGTAATGTTAAAATCTAACATTTATAGTATATATTCTGTTTTACTCTAGGTGAAATACTTAGGAAATTCTTCCAGTGGAAACCAGTGAACTTTTCTAACAGCTCTGAGAATTCTTTTGTATAATAATTTTTAAAATGAAATGTGTACTCTTCCAACTAATTAAGGCTTGAGGTTTTGCAGGAGTCGCATTTAAAAAGTGTTTGTATACATTTTAACACTTCGATATTTTCTATTTTGGTTTTGTATATTTTTATGTGTACACAATGTACAGACTTTTCTCTTGTAAATAAAACATGTTTTCATTTGTCTAGAAGTTTCCCTGCTTGAATTTGTTGAAGTTACACATACAAATGAGCAAGTGGCAAAATAATGAGCCATCCCTAGGAAAAAAATGGCACAAAGCCGAAATCTAATTAGAAGACGGAGTGGCAGCAGAAATCATAGTGTCAGGCCTTCAGACCGTGAATACGGACACAGCCTGGGCCTGAGACCACAGGTGGGTGGGATTTTTGCTTCCAGGGACTACTTGCCACATGCAGGAGAATGAAAGTGGCAAAATCAAGAAGCAAAGGCATATTTAGACTAACAAATCTTGATGTTGACTTAGTAACCCAGCAGTGCGATTAATGTACGGCCTTGGGGGACTCTTCCCCAGCTTGACAGGGCTTTAAATCTTAGTTAGAGGAAAGTCTAGGGACAGCTGAGTCACCTCAAACCTACCACAATGTCAAATTAGCTTTGGTATTTTCCTACTTGCCACATAAAGTGCAAACCAGTTAACTAGGCTCCTGGAAAGAAATCCTCAGCATTTGTGCTTTTCTGGTTAGAATGTGAAAGAATCCTCGAATCAGGGAATCCTTCAGGGTTCTTGACGTGAGGACGATGTGAGCAGGTGGGGAATTCGGGGGACAATCCATCACCTGGGACAGTTGCGCTGAATCGGAGAGGACTCCCACCGCCTTTGCGCCATCGTCATTTTTCTTTCCCCACAAGATAACTGCTTTCTTCCAGGTAATTAAAGCATGAGCCGGGCTCCGTCAGCCGATCAGGAAGGGCCCAGGGATGGAATGTCCAAGGGCTGCTGCTCCCAGAGCAGCCAGGGATGGGCGAACCCTGGAGACTGAGGGGCACACACAGGGGACTTGGCGTCCTTTGAGATCTGGATGCTGCTGGGAAGATTAAGACGAAAAGAAAAGGAATTACTTAAGACCCCACTCAGAGAAAGCAGGAACTAGGTGAAGGAGGTGGTAGTGAACAGCAGGGTAGGGAAAGAGAAGGCTAAGGTGAACTGAGTAAAAATAAATGCCAGGGTCTCTGACTCCATTTGCATGTCAAAGTCATTAACTCAGAAATAAGCCTACCATGTGACAAAGGCATACCCAGTAGGCCCAGTGAATGCACTTGAGTGCTGTGTTCAAGAACTCCTGGTGCACAGAATGGGGTCTCTGCCAGGCCCTCATTGCCTGCAGCAAGGGCTGGCAAGCCACAGCCCACAGCCTACTTTTACAAATGAAGCTTTCTCAGAACACAGCCAGGCTCATTCATTTATTTACATGTTTGTGGCTGCCTGAAAGTCCTGACAGAGACCTGGCAGCCTACCATACCTAAAATAAATATTATCTGGCCCTTTACAGAAGTTTGCTGACCCCAGTCATAAACACAACCTATGGAGAACTATTTAGGCCAGCCTCGTGGTGGATGGTATGCATGTATCCTCTCAAGACCATCTTCTAAAGTAGATATTATATTAGCCCCAAGAAAGTTGAGATCAGAGAAGTTAAGTTATCAACCTGCCGTCAACAGCCAGGAAATGACTGCCAAGCTAGCACTCCCTGTCTGACTTCAAAGTGCATGCTCAGAGCCATGATGTTAGTCTTTTAAAAGCAGCCGCCGCCCTGATATACTGTCCCAGTACTCAAAAGTCCTATACCCCAAAATATTCCAGGGGTCCAACTTTGGAGGATATTTGTACCTCGAATATTGTGAGAAATTGTGCTATGAAATGTATCAAGACTAACAACAGACTTTTTTCCAGAGCCTTTTCCAGTCCTTTAAATCCCCAGGGCACAGAAATGTATCTGAACTATAATACTCATGTCAGCCAGGGACAATTTTTATTTTGATATGAGAAGGCAGCTTCTCTGATTGTCACAGCCCGAGGGAAAGAGTGCCTCTGCTACAGCCATGAGGGTTGACATTGCACAAGCTCTACTCCCGCCCACTGTCCTAACTAAATTGGAGCAGGCTGGAGATGTGAGTAGTACTTAACCCACTGAGAAACCGATCAAATAATCAAGGTAAAAGGAAAGTCAATGACTTTAGGAAATATGTCTTTTCCTGTCTTTGTTGACTTCCTTATTGTTCCAAGAATGGAGAAAAAAGAAGATTGAAACAGCAACATGCCCTTTGGTTGTTTTAAAAACAATTCTGACCTGAAGAGATTAAAGAGCTTTTGGAGAGCCCAGGAGGACACTGGAGAAGAGAAGAGAAGATATCCTGTGCTGGGCCCTTAGCAGATGAAGAGCTGGCGGCCATGGTGACCCCCAGAACGCGTTTAGAAATATTGTGTAAACAATCCTATTCTCAGAAAACTCTCCTTTAAATTGCATAGCAGGTTTATGGGAGAAATACAGCTATTTTTCCTTAACTAAACTTAATTTCTATCTTGAACCTTCTCAACATGAGGTGAAAACTATGATATTTCATCTAATCTAAGACATCACTGAGTATAAGATGCACCAATCTTTTCACCCACTACAAAGAAAAATATTGTAATTAAACTTTAACATGAGTCTTGTGTCTCACTCAGGTGTGCACTGTGAGACACAGTAGCCATGAGATAAACGCAGATATCGGGTAGTTGAAACGTGGCTTGTCCTGAACTGAGATGTCATGCGGAAAATACACCCTGGATCTCCAAGGCTTGATATGAAAATGTAAAATAGCTCAGTAGTTTTGTTATATTGATTAAATGTTGAGCAGATATTTAATATTTTTTTAAATAAAAATGTATTCCTAAGGTTAATTTCACCATTTCATTTTATATTTTTTAACAAGCTTACTAGAAGATTTCAAATTAAGTCTGTGCTCACATTATATTTCCAGTAAATAGTAGTAATTCAGAATTTTATTTTATGTTTGTTGAAAAAGCTTTTAGACTTATTTAGACATAGATTTTTTATTACATATCCCTGGAGTTCTACAGAAAAGTACAATATAAGTTAAATTGATCATTTAAGTTATTCTTAAAGTATTCATATTCAGAGTCTTTTTCTTCTGAATCACTTTTTGGATGAGTCATAAATTTCTATGACTTTTCCACCCCAAGTTGTCATCTGCACCATTAGAAGCAATGATGACACCACTTTTAAAGAGTGCTCTACCAGTGTCTCCAGGATTTTCTTCTAAAAACTACGAATACATTTTTCAGTTTTGATGTCCACAAGTAGGCAATGACAAATTATTCAGGGTTGCTGACTAGTGAATAGGGACTGCAAGATGCATTCTAATTTCAGAGATGTTAAAATATAAGGGGGGAAAAATGAATCATAGTGTGGATGAAAAACAATATTTCTAATTTTGTATGGGGTTAGCCCCCCTTCCCCCCACCCCCCAGAGTTGTGTTTAAATGCTGGGCTGTAAAAAAGCGCTTTTGTTATGGTGGTGTAAAACCTTCTAAAAATCTACTCCCTCCATAAAAGCAAGAACATTAGAAAAAAATTGTCAAAATCAAATTTTTCAGAACTTTAGAAATTAACTGAGGGCTTGCAACAATCTAAGGAGTATTTATTCAAGAAAAATGGCTAACTCTTAAGTAAGAACAGTGACTCTTGTGACATTTTTACTTGGCACTACTCTATCCCTCTCTCCTCAGCTCCATGAAAACCCTGAACATTTGCAGTCTCAGCATTATGGTGGCTGTGAAACCAGAAGTCTAGCAGCCACCGGAGGGATCAGAACCACTTAGGAGCTTTCTGAAAGCCTCAGAGAACTGTCACTATTTGATCTTTCTTACAGCTTCCTGAAAAGTTCCATTCTCAGAGACTGTAGTTATTTTACCTGACTCAGAGCTCCTTCTGGGCCAGTAGCTCTGACCCAGGGTGTTTGTTGAAAACAACCAGTGGAAATTGTTTACCATCATAGGCTGTTTGGGGCAGTGATATCAGTTGGGGCTAAAAAGAGGCTGACCTGAAAACTTATAAGGAACAATTGGAGAATGAGATGTCTGTAATGGGCATTGAAAAGCTCTGACATATTCCTGTGAAGCCAGAAGGCTGTGCACATGTACATGCCCCGGGAAGACCCGAGAAGAGCCTAACCTCACATCTGGCTGACCTGAGGTTCAAGTGTTGAAGACATGCTCTAGCACACACAGTCAAACTGCAAAAAGTCAAAGACAAAGAGAGAATTTTAAAAGCAGCAAGAGGAAAGTGATTCAGGAGACACAAGGAATCCTCAATAAGATTAACAGCTGCCCTCTCATCAAACCATGGAGGCCAGAAGTAGTGGGAGAGCAGATTTAAAGTGCAGAAAGAAAAAGACTGCCAACCAAGAATTCTATACACAGCAGAACTTGGTGGGAAACTTGCAGCCTTAAGGCCACATGTGGCCTTCTAGGTCCTTGAGTGCAGCCTTTTGACTGAATCCAAATTTTACAGAACAAATCCTAGATTTGTTTTAAAAATAAAATAAAAATATAAAAGATGAACAAAAATGTATTAATAAAAATAAAAGGATTTTATTAAAAAAGAAGGCTGCAGGTTCCCCAACCCTAAAAGAATACATACAAACACACAGAGACACATACACACATACAAAATATTAGAATTAATAAATGAGTTCAGCAAGGCTGTAGGATCAGATAAATATAAAATATCAATTTTATTTCTATCCACCAGTAATGAAAAATCTAAAAATGTATCTAAACAACAATAGCATTTCCAATAGCATCAGCAAAATAAAATACTTATGAACAGTTAACAAAAGAAGTATAAGACTTGTACACTGAAAACCACAAATTACTACTGAAAGCATTGAAGATCTCTTATATAAATGAAAAACATCCTTTATTCATGGATCATAAGACTTGATATTGTTAAGATGTCAATAATCCTAAATTGATCTATAGATTCAACACAATATTGCCCTATCAAAATCCCAGCTGCTCTTTTTTTTTTGCAGAAATCAACAAACTGGTCCTAAAATTTATATAAAAATGTAAGAGATCCACATTTCCCAATTTCAAAACTTACTACATAGCTTCAGTAATCAAAACAGTGTGGTTCTGGCATAAGGAATGGAAATGTAGATCAATGGAAAGGAATTGAGAGTACAGAAATAAACCTTCACATTTATGGTCAATTGATCTTCAACAAGAATGCCAAAAAGATTCAGTGGGCAAAGAATAGTCTTTTCAAAAAACAGTGTTGTGAAAATCTAGATATCAACATGAAAATGAATAAAAGTAGACTCCTGCTATATAACACCATCCATAAAAATTAACTCAAAATGGATTAGAGACCTAAATGTAATCGTTAACAATAAAATTCTTGGAAGGAAATAAAATTTTCATGATTTTAGATGAGTCAGTTGTTTAGCTATGACACCTAATAAGGACAAGTGACAAAAAATAGCTAAACTGGACATCATAAAAATTAAAAATTTTTGTGCTTTAAAGAGCATCATCAAAGAAGTGAAAAGATAAGCCACAGAATGGGAGGGAATATTTGCAAATCTTATATCTAATGAGGGTCTAGTATCCACAATATATAAAGAACTCTTACAACTCAACAATAAATAGCCAAGAAGCCCAATTTAAATGGGGAAAGGATTTGAATAGATATTTCTCCAAAAACATATATGAATGGACATTATGTGCATGAAATGATGCTCAACATCATTAGTCATTAGGAAAATGTAAATTAAACTACAGTATGATACCACTTCATACCCTCTAGGACAGCAAAATCAAAAAACAGATAAAACAAATGCTGATATGGAGAAAGAGAAACCCTCCTCTATTGTTAGTGGGGATGGAAAATGGTATAGCAGCTTAGGAAAATAGTTTGGCCATTCCCCAAATAATTTAAGATTAACTTACCATATGACTCAGCAATTCATTCTAGGTAGATACCAGTGGTGGGCAGAATAATGGCCCTCCAAAGACATCTGCACTTAATCCCTGGAAACTGTGCATCTGTTCTTACATGGAAAGGGGGAATTAAGACTGAGAGGGAAATAAGATTGCTAATCAGCTAACCTTAAAATAGTGAGATTATTCTGGATTATGCCAGTGGGCCTAGTGGAATCACAACGGTCCTTAAAAGACTGAGAGGGAGACAGGACTAAGGAGAACCAGAGAGACAGCAGCATGCAGAGGTCTCTGCCCAACACTGCTAGCTTTGATGATAGAAGAAGAAAGGCATGAACCAAAGAACATGGCAGCTTCTAGAAGCTGAAAAGAGCAAGGAACGGAGCCTTCCCTGAAGCCTCCAGAAAGGAATGAAACTCTGCTGCCTTGATTTTAGCCCAGTGAGATCCATTTCAGACTTCTGACCTCCAGAACTTTAAGATGGTAATTTTTTGTTGTTTTAAGCTACTGTTTATGGTCATTTGTTACAGCAGGCATACAAAACTCACACAACATCCAAGATATATAAACATATCCATGCAAAAACCTGTACAGGGATGTCCATAGCAGCCTTATGTATAATAGCCAAGAAGTAGAAACAACCCAAATATCTATACTGATAAATGGATCAAAAAAATGTGGTACTGTATATCCATACAATGGATTTTTATTTTTTGCCATAAAAAGAAATGAAGTACTGACACATGCTACAGTATGGATAAGCCTTGAAAACATTATGTAATAGTGTGAAAAAAGTCAGGCACAGGACAAATGTTTGCTTCCATGTACAGGAAATGTGAAGAACAGTAGAATCTATAAATAGAAAGTCGAGCAGCCATTGCTGGGGACTGGGAAGAGGAGGGGACGGGCGCAACTGCTGATGAGTATGGAGTTTCTTTCTGAGGGATGGGAGTGTTCTGGGGTTAGATCATGGCGATGGCTCCACAAACCTATGAATATACTCAAGCCACGGAAGCGTGCACTTAAAAGGGTGGATTTTGTGGTATATGAATTTTATCTCAACAAAGTCTAAAAAAATTTATACTCAATTTTACTTATCAAAATTATACTCAAACTTACACTGAAAGATAAAAGCAAGGTTTTACTAAATTAGAAACCTCCACTGTGTGAGGTGTGGGAAGGCAGGCTGTGGTCCTCAGCCACCATGCGTCGCATTGAATGTCCCGGTGATTGGTGTCCAGCCGCAGGTCCCACGGAGCCGATCTGGGACTCTCCAGGCTGGCTTTTTCTCAAGCTATTTCCTTTCCCTCTGGGGCACACAGTTCACAGTGCTGTCTTGCTAGGGCACTGGGACACCCCAGAGTCTCGGGCTCCTCGCTGGGAGCGGCACGTTCGCCACTGGGTGCCGTCCTGGGAGTGGGGCGCTGCGACGCGCCGGCTGCCTCCTGTGTCACCCGCTGGGGGATCTTCAAATCCGCCTGGGGACACTTTCTCCGCCCTGGCCCTGGATTTATCCTGGCGTGGGGAGAAACAGGGAAATGCGCCTTGCTCTGCACCCCCAGGGTCTAACTCTCTTGATTTTTCTCCAGCTTTTACTCCCATTCCCAGTTTGGAGACCTTTCAGCCAATCTGGGTATGGACAACAGCTAGATCTTCCTGAAGCATATTTCCCCAAACCTTTTGTCTTCAAACTGAACTGTGGCTGATGAAATTCAGAAGCCAAAAGTCTGACCCTTTATTTTATGATATCCCTTCCCTGAGGAGTGGTGGTGGCCTGCCCTAACTCCCTGGGCTGGGGGGAGAACCTTAAATTACTGTTTCATGATATCACAGCACACCAAATTTGCCAGATGGCCAAGTTCTGGGTGAGTTGCAAATCACAGGAAGGGTCCGTGGTCCCGGCGCTTCTCCTCAGTCATTTAGTGCACTACCTTAAGGATTCAACACGTGAAGGTTTTTGTGGAACTGTAAAATAATGATATGCTGAATTCATCTCACATACTAAAAAAG
This sequence comes from Varecia variegata, assembly GCA_028533085.1. NCBI lineage: Eukaryota > Metazoa > Chordata > Mammalia > Primates > Lemuridae > Varecia > Varecia variegata. Next base: position 71,566,502 of record CM052437.1, on the reverse strand, counting down.
GTTCTTTCTAGCAGAAAATCTGTCACTCATATGTGTCCAATGTACAATTATAACCATGGGCATACCTGAAGACCAACAGAATAAATTTCTGAGCTAAGAATGATAATTTATCCCTCAGATTTACAATCTATCTTCATTTGTGACTTGTTAGTTTTGTTGCTTGTTGGCATCATGAGCAGACAATACTATGGGCCAAAGGTTTAAGAGAAAAATGTAGACAGTACACTTTACATTGAGGAAAATGGATTGATTATCACAGTTTTTCCCCCAGCAAATTAGGAAATGACTCTTATATTAGTAAAGCAGTTTGTGTTGCTGTAGCAGCTCCCAAATCCCGGATTTGGGTTTTGCTCACATGATAGTTCAATAGGCTGCTTGGTGTTTGGCCAACATCCTTCCAGGTGGTGAACAGGGATACAGGCTCCTCCGACTTGAGGCTCTTCCGCCTTGCGGGGGCTTCAAAGCCCTCCCTGCACCTCTGGTAGCCACAGGATGAGGAGAGAGAGAGTCCACAGGGCTCCATGGGATGCTTTAGGGTCCAGACCTAGAGATGGTTACCTGTGACTTCTGCCCACTGTCCCGTGGCCTGAAATCAATCACACGCCCTGCCTACTGTGAGGATGAAGATGTTGAACAGTAAGAGCTAACATTTATTAAGCACTTCATTCTGTCCAATCTCCTTCCATAACACTTTACGTGTATTAATTTATTTGATCTTGTAGAGGAAGTACCATTGTTTTTGCATTTGACAGGTGAGAAAACTGAGACAAGGAGAGAGAGTGAGAGGTAGAGAGCTGGGGACGGCTAGAGCCAGGATGCAATCCGGGCAGTTGGTTCCGCAGCCCTCATTCACTGTGCTGTGCTGCTGCTGTGTCATCGACTGTTGCAAGGAGCCCGCTCCAAAGCCAGAGTAGCCACCAGACACACAAAACAGACACACTTAATGGACATTCTGAGACAAATAATTCGTATTTAAAAACTAGCCTTTCTTTGCCTTTCCCAAAGAAAAGAAGCCTGGGAAAAGGAATTAACATAAATGCTAAGACTGAACGCTCACTATGTAGCAGATGCTTCACCAACATTATCTCATGAATCTCACAGCACCCTTGGGAGGAAGATGTCATCACCCTCATTTGATGTACAAGCAAACTGAGGCTCCAGGAGGCTCTAACTTGACCAAGGTCCCTGTGACAGGGCAGGATTGGAGTCCAGGTCTGTTTACCCAAAGTTTGCAATTCTTTCACATTGCCTTTCTGTAAGAAATAATGCAAAAGCAGGTATAAAGATTGGGGCTTGCTCTTGTCAAAAACATTGGGGCCTCTACCATGAATTGATGGAATTTATGAGGAAATTGTCCTAGGCTTTAACTCTTTTATGTCCTAACTTGGTGGAAACATCATAAAGTGACTGTACCAGTGCATTAGGGGATTCCATGCAGCCATGGATGACACCATGTTTACAAAAAAAGTGAATGACCTGGGGACAAATATGTTAAAGAAAACAAGTAGATGAGAAAACCACATCTATGTTATAATGTCTTTCTTTTCCATATAGACACACATACATATATTACTTATAAATTTATATGTGTCATGCATATATACTTCAAGGACTTAAAAATCATATAAATGTCAAATATTTTTTAAAACAGCAAAAGAATTACTAATAGTGATTATCTCTGTATAGTGGGAAAATAGGTGGTTTCTATCTTGTCCTAATAATTTGTATCGCACACATTTTTAAAAGAACAATAAATACACATTTTTAAAAGAACAATATAATCACACAAAAAAAAGGAAATTCAGAAAATATTTGGGAGACCTTGTGGTCTCATGGAAAGAGCCTGGGCTTTGATGGCTGGTGTGTGTGATCAGAGAAGAAAATCCACATACAGCTTTTTGTTTATTCATTGTTTTAATCCAAGTGTGTTGGAGACCAGAGCCCCAAACATCTGCAGCAGTACAGGCTGGCATAGCACCCAGTGACCAGCAGTGTCACTGCACCACTCACTCAGCCCTGTAGCAAGCACCTGGAGTCATATTATTGATTAGAAAGACACGTTCCAGTCCCTACCCCCCAAACCAGCTATGTGACCTTATGTACATTACCTATTCTCTCTGAGGTTCAGTTTCCTCCCGTGTAAAATAGAGATAAGAACAGTACCTGTTCATTGAATTATTGCAATTATTAATTTAGACAGTGCATGTAAATTATTTAACACAGCCTGACACCTAGTGAATATGAATTGTTGGTGGTATTATTATTATATTTTGATCTCCCAGCCCGATATATCTAAATAATTAATAGAAGAGAACACTGAGAGATGCTGGACATTGCACATGGCTGCTTTTTCAGAACAGTTTCATCTGCTCAAGTTTTAAAAGTAAAATGAAACAAATCTTTGTAGTGATGATTTGTTTTTAAGTTTCTCTAAACAAAACCCTACAGAAATCCTCTTTCATGAAATAAGAAATACAGGTAAATATGTTTTTGCACATTTTTTTCTTGTTCCTGTCCCTTTTTTTCATATAAAGGATCTGTACCTGCTGTCAAGAGGTCTCCCATTCATCACCCGAGGAAGGGGTTAAACGTGTCTAAATGATTCTTGCCAGAATCTGCACAAGCACTCAATAAACAACAAAGCGAACAGGAGAGTGTTGTGGATAGCACAGCTGCCATTCGTTTCTTTTTCTTCACAGCTTTTCACTATATTTGAGTATCCCACCATCGGTGTTTTGGATATCTAGTGCTGAACAACAAACCATAATGGCCTAAAACAAGGGTGATGTATTATTCCTCACTCTTGGGAGGGTTAGTTGGGCAGTTCCTCTGCTCATGTCTCCTGGGCACACTCCTGGGTGACACTCAACTGGAAAGGCGGCAGGGTTGGGGGGTGCAAGATGGTCACGTCCACATATGGCGGGCAGTGCTGGCTGTCAGCTGGGTCCCCTCATTTCTCCTCCATGGGGTTGCCCACGCTCCAGTGGAGGCAGAGCGCCAGCCCCCTGAGGCTGAGGCTCCAGGGCTCACACAACGTCTGCCAATTCTATCTGTAAAAGCAGAGAGGTGGAAAGATGGCCACCTCATGGAAGGGAGGGATGCAAAGGGACTCTGGCAAAGGGACATGCATCTGGGGCAGGAAAATTTGTGGTTATGGAACAACTTACCACACTTGAGTATGAGTCCTCACTTGTTCTGCTACAAGCCAATCGTCACTCCCCACCCCAATCACTGCATTTTCATCTTCCTATCACTTTATCCAAATTGGAAGCCAAGACTTCTCTTTCACGGAAAATCACAGAGATATTCTTGCACAGGACAGTCTGGAGTTGACTCGCTATCACCAACACTACATGCAAGCGTCTCCTCTCCACTGCAGAAGACAAGCTGAGGGCTCAATTTCCCCAGAATCCTTACCCCATATGGTTCCAGATAAGACTCTGGCTGTCCAAGGCACTCAGGGGAGATTTCGAAGATGCAAAAGGATGAAGAGCTGTCGGTGTCTGGAGGCAGTAGGGCAGGGCTGTGAGCAGATGTGAGTCACAGCAGCTTCCCAGCCAGCTCTGCAGAGCCACGTGCCCATTGCTTCCGCAGAGGGGTTGGCGGGAGCTTGCTTGCCAGGAGTTCTGGAGAATCACGGTGGCTTCCTGGGAAGCGCTTAAGAACGACACTCTGGTGTGCCAGCTTGAGACCTCTGCTGGCAGCTTCCCTGACCTTTGCTCACATAGTTCTTCTAACAGTTTTTGAAAGCCATTGTTTCCTTACATTAAAGCCTCTAAACCTTGGGTACATACAGTGGCTTTTTTTTTCCCTGTCTGAATGCTGATTGACAGTTTTTGGTACCAGAAGATTGTTCCCCAGATCTGACCAGTTTTGAAGATAGTAATGATCTTACCACCAGTGGAAAACGGGATGTCCACCATCCATGGCTTGTGACAAAGCCATTTAAGTTGCTCAAATGCAGTTTGCTGGAATCAAGTGCCTATAGAAGGCCAAGTATGGGGAGACTGAGTGACTGTTGCATAGAATGTTCTAATGGAAATGAAGTGTTCAAGGTGGGGCTTAATGCCTATTTCTCACTGAGCTGAATATTTGGGGACAAGGAAGTGACAAGCTCAATGTTCTAAATTCTCATCTCAAGGCATGCATAGGGAGGAAGGAGCTTCTATGGCGTCCTCAACAAGTCCCTTATTTCTCATAATCAGATAGTCAAGACGTAGGACAACCAGCTAAACCAAAGTTGAATCCTGAAGGTGGCTGAATTATTAATACAATACAAATGGAAATCAGAGCCTTGCCAGGTTTCGTATGTAAAGTCAAAGTGTTGATCAGGAAAGAAAGAATCCCTGAGATTATAATGGGATCATTAGAAAAGATTCCTACTATTCTGAGGACCTTGAATCCCACATCCCAGCATGCCTCCCTTGCCAGAAGCAGCCTCCTCCCCGGGTGAGCAGGTGAGCCTCCTCGTACTCGGAGACCATGTGCTCTGCTCACCTGAGGTAGTTACCTCGCAGGAGATGTAGAGTCTTCCTCAGACCCACCCCTCCACCTCTCAATGCTCCCACATCTGGATTAGAGTCTAACAACAGCTATGGGTTCACTGTGGGGTATAAAATCTGATCTCAAAAATTCCATACACATCAAAATAATTGCAAACTTTTACTGGTTCATATTGCATATAACCTGAGGAATATATATGGAAATAGATTCTGGGGGCAACATATTTGACCCTTTGACCCAAGTTACCTATCAGGCTCCAGATTTGAGTGGGTCCCACAGCTAGAGAAGGCTCTGCCAGGCAAGCTGCTCTGCACAGGGACCGTGTATATGTTCCAGCAGATCCAGTGTGGTCATTAGCAAGCCCTGACAGGAGGTCACATGTGGATGGTCCCTTAGGATTTTAGAACAAGATCATCCTCTCCTTTTGTTAACTCCTCTCCTTATAAAAAAAAAAATAGCTCCTGGCTTGCTAAGGGGACCTGGTAATTCCTATGCGACCCAAGATGCACACTGAGAGCTAGATGTTCTCTGAGTCACATAGCTGGGCATGGATAGCTGCTGTCCATCACCAAGTTGAACTGGTATGTGGGAAACTGGGCTTAAAGCCACCAGTAAGTTGCTTGAACGAGTGCCTGCAGCTTCTGTGCACCTCCTCCTCCTGCACTGACACCTTCCCTCAACCCACACCTGTGACCCAGCTGGGTCTCCCAGTGACCAGTTAACTGAGGGCAAAAAAACATGGACCTTGTTTTCAGCTGGTTCTGCTGGCATATTTGAAAGTGGACAACTGCAGCTCCACAGCCCCACAGGGGAGTGACCTTAAGGACAGTGGCTTGCTCACTGTGCCTGCAGGGAGAGATGCCAGTGCTATGGAACTGCACTGATTGAGAGACCATGGCTAATGGTTTCACGGGGTGTTCAAGGACTTGGAAGGAACAAGAGCGAGAAATCAGTGACAAGTTGCTCTGGGAAAAAAGTACTTGAATGCAACTTTCTGAAGTCAGAGAGTGTAAGGATGTTGGTCCCTTGGGGATTTTCCCCAAACAGCAGCTCCAGTAGAGGTAGCTCTCACCAAAGAGGAAGGTAAGACAGCCTGGTGTGTGGATGTCAGTCACTCTTTCTGTCACCTCCCTAAAAACATGCCCAATGGACCTGCTCCTGAAGTGGTCATACTGGCAGGTCTGTGGTCAGGCATGGGCTCAACCACATGGGCTCCCCCTAAAGCTTACCTGGCCACAGTCTCTGCTGAGCGCCGAGCCTGGCCACTGCAGAGGGCAACACCAAGCCCTCTAACTCAGCAACACTCTTCCTGGCAGACAATTGGACCCCTCCTACCAGGGCAGGTGGGGACAGGGGACAGGATGCATCTTCACTGGAACTATTACCCTCTGGGAATATGGATTCGCATGTCCTGCCTGCAATACTTCTGTGAGCACCTCCATCCATGGGCTTTTAGAAGGCCTCATCCACGGTCATACCATGCCGTAGGACAAAGCATCTGACCAGGAAAATCATTTTACAATGCGGCAAGTGTGATGGTGAGCTAACACCCACAGAGTCGCTGGTTTTACCACATACTTTCTCACTATACATTACAGCATCAGCAAGCTAACGGTGATGTGGTATATACTCAGACCAGTGACCAACATGTTGTCATTTTGCCCATAGCTATAATATGTGGATTGAGGAACTTTTCATAAACCACTAGCAGAATATTGGTTCCCCTTTCTACCTCATTGACCTTGGCTTTGGTTATGGGACTCACTTATGCCAATGGAACATGAATAGACATGCATAAGTCCAAGATATGCATTTTTCTAACCTTATTATTTAGATGGATTAAAGCCACTCTGCTTTTAAAGGACAGGCTAGAATTTAATTTTTTTGTTACTAGAACATTATTCTTATATCCATAGATGATTTATCCAAACCTGCATTTGGATTTAATACCCCTACTTGGGTGAGAGTCCTGGCAGTGGATCCCAGGACACCACTGGGAGGTGGCTGCAGATCTTTCAGACCAGTGACCACAGCCCATGCCCTGCTCATGCTCCTCCCCTCCACAACTACCTTACAGGAGACCCCAAGTGTAGGATCTGCCATGATTCAGTGCTGAAACATTCATTGTGCTCAATTAAATGCTTATCAAGCATGATGCCAGTGCTAATGGGATGTGCATGCAGGATCAAGCCTTGACCTTGATTTATCCCTCGCTGGCTTGGGGCAGGGGAACGGAGCTCCAGGAAGGCTAAAATTCATCTGCTGCCACAGCTCCCAGGGGAGTCAATAGAACCGTTGACTCTGACCCTGGGGTTTCTAAAAAGCAGCATTTGAGATTAAAAACTTCATGAGCCTAAATGTCAAGTATATAATTCCTTTCCCGAGGGAGTGGGCTGATAATTTATTAAGTCTGCCAAGCTTCGGTCACAGGCAGTACTGCAGTGGCATAGAGGAGTTCCTGGAAATATGTGAAGAATTTTCAGGGTATGAAAACACCTCCTTCTCAGTCACCCTGCCAAGGAGGCCAGTCAAAACTAAACAAAATAAAGACAAGCACTTGGATGGCTTGAGCCTTACTGTACCCTTGTCCCCTCAAACTCGCACAAGTAGAAAGTGGGCTGTAAAAGTGCACCCTAAAGAGGCTATCCTGTCTAATGCTCCAAAGTTCCCCTTAGCTGTGAACACATGAAATAATTAACAAGGAAACCCTCTCAGAGACAGACTCACAGAAATCAATGGACAGGGCAGGTGCTTCTAGGCTAGAGAGGAGAAACAGGGTCAAGTCCAGGCACGTTGCCCCATGCCAGTGCAGAGGGCTTGCAATGCCTGCCTGTAAGGATTGCATCACTGCTACGAACCAATGACTGCTGTGCAAGTAAAATTCTTTCCTTTTTCAAGTGGGAGATTTTTGTTGTGGTTATCTTATCCCTGCTCCAGTATTTAGGATTGAATTGGGGTGGGGGAATAACAGGCAAAGGAGGAAGAGGATAACTTGCCTTGTAGTTTATCAAACCATACAGAACAACATTCAAATCTGCTGGGTAGACTGCATATAACCTAGAGAACTTGAACTTGAAGTTTGATGCAGTATCTAAATAGGTCTTAGGTTGTCTCTGTGGGGAGGGAAGAAGGTATATTCTCTATAGGAGTAAAGGTATGATCGGATGTTTGGGGAGCAGAAGGATGGACTAGAAAAAACTCCCAACTTCACACCCAATTTCATGTTCTTGCCTACCTTGTGGATACTCAGCAAGATGATACTTCCCAGCTTCCTTTACAAGTAGGTGGGGCAGCGTGACTGAGTTCCAGGCAGTGGAATGGGACGGGAAGTGATGGGGACCCATCCCTGGCTGGCCCGTGCACACTTCTCACATATGATGTTCCAGTTTCCTTCCTCTTCCCTGGAGAGACAGGACCAGGGCAGCTGTGAAAGGTGGAGATGGCAGAGCCCCATACAGCTCGGGTTCCTAAATGGCTGCACAGAGCCAAACTCCCCAATGACTTGAACTACTCAGAACTGTAATATGAGCAAGAAATAAGTTTAGGTTTGCTTTAAGCTATTATGTACTCTGAGCATTGGTTGTTATCCTAACAAACACTGCTCTAAATAATATACTGATTGTCACCTTCTATTTTTCTGATTCCCTGAGCCACTAAAAAAAGTTGCATTTAAGAATAGGCAGTCGATTACAAAGTTACCAGTACTGCCTCCAAAGAGCCCCCCGTGTTCCAGGGCCTAAAGCTGTTCTGTTGGAGACACTTTCTTCAGTTTATTCTCTCTTAGACATCAGACAAAGCAAGCTTCCCTAAGTCTCAAAGCCCTGGGGATAATAACAGAACTACATTACATGGCTACGTGAGGAATGAGTAAGAGACCGTCCAGCCAATACTCAGCACAGTGTCTGATACACAATATGTATAAGAGAGGGAAGAGTTTTTCTCTGCCTCTTAGGTTCAGTAGCTGGAGACTGTGACATCAACTGACAAAAGATAGATTAAAAGGAGAAAAGGCATAAAATATTTATATATTTTTTACATGCTTCCCAAAATAGAAATGAAAACCCACAGATGGTTAGAGTTGGGGGCTAATATACCATTTTAACAAAAGGTGATAAATTCTGGAGAAGTAGCTAGGCAAAGGTGAGGGGATTTGGGCTACCACATGTAATAAATCATGCAAAAGTGACTAGGAAATATATGTGGGAAACTAATGGAAGATAAGGATTATTTTAGTAGGTTTGTTTATGCAAAATTTTCTCTGTACCAGCTGTTCTCTGTCTCTAGTAATAAGAGTTGCTGTCCTCATCCTGGTACCAGGGGAATGGGGATAATTCAAGCCACCTTCACAAAGGGGAATTTATGCCCTGCTTTTAGGCAGAAAAGGAGAGGACAGAGAATGTTTCCTGCATGTGTTCTCAATTGCCTTTAGCTCAAAATAACCTTTTTGCCAAAGTGGCACATTTTGGGGAGGCATACACAGAACCTTTCCATGTGTGCTCAGTAAATGCTCACATTAATGTGGTGGTGATTGTTATCTTAGACCCATATTCATTTGAAAATTCGTTGGTCTGGATTCTGAGAGGTTAAACACGTTCAGAGGTGAAATGAGGGGTGTGGTTCTGTTATGCCTGCGTGGAGTGACTTCAGACTAGCTGAGAGCCAGAGTGGGGAGAGTTTGAGTAAAGGAGCAGGTGTAGACTTGAACCTGCCACCCTCAAGGAGGCCTGGGGACACCACAGCAAGGGGCACCTGAGGCAGGAATCCCACCGCAGACCCAGGCAGAGGGAGGCAGTGATCACTCCTGACGGTTTATCTGCATGTAAAGCAGACACCTGACAGCTGCGGGGAGGAGCAAACCAGGTTTTGAAACAAATGGAGTCTTAAAGGAGTAGCAGGGATGGGGCGTGGGGGGCCAGTTTGAAAAGCCAGCTAATAAATCAGTCAAGTGAGGTGAAAAGGTCTTACATAGGTAGTTCCAGAGTCTCTAAAATTTTAAACTGAGAATAGCTTGGGAGCAGCAATAGGGTTGGAAGCTGCATTGATTTGACACAATACTGAGGAGACCTCAATATTCCATATGAAAGACCAGTGGGTGGAGGTTAGCTGTATTTTACCTGGTATTTACAGGTGTTTTGTATAGTGAGGTTTCCCAGGGTACCTAGGTCCCCATAGTGCCAGAAACAAAAGTCTGAGACCAAATATCCATCTAGTTTGTCATGAAAAGCCACATTTGTCATTCTCAGGCGAGCATCATAGAGCCCAGAAATAGCAGGCCTTTGCTTCAGATTCATCTCTCTTATCTCCACTGCGATTTAGACCGAGGTATTTGAAAGTGTCTACTGAAGTGTTTTTCATAATGTAGCCCTCAGGCCATCCATAGTGTAATACAGCTTCCCAGGCCATCTTCCCAGACCTCCCGACTCAGAACCTCTGGCAGTGGAGCCCAGGAATCTGTGTTGCTTACAAGTCTTCGTGTGATCCTTGTCACCGGCATTTGTGAGCTACTTGTCTGTCCAACAGTAGATGTTCAATAAATGACAATTTTCTTCCTCCATGTTTTCTAAAGGACACTTGAAAAGATCCTTGCCCCTGGAGAATTATCTCCCAACATCTACAAAGCAGATATCAGAATGAAATTAAAATTGATTCCTTTACTTGCACATAAATACCTACTATGGTCTGAATGTTTGTGTCCCCCATGATTTATATGTTGAAACTATAACTGTCAAAGTGATAATATTAGGAGGGGGGGGCGCCTTTTAGGAGGTGATTAGGTCATGAGGGCAGAACCTTCATGAATGGAATTAGTGCCCTTACAAAAAAGGCCCAGGAGCGATGCTTTCTTTGCTTCCACCATGTGAGGACACAGCAAGAAATGCCTTCTGTGAACCGGGACGCAGGCCCTCCCTAAACACCAATTCTGCTGGCACCTTGATCTTAGGCTTCCCAGCCTCCAAACCATGAGAAATAAATTTTTGTTTCCTGTAAGCTACCCAGTTTATGGTATTTTGTAATAGCAGCCCCAAACCGACTAAGACAGTAATACCTCTGCCCTGGCTATGTTTCCAAAGGATCTGTGTGCAGTTGTCTCTTTTCTTTTATGTAACCCCCATCTGTAAAATGATCTTGGAAAGTCTAAGGTCCAAGCATCCTGAAGGTTTTATTCACCTGTGTGTGTTTTATTGACTTAGTATCTTCAGTGCCCAGCACATAAAAGATACACAATGAGTGTTTATTGTGGTGTAGTTTTAAAGTAAGACTCAAACGAGAATCTTAGCTTAGTTTATTGGTGAAATTCTGTTTATATCATTCATCAGCAATTGTATAGAAAAAGTTCAGTGGCTTTATTCTCTATTATAAGATATTTAATAGCATTGTTCTTGGTGTTCTTTCCATGCATGTCATTAATCATCATGACTCAGTAATATGTAATCATAAAGACAAGCTCTGCATTCATGTGAGCACCAACTGCATATATGTGTGTCTGTTAAGAAATGCCACAATTTGAAACAATAGGAGAAAAATATTAAAATTGCCAGGGAGATTTTATTTGCTGTTGTTAATGAAATGTGTCCCAATTAGGACCATCAGTCTTAAATTCATTTTTGACCATTTTACTCTAACTGTATGCTTAAAATAATTCTTGAATAAGATACTGGTTTTCACCACTCATAATGGGAGGGAAAATATCAGAAAAGAAAAGAAAAATAATTATAAATACTAAACAGATAAAAAAAAAGGTAAGTGGATTTTTGTGTGATGTATTTATACAAAAAAAATATGAACATGTGCTATGCGCCACATACTATTGTAGCTGATAGCTCAAAGAAGAGAAACACAAAATCTCTGCTCTTTGGACCTCTTACAGGAGAGGCACGAGTGTGTGTAAACAAAGAGTTGCTCAGTGGACACCGCCTGTCCTCTCACTCCCGTTTGCCCCACGCTGTCAATAACATGGATCCAGGGAAAGAGAGAAGACAGTGACTGCAGCCCTGTGAAGAGAGCCACACCCTATTAACTCCCGGAGGTCAGTTAGGAGAAGAGGCTGCCAGATAGAAAGCAGTGGCTGCTGCTCTCAGGGAACGTGGTCCCTGGGGGAGGGAGAGCAGCGCAGCCCCACGAGAGTTGCCATAGGAAGGACAGCACGTGCCACTGCATTGAGAAAAGGGCAGAGGGCGGGAGGCCTGGCCAGTGCCAGTGCACAGCTGTCTGGTGTGGCTTTAGCACAGGGCTCCCCCAGCCCTAGAACGGGACCCTTGGACCTCTGGGAGCTTATAGCCTGAGTGAAATAACAGAACAATGCGCTGTCCGGTTAGAGAGCATGGAAGGACCAATTGTGGTGATGATGAGTTTGTTGCCAATCCCACTCCACACTGGTGGAGTGTCAGCTGGTAAATTGCTGACGCTCCCTCGGTCTCTTTTTTATTAGAGTGAGGATATTGTACTGGCACCAGCTTTTGGGTTGTCGTGATCAGTGAGTGGATCTGCAGGCGGCCGGCATGCAATGTGTGCTCAACAAATGTGAGCCAGTCTGGTCCGCGTGTTCCTCTGCTGACCGGTGCCCACAGCCTGCCCCGGCCAGCACTGCACCTTGGAGCTCTCTGAGTTTCCTGAGCAGCACTCACCTCCTGCTGCAGAATACAGATGGTGGTTTTCAAGAAGAACACTGACTGGGGAGATGGCATCCTTCCCTTCCCACTGGGAGCAGGGCTGTAAGGGGGGTCACTCTGCAGGTGCTGGCTGGCCCACACTAGGCCATCCTCTCTAAGATCAGTGCACCCAAGACAGTACATTTTTTTCTCAAAAGAAAGACTTCTAATTCCTTCCCATGCAAACTGCACTTTAGAAGCAGCTCAGTTGAATTAAAGGCATCTCAGGGCTTAATTTAAAGAGAAAATAAGGTTTGCCACAGTAATTAACCAAAAAAGAGACAAGACTTCTTAGAAGAGAGATTCAAATTATCCCAATGCTGAAGTTAATAGGAATGCTTTTTTGCTTTTCTCCCCAGAGGTTATGTCGATCTGGCAAATTAGCAGTGTGCCTGAGTTCATTGGTATTCCACACCGAGCACTTCTGCTGCAAGATAAAAAGGATGTGACTGTGGAAGTACCCCCTGCAATACTACCTTTCCCTGAGCCGTTCTAGGGAGTGCCTGGTGTATTCACCCTTCCCTTTCTCAGCCTAATGATTCCTGAGCACTCATCCACGAATCCCTATTATAAGGTAAATAAATAGTAGGGTTAATTTTCATACCACAAGCAAGGAGGTCAAGGAATGGTCACAGATAGCCAGGAAAACAGCCAACAGGAGGAAGACCTAGGGACACCCAATTGCTGCAATCATAGTACTATCCCTAGGAAGCCTGACTGCCCTTCCAACAAGCTTTCATTCATTCATTCATCCTTTGTCAGATATTAAATGGGCATCTACTATGTTTTATGCACTCTGCCACCCATCGGCAGTCCAGGTATAAATTAGACAATCACTGTATATCTTTGGGGTTAGGTGTTTCCCAGCTCCAGTCCTCTATAAATCTGTCCACCTCTGTTAGGAGCCCAGTTATAAGGCCTATCTTTATTATTCCTTGGGTAATGATTTTTAAGTTAATAAGTCCTTTCCATTTTTCTGGATTTACTTAACAGACAATTCAAATACTAAGTTGAGTATTTTTTTTAGGGGCTCATACTCAGTCTTGTAGCTTGAAATTCTATCTAAAGACCAACAACTACCAAACCAATTCTTTAGCCTTTGCATGCTAGGCTTGAATATCCAAATGCCTTCTTGATATCTCTATTTGGACATCTAACGGAGCTCTCAAAGTTAACATGTCCAAAACTGAGCTCCCAGTCTTTCCCCCCAAAACTACCTCCAGATCCCTCATCTTGACAAATCTCTCTTTCAGTTGCCGAGTGCCAGAACAATAAAGTAATCTTTGACTCTTCTCTCTCTCTCACTCCCATATCCAATTTTTCACAAGTGTTGCTTGTCTTCTACCTTTGTTAGGTCCTGAACATCACTGCTAGTCTAAGCCACCATCATCTCTCTGCAAAGTATTAAAGGTGCCTTCTAACTGGTCTTCCTGAGTTCTCCCTTGCCTCCTTTCTGTTTAACAACTTGGAAAAAAAAATTTTCCCCAAGCCTGGCACAGGGTAAGCATTCAAATAATGCTTGCTTATTGAATAAAGAATGTCAGAGATCTGTCATAATCCAGCAGCCAACACACAATTCATGTGGATTTAGGACACTGGCACTATATCAAGTGGGTGGTTTCTTTCCTGAACCGAAACATATGATAGTTTGACAAAGAAAATCACATTATGCTTTGTACTTAAGTTCTAGAGAGTCTAACTACCGCATGAATTAACTAGATCTACTGTGCCCCCTCCTTAAACGATGGGTGGGTCCAGTCCTTCAACAGGAGATGGTGCCAAGCAGGGACCAGCACCCACTTCAAAGAGTGGAGGCTGCTGCATCCTGTTTCTATCTGTCACTCACGTGCTCAGCAGACATTCACCCAGCTCGTCCTCTGCTCTGTGAATTCCCACTCTTGTGGCACCGTGAGCTGTAGGCTGACAAGCAGCTTCCCTGTCTGTTCTCTGGCTCATTGATTCCCCCACTTAATTTTAAATCTTAACCTTTTCCTGCTTCTTTCCTGGGATTCCTTTGTCCCCTGCCTCTCTGTCCTGGGTGGCTGAGGGCTGCCATTACCACCTAACTCAGTGGGGACATTTCAGGAGAGACTTGAGACAAAACACACACTTCATAATGAAACTATACATGTCAACTTTGCTGCCCTTACTTTCACATCAAGAAGAAATGGTTTATAAGTGATGCTGAGAATTTAGGAAATTTAATACATATGTGTGAATTTGCTTTCTGTTAGAATTTACAGCTTATAGCAATAGAGCTTGGCTACTTTTTATAAGGACACAAAAGAACAAGAAAGAAATCATTTACAAACTTCCCAGGAGCCAATTCACAAGGTTTTTATTTTTTTTTAAGACATTATTTCTTCAAGGAAAGAGCTGAAGTATAATAAAGACTTTGATACTTTTTGTAAAATCCACATCTTTAAAATCTATTGATTTCCATTGTTCTTGATGAAACTCCTAGAATGAAAAAAAAATCGTAATAGATTTCTAAGAAGGCATATTTTCAACATATGCGTTGTTACTACTTATCCATATTTATTCACGTACAGATTAGAGCCTATGGGCATGGAAGTAGCATTTTTTATCTCTGAGAATATGAGAACATTCAAAGTCATTTAACAGATGAACACAACTATGTGCCAGGAACCATATGAAGAATTGGGAATCAATGGCCATAAACCCAAAGTGGCAAAGAATTGCGCAGCCAGAAACTCAACAGACTGCTTTATGCTGCATGGCCGAGTGTGACTGCAGTGTGTGCTCCCAGCTCTGAAGTCTGGGGCTGGCTTTCTCAGCCTAATGATTGATGGATCAATCCATCAATCCATCCTAAGGACTGATGGATACCTCATTGGCCACCTCACTTTGATCGTATGTCATCCCTGCCTGATGCCTTTTCTCAGGAAAGACTAAGTTAGGGCCCATGTTGTACTTTATCATAGCATCTGAACTTTTCTTTCCTGCCACTTTGCCCACTTAAAGTCAGTTAGTTAAGATTTACTTAGGCAGGGACCATATTTGTCTTTTTCACCAGTTTTGTAGCACATCCCTGATTGAAAGCCCATGATAAATATCTGCTGACTCCATATTGATAAAGGACATAATAAAACTATTGAAAATCTATAAAGGGGCAACAAAAATGGCCAAGCTACAAGAAGACTAAAAACTTTCCATTGTGAAAGATGAAAGTTTATGCAGAATGATGGGTCTATATTACAGATTGTTTGGGTTTGGGCAAAGTGCATTACCAATTCTAGACTACTAGACAAAGGGACAGCTTTTGATGAAGTTCTACTCAGCATAGTGGATAGCAAATTTCTGAAACAAAAACCGTCCCCAGATATGATAAAATTAATGCACACAGGGAGAGGATTCTGGGAAATCAGTGGGGTAGGGAACTCCAGGAATCTGTGTCCCTACCTACTCAGCTATGGCACTGGCAGAATCTGTCTGACACAACTATTCTGGAGCTCTGGAGTCCATTGAAGGCTTGTAACTTCCAGGGGAAGTCTTGGAGGTAAATTTTAGTTAATTTTGGTCAACTTCAGCTCTTAGCACAGTAGCAGCTACACACTGCCCACCCTTGAGCCACGTGGCAGGCAGCTGTGCACATGTTCCTGGAGCAAACTGCACAGCTTGTGGGAGCCAGGGTGGACAAAAAGGACCCTGTCCTCCAAATATCTGTGCTGTGATCACTGATTGCTGCTTCTAATCACAGAGGTACAGACATAGAGGCAGGTGTCCATTGTCATTGCCCCTCCCCATAATTGCTGGACCCTCTCCCTCTGGCTGAACTGACTTCCAGGAGATTTAAAGGGACAGGATCCTTTCCCCTCCTTTATTTTCCCTTTTCCTTTTTTGGGAACCAGACATTAAAGACTAGGACATTGAAAAGCAGCCACATTTATGGGGGAATTTGGAAAATGACCATGCATACCCAGGGGAAGACATAGGCTCGAAAAATACCTGAGAAGATCTTAGGTTGACACCACAGATTATTCCTCAACACAGAGACCACGTACAACAGTTTAAAAAACAAAAACATAAACAATAACAACAAAACAAGAACAAAAAATAGCAAACACTGGGGAAGGAAGAGAATCTGATTTCCAGAGTTACCACATTTTTAGATTCAAATGTTCAATTTTCAACAAAAAATCGAAAAGCATACAAAGCAACAAAGAAGTATGGCCTGTTTGAAGGGTAAAAAAAGAAACCAACAGAAACTGTTCCTGAACGAAACCTGATGAATGTCAGATCTACTAGATAAAAACAACTGTCTTGAAGATATTCAAAGACTTAGAGAAAATGTGAAGACAGTCAAGAAAATGATGTATGAGCAAAATTAAATATCAATAAAGAGACAGAAAACCTAAAATGAAACCAAAAAGAAGTTCTGGAGCTAAAAAGTATTATAACTAAAATAAAAAAGTCACTAGAGGAATTCAAAGGCAGATTTGAGCAGTGAAATTGAAAATAGGACAATGGAAATTATTGAGTCTGAGGAACAGAAAGAAAAAAGATTGAAGAAATGTGAACAGAACCTGAGGGACTTTGGGGACGCTATTGAGCAGAATCACATATGCATTGTCGTAGCTCAGAAGGAGAAGGGAGAGAAAATGGGGAAGATAGATTATTCAAAGAAATAATGGCCCAAAGTTTTTCAAATTTGATGGGTGACACAAATATAAACATTCAAAAAGAGCAGTAAACTCCAAGGCAGATGAACTCGAAGAGACACTGCGACACTGAGACACCATGTACTCAAACTGTCCAAATCCAAAGACAGAATATTGAAAGTGGCAAGAGAGAAGCAATTCATCACATACAATGATCCTATTATGATTATGGATACAAACATAGATAGGTGTAAGTTCTAGTGTTCAATAGCACAGTAGAGTAACTAGTTAACAATACATCATATATTTCACAATAGTTAGGAGAGAAGGCTTGAAATGTTCCCAACACAAAGAAATGATAAGTGTATGAGGTGATGGACATCCTAAATACCCTGATTTTATCATTACACATTGAATGCATGTAATCAAAATATCACATGTATCCATATATATGTATAATCATTATATATCAATAAAAAATTCAAAATAATAATATATTAAAGGACAAAAAAAAAGATTATCAGCAGAAACATTGGAGACCAAAAGGCAATGGGCTGATGTATTCAAAGTGCTAAAAGAAAAAGAAAGCCCATCAACCAAAAATTATATATTAATATCTGGCAAAAGTGTCCTTCAAAACTGAGGGAGAATTAAAGTATTCCCAAATAAACAGAGGCTAATGGAGTTTGTTACCACTAGACCTACTCTGTAAGAAATGCTCAAGGGAGTCCTGCAGATTGAAATGAAAGGATACTAGACAGTAGTAGCTCAAAGCCATATGAAGAAACACAGATCTCAGTAAAGGTAAATACTTGGCCAGTTATAAAAGCTAGTAGTATTGTAATGATGATTTTTAACACCATCTTTGTTTTATACATAATTTCAGAGACTAATATTAATACATTTTTTTGAAAAAAATTATTCTAAGAGCCAGTATTATTGTAGCTTTGGTCTGTAACCACATTTTGTTTTCTACATATTTTAAGAGACTAATGCATTTTTTAAAACTACTGGTTTATGTTTTTGGACATAAAAAGTATACAGATGTAATTACGTGACATCAACAACTGAAAGGGTGCAGAGACAAAGATATAAGTGTTTCTGTATGCTATTGAAGTCCAGTGGGTCTAAATCCAAATTTGAGTGTTATAACTTTAGGATGTTACAGATAAACCCAATAGTAACCTCAAAGAAAATAGCTATAGAATATACACAAAAGAAAATAAGAAAGGAACTTAAACATTTCACCACCAAAAAACCAGTTAAACACAAAAGAAGACAGTAATGCAGGAAATGAAGGACAAAAAAGCTATGAGGCATATGGAAACAGCATAGGAAAATGACAAAATAAGTCCCTCCTTATCACTCTTAAGAAGGAAATTCTGACACATGCCATGACATGGGTGAACCCTGAGGACATCATGCTTAGTGACATAAGCCAGTCACAAAAAGACAAATACTGAATGATTCCACTTACATGATTTCTACTTACATGAGGTACTTAGAGTAGTCAGATTCATAGAGACAGAAAGTAGAATGGTGGTTTCCTGGGGCTGGAGGCAGGGGGATATGGGGTGTCAGTATTTAATGGGGACAGAGTGTCAGTTTGAGAAGACAAAAAAATTCTGGAGGTGTGTGGTGGGATAATCACACAACACTCTGAATGTAATTAATACCATTGAACTGTATACTTAAAATGGCTAGGATTGTACATTTTATGTTATATGTATTTTACCACAATAAAAAAATTAGAAAAAATTGAGTACACATAGATTAAAGCAGCATTATGATCTATTTGTGGTTGAGGAATTTATCAAATGTCCTCAAAAGGAAAACACAATGTTTGAGTATTGTTCTACCTCACGGACCTTTTCAAGTGAGACAGATTATGGAGGCCACAGATATTTCTTGGTACTATTATCAATGTCAGAAAGATAGTATTAGATAAGAAGAACAGTAGTGCTGCTCTATACCTTTATGTTAAATTCCATAGTGTTACCACCCAACTGGGTTCTACTGCCCACTGCTCAAAAGGAAGCCAACACACTGAGACAGACCCTGAGACAGCAAGGGTTGCAGCAGAGAAAGCATTTAATATCACAGAGTGCAGAGCAAGAAGATGGGAGGAATCTCTCAAATCCACCTCCTGAAGAATTCTGGGGCCAAAGGGCTAGGGAATTGGGTCTGCTGATTAGCTGGGGATGAACTCATAGGGTTGGAGGAAGAAATTATCTTCTTGCCCTGAATCAGTTCCAACTTAGAGAGTCAGGACCTGTTGAGTCATTCCTAAGTATGACCACGGGTCCAGTAGGTGTCAATCAGTCCACCCAAGTGCAGAGACTGGAAAATATCTCAATGACCAGTCTTAGGTTTTACAATGTTGATGTTATCTATGGGAGCAATTAAGAAATCTGTGACTCTTATGACCATCAGTTATATGACTCCTGAGTAGTAAGTATAATAATTATAGGAAAGCAAGCTAGGAAACAATGGCTGGGTTTTTTTGTTTGTTTGTTTGTTTTTTAACTAGGCCAATACTTTTGCTAAATTCAAGCCCCTACCACAGTTCCCACCTTGAGGCCCTTTGTTAATTCTGTAAAGGGTGGTTTCAATAGTGCATGCTTAGTCCAGTAGAAATACAATGGTTTTGGCTTCTTTTAGTGAGAGAAGTTGCCCTTAGAATGCTGTGTTTTGCAACAACATGGATGAGTCTCAAAATAGCATGTTGAGTAAAAGAACTCTTACTAAAAGAATATGAACTGTATGATTCCATTTACATGAAGTTCTAGAAAGGAGAAGACTAATCTATGGTGGGAAAAAATCAGAAGAGTGGTTGCTTCTGGGGAGTGGGTTGAGGATGATGGGTAGGGGACATGAGGGCTGTTCGGGGGCAGGGTGATTTTCCAGGTATTAATAAGGGCTTAGGCTATACAGCTGTGTCCTTTTAGAAAACTACACATTAATTGTATATAACTTTTACATTGTATTGAGCTATAGTTAATGATATTGTCATGGAAGAAAAACTTTTCCTCTGCCCTCTTAGATGCACCCACTGGGGGACTGTAAATTTAACCTGCAAAAGACAGATTCACAGAAGAAAAGGAATACAGATTTTATTAATATTTTAGATGCATGAGAGTTCACAGAAAATAAGTGAAACTCAAAGAAGTGTTTAGGTCCCAGGGGCTTATATACCAGTTTAACAAAGGAAAGGGGGTTGGCGCTTCTAGGGAAGATAAACTGTGGGAAGGTGACTAGAAAATATTTGGGAAAAACTAATGGAAGATAAGGGTTATTGTAGTTCAGTCTGTTTTTGCAGAGTCATCTTGGTGCCACCTCTGTCTCTGGTGATGGATGAGTGGCTCTCATCTTCCAGGTGCAGCAGAGAGTGACACAGGGAAACATGTGTCCTGCTTTTGGACAGAAAGGGGAGGTCAGAGAGGTCTTCCTGCATGTGTTGACTCTCGATTGCCTATGGCGCAAAATAATCCTCATGCCAAAGTCACATATTTTGGGGTGGCATATCTTGATCCCCTTGAATATTAACACTGAATTATTTAGAGAGAAGTATATTGATGTTTGGAATTTACTTCAAAATGCATCAAAAATAAGATTGATTGCTAGATGGAGGATTCCACACACAAATCGATCTGTAACTTTTTAAAATATATTAGTAGTAAAATGTTAATGGTAGAATCTAAGTAATGGGTATATGGGTGTCCATTATAAAATTATTTCAACTCTGCTGCATTTCTGCAAATTTTCATAATAAAGCATTGGAAACCACGCTGTGTTCATTGGCAGAGCCACCACTGTCCAGAAAGGACATCTGAGTGGACTTTCTTGTAAGGCCACCCCACTTGCAAGACCCACGAACCCATCCCATGACTTATTCATGAGTTCAATTGTCTCCCCAGGGATTCTGCATTTTCACGGAGGCTCACATTGTCCTTACAGTGAGGACAGCTTCAGACCTGATTTCCTGCTTCTGATGAAGTCCCATTCCCTACTCACAACCTGTGGCTTTGTAACTCCATGTCACACCAGGGAGAGCTGGAACCAGCCCCTCACCCTTGACTTTCCTTGAAAGCCTTTGAGCAGACTTTCCTGCAACTCAACAGGGACAAAGAAGATTCACACCACTAGCTTGAAAACAACGTAATTGAATATTATGAATCCCTGCTCTTACCAGATGTCGCCTGCTATATCCATCAGTTCAGGCTCCTGTCTGCAGCCCTGTGGTTTCTCCCTCTCTGCACATCTTACTCTGTGGACTATTGTCTCACTGTCCAAGGCTCATCAAAATATTAATAATTTGCTTTACAATAACTGTTTTCTCCCTAGAGCAGCTCTGTCCAATGGAAATAGAATGTGAGCCACATAAGTAATTTATAAATTTTCTGTTAGCCTCATTAAAAAATAAAGAAAAACAGGTGAAATCAATTTTCATGATATATTTTATTTAACCTGAGTCATATAAAGCATTGTCATTTCAATGAAGAGGATCAGGATATGCCACCGAAAAACATATTACTTTGGCATATTGATTATTTTGAGCTGAAGGCAATTGAGAAATGGCAGACACAAGAAGAGTTATCTGCTCTCTCCCTTTCTGCTAACACCAGGGCATAGATTCCCCTCTCTCCTGCATCAGGATGAAGAGACAGGAGCCAGCATCAAGATAAGTCTATGCAGACAAATCTTACTAAAATAATCCTCACCTACCAGTAGTCTCCCATATATTTCCTCATCACTTTTCAGTCCTGGAAGCCTCAAGCCCCTCACTTCTCCACAGTTTATCACCCTTTGTTAAAATAGTATCTAAGTCCCTGAGTCTAACCACTTCTCTGGATTTTCACTTCTTTTCTGTGCAGTACTAATGCACATAAAAATAGTAACATAAAAACATTTTTATGCCTTTCCTCCTGTCATCTCTCTTTTTGTCAGTTGAATGTGCAGGTCCCAGGCACTGAATCTGAGATGGTAGAAGGTAAGTGTTTTTCTCTTCCTTATGCCAACATAAAAATTATTAATGAGATAGTTTATATTCATTTTAAAAATCCTGTTTTATTAAATCTTTAAAATTCTGCATGTATTTTATAGTTACAACTCATTCCAGATTAGTCTCACTGGCACATGGAACCACAGTTACCAAATTATACAGTGCAGCTCTAGAGGAATTTTACTTGTGCTCTTTAGAGTGTGTGTGTGTGCGTGACTGTGTGTATGTGTTGAAAATGCCATGTAACCACAAATCTGCACTGGTGGGGACTGAGCCTGCAGTGTCACAGAGTGACTGCCATACTGCAGACAAGAGGATTTCTTTAGCCAGAGCCTTGAGAAGTCACAGCATACCGGTCACCACAGTGAGGCCTCGGATGCCTGAGTAAACCCCTGCATGGGCAGGGTTTTGGAGACCAGGCAGGCACGGTCCAGCAATGGAAGAGGGTGCCCAGCCTGACAGGACAGGGCCTCCTTGTGCCTTGCTGCTCTGAGTGTGGTGTGCAAGACAGAGGTGGTGGGAGCTTGTCAGACGTGGGAAGCTTTGGGCCTTCTTCCCAAAAAATCAGGTCTTCGGGGCATTTCACATGTGCACGGAAGTTTAAGAGATTCTGCTTTAATAAATTTTCCAGTTTTCACCCTAGAAGGCACTAAGTGCCAGAACGGATCTCCTGGATAGATTTAGCACCCAGAAGTCAAGGGAAGGGAAAAAGCTCTCTTGGGTTTGGCAGAATGGGGGCTCCTAAGAGTTAAATTTGATTAGTGAAAGTAATATGACCCAATATGTACCCTCTGCCTATGAAGTGGGGCATATCTGTTACAGTACTACTAATAATACTATTCCACACTTGATAAATGCTAAAATTAAAAGTATTAAAGGTGAAAAATCCTATTTTATATTAATATACATTTATATTTATTAGATACATTACCAGAAAGTAGCTGGTTATTCCTTTCCGCCACGGACTGCCATGAGTGGGGTATTCAGGGATAGCTTTAGCAACGGGAGCGCCCAGCTGGGCCTTGTAGGAGGGGAGACTTCAGCTGGGCAGAGTGGTGGATGTGATGAGTGCTAACAGGAGAGGCACCGATCACACAGTGAGTGTCCACCAACTGCAGTCACCTGCTTGGAGGACTCAAGAGGATCTTTTGACTCTGTTTGCTATGGAAACCCCAGGGCCATGACTTCTGAGAGATGAACTATCAGGAGAAAATAGAGGCATAGAGTATTGGTGCCCACAAAAGATAAATAGAAATTCCACTGGGCTCTTCGTTCAAAACATGTTTAGTATGCACCTACCATGAGCAGGGCAGGGGGAGGGACCTGGGGTGGGTGGGGCAAGGACAAGTCTGAGACTCCATCAGTCCTCTAAGAGCTCACAGCCAAGCAGCTGGGTCAGATTAAAAGTGGAGTGACTGACACTGAACAGACAAGACAGGTCAACATCACAGATACGGATGACGGCACACAGGAATTTTTAAGGAGAGATCTGTGAGGCATATCATTAGAATTTAGACCCTCTCTATCCAAGAAAAAAAAAAAGCCATTGCTTTTATTCCTATGTTTACCATTCCTTCCTCAGGCATACACTTACTCAAGCAGCAGAAATGCATGGTTATCACTGCTATCAAACATGAGCACATATTAAATGTCAAGTGCAGATTGATTAGGAAAAAAGATCACAAGGACGTCAAACCGAATCTCTTTCATAAGACAAAACTGAAAGGCATCTCTCCCTCCGGTCTCTTCCCTGGAGGGCCACTCCAGATTCAGCGCAGCCAT
Organism: Varecia variegata; assembly: GCA_028533085.1. Classification (NCBI taxonomy): domain Eukaryota; kingdom Metazoa; phylum Chordata; class Mammalia; order Primates; family Lemuridae; genus Varecia; species Varecia variegata. Next base: position 71,542,944 of record CM052437.1, on the reverse strand, counting down.
TGAAGAGGGGTCCTCTTCTGACAGAAGCGGGGCTCTAAAATTCACATGATGGGGCTGAGCCCAGGTTCCAGGAAAAAGGATTCATCAGCAACACACTGCAATGTGACCACGACTCTCTGAAGTCCCATTTGAGGCTCCACCTTGAATAACTTCAGTGACCAGGTTAGCCTGAAATCTTCGTGCTGGAGGATCACTGGGGGCTGAGTCTCAGTTCAGAACTGTCTCTCGTAGCTCACAGGCCGCTGGGCTGAGGTAAAGTTAAATCAGGCGGGAACGATGGGTGACAAGGGATGGAGGGATGAGTAGGTCTGTAATGAAGCAAGATGGCCGCGTGTTGATGGTAGCATCTAGGTGACAGGCATATGGCTCGTATCCGTCTGCTCAGGCCGCCATAACAAAGTTCCACAGACTTGGAGCTTAAACAACATAAATTTATTGTCTCCGTCTGGAGGCTCGAAGTCTAAGATCAAGGTGTGGGCAGGGTTGGTTTTTCCTGAGGCCTCTCTCCTTGGCTTGTGGATGCCGTCTTCCGACTTTGTCTTCTCGTGACGTCCCTCTCTGCCCATCCATGTCCTCATCTCCTCTTGTTATAAGGACACCACTCATACCGGTTGAGGCTCACCCTAACCTCATTTTAGCTTAACTACCTGTTTAAAGACCTGGTCTCCAGATGCACTTACTGTCTGTGATACTCAGGGGTAGGACTTTCACCTAAGTTTTAGGAGGACACAGTTCAGCCCATAACATGAGTGTTCACTGTAAGATTTCCGACTTTGCTATGTGGTTAAACTTCTTCGTAATAAAATGTTGGGAAAAATTTAAAGCAAGCAAATACATTTCTTGTTTACAATTCTTCTGGATGGTTTGGCTGGGGAGGAGAGTACAACCCCTCTGCCAAGTGAAAACTAAGAGTTTCATTGATCTCACACCCTCCACATCAGCCCTCGTCTCTCTCCCAACTTCCATCAGCAAAAATAAGAGGTCAAGCTGCAGCATTTTGTGTTTTATTCACAGAGGCTGCTAAAAATCTTGTAATACTTGGTTAAGCATGTTAATGTCTCTAGATGGTAGAGACAGACAGTAGCAATTGTCATCATAGCCTGAGACCGCAGTGCCTCCATTTGTAGTGAAAATTCTTCAATAAGACTCAGCTCAGTCCCCAACCTCCCACAACACCTGAGTTGGAGCGGGAAGGGGCTGCAGAGGGCTCCTCTGAGGGGAGAGCGAATACAGGGTGGGATTCACCTGCAGCCCCTGAGACACAGGGCTGGGAGAGCATGAATGGCCTCAGGGTCAGAGGAGGGTAGGACTCTTGCCCTATTACCTCTGAAAAAACATAAGCCCCACGCAATCCCAAGGAGGTACGTTCTCACAAGAGCTCCAGGAGTCTGTCCTGTGTTTTCTTCTTACTTTTTTTAAACTTTCAAGGCACATTTGTCTAGAATCACACAGATGGTCCTTTGTGAACTTATTTTCTAAAGAATAAACTTTACCTTTTTCTATCCGGAAAAAAATTCAAACAGATGAAGTTAGGCTCCGATTAGTATCTAGAGTGATTTATGAGTACATAGTAGAGTGGCACGAATTGGTACATTGCAGCATCCCATGCTGCTATTTTGGGGGCACAAAAGTTTTTAAATTATGTTATAATTATGGGGAGAATAGAGGAGCTGGAATGGGGAGAAGGGAGGAGTTTCCTAAAAGGTGTCAGTGGGCTGCTCAGTGTGACCACCGATTCCAACAGCGTCTGCACACACAGTAAGCTCAGAGTTTAGGGCTGCCTCAGTCTCTTCTGAATTCCTCAATAAAGAGTGATGGAAATTGAATGTTAATTTTTTTCCCATATAGCTTATCCTATAGACTAACCACACCAGGAAGAAAATGGATACACTACACAGTTTCTGCAGGAGTCTAGGAAATTGATGGGAAAGGCAGGAAGTCAGAGCTTGAATGTTTCCCTGCTCATCAACTTGTAGTGACCTTGAGAAAGTCAGGCTTTCTGCCGGAGTTGGCTTCTCTGTTAATTGAAGATGACAGTTTTAATCTATGTCCCAGGAGAGCTGAGAGGAAGAAAGGGCTCAAAATATCCTGAATGTCACTGTCTATGACATCCCAGGCAATAAGATCCACGTGCTACAGATAACCTTTTTGAAATTAAAAATGAGGAAGAGCTTTCAAAATAGGAAAGTTTAGTGTACCATGGTACAGTAGATTTTAAGACAATATGACCTTTCCTTAGTATCATACTCAGCCATTTGACTCAATTTGGATGAAGTTCATTGAAAACACCTATGGACAAGCACTCGGCGTCTAGAGGCATTGGGGGGTCTGATTGGGGGTCACCTTCAAATTACATCATTCAAGAACATTTAATAAAATGATCATTTGTGAATGTGGGCATGGTGTCAGAGACCATAGGGACAGCACAGCACCTGGGGCACCTCCGGGACTGAGGGGGCAGGAGGAAGAGAGATTACTCCAGCCCCGAGAGGGCAGCTAGTAGAGGGGCCACCTGAGAGCAGAGTGACCTGGCCCAGGGTCACAGTGCAGACTCTGAGCAGGATGAACAAATGCCCCAACCTCACTCTCCTCCTCGCTCCATTGCTGCCCATCCCCACTGGCCCAGGGCAACAAGAGGCTGGAGGTCAGGGGAAGCCACTGATGCCATCCATGCTACCCATCCTCATGGACAGGGAGGAGGGTCTGCGGTCAGCACAGACTTTGAAGGAGTCCGTTGTGTGGTTAAGGACATAAGCTCTAGAGTCATCTGCTTGAAACTAATCCTGGACCCTCCACATGTAGGAGCTGTGTGAGTTACGCAAACTTTCTGCAAACTGTGGATAATACTGTTACAGAGTGAGCAAAAAGTAATTGAACACTGAACATTTATAAAAATTATGCCTCAGGAACAAGACAGGAGGAAGGAGGATCCATTCACTTGCCTTCCAGAGGATGTCCCTGGTCTGAGCTTCTTGTCAACTGAACAAATGGGGGGAGAGACTGATGTATCTGCTAGGAGGACAAGACTATTTATTGAGTGCCATTAGCAGAATGTCCCTGCCTAATGAATAACTTTCAGTAAACAAACCTGGAATCTATGAAGCAAGGCTCCCCGGGAGGGGTGTGGGGTGGGGAACGCCACAGTACAACTCTCGGGGTACAATATGGAGCGGTGGCAGCACTCCACTCCTCCCCGGGGCGGGGTCCTCACAGAACCTCACACTTGGAGCCACGTCATAATCTGGGCTGAGAGAGTGTGTCTGAAGTGGGATGGAGTGTCCGGGGTGTGCCTGGGGTGCCCCAGACCTCTCTCTCTCTCTGTGACTCTGAACCACCTAAGCCCCAAATTATTTAATACCGGGAAAGCGTAGTACAAGGTAAGATCTCTCCTGTGGGTGAGGGTGAGGGATGGGGGCAGGAGGGAAGTGGGGTGCCAAGGACCCAGAGTTGAACGTGATGCTCACTCTCAGTGCTGGTCATGAAAACGCAGGTTGGCACCTGACAGCGAGGGCCTCCTTGGATTTTGCACCCTGGTCTTGCCTCACCCTAGTCCTGCCCTAACCTGTCCTCTGGTTTAGCTCATGTGGCCATTTGTGAAACTCAATCAGGCATTCTTGTCATCTTGCAGATGCTCAGTAGGCGCCTTGCGTCCTGTGGCTCCATCAACCTGCTGTCTGGCTCCCTGCCTTTCCATAGCGGGCCCCGAGGAGCAGTGCCAGCCTCACCTGCAAACTCACAGACGCACGGAAGCATCATCTGCATTCTAACAAGAATGTGGGTGAGTTTGGTGGATATTAATGTTTGAGAAGCTCTTCTTGGACTCCCTGTGGCCTTTTGTGGTGTATCAATGGTCGAAATGGCAGCAACGATGTCCCAAAGCTGGGAGGTGGTCTTTAGTGCAAGGCACATACATAGTTGGTCTTGATGGGTTTCATAGAGCTAGTTTCCTGGGTACCTATTTGCTATGGTTTGAATATGTCCCTCAAAAAGCATGAGTTGGAAACTTAATCTCCAGTGCAATGGTGTTGGGAGGCAGGGCCTAACGAGAGGCCACGAGTGTGGAGTGAATGGGTTAAATCACGAGAAGATTGGTTATAAAAAGGGGAGTTTGGCCCCGCCTTGCTCTCTCCCACCCTCTCTTGCCCTTCCACGTTCTGCCATGAGACGACACAGCAAGAAGGCCCTCTCCAGATGCCGGCGCTCCATCTGGGACTTTCCAGCCTCCAGAACTGTGAACCAGTGAATTCCTGCTCATTGTAAATGACCCAGTCTCAGGTATCCTGTTACAGCAACACAAAACAGGTGAAGACATCATTTTTTTAAAGTGCTTGATTCCGTTTATATCTCCGTGTACCTAACTCCTAGGGCTGTTGTTGAGATTGAATGAGTCAACAGGTGCGGAACACTCGGAGTGGTGTCAGCGCTGGGACAGCGTGTGGTAAGCACTGCCCCTTCCTGCTTTAGGTGCGTCTTACATATGAAGGGAAAAAACCTGAGTGCTATGTTCCATTGACGTGAGGGAGTAAACTGAGAAAATGTTGCCATTTTCTCAGTTGGAGTATAAAGTCAAATGTTCTTGACTTTATACTCCAAAATCAAAAGCGTCTCACCCTGTTCCCCAACTGACGTGCAGACCCATGTACTTAAAGAACCAAGAGGCAAAGGAACCAAACACACACAACTAAGCACGATGCACCATAAATGGGTGTGATTTATGTTTTTTCACAGCTGTATTTGAGGATTATTGATACGCAAAGAGGATTTGTTGGAGGCCAGGGTGCATTTTCCTGTCACTCTGTAGCAGAAACAGAGATTTGTAAAGGGACACTTCATGCCAGTTCTTGGTTATGAAAGTTCTTCTAGGCAGTGGGGGAGAAAATTTTCTGGCTTTCTCTGGAGAAAAGCTTTCTGTGACCTCCTGGTAGGATGGGAAGCCTCAAGTTTGGCAGGGGGCAAGCAAAACAAAGTCATAAATTTTTATTTTAAAATCGAAGTCCATGTGTCTATTCTGTTGTGAGTTTATTGTATACAGTCTTTTACGATTGTGGAGTTAACAGAAGGTTAAGGCTGTCATATCCAATTTATTTGTAATTGTATCTAGCAAGTTATGCCAGGTAGAGCTAATGTTGGTGGAAGCGTATTTTACAATTCCTCACAACCAATCTTTTAGCCCAAGTCCCCGGATATATCATTAGCAGCTCAGATAAGTTCTGCTGTTGACTTTTAGTTTTCCCTCAAAGCACTCCCAGGCTCCGCCAGGGCAATGTGTGTTTACCATCTCCTCAAGATTTTAAGGCAGATACCCACGGGGTCATTCACACCATGTCAGCAGCTTCACAATGTCAGTGTTGACGCTGATAAACATTCCGGAAGCTGTGGATTGCCAGGAGAATGAGAAATGTTACTTCAAACACTAGTTTGTGAACTTTAGCATTAATATTAATTGCATGTGAAAACAAGACACTTAATTTTCAGGAAACTGGCTTGAAAAATCACACAGTGGATTACCATTGAAATCTGTGCCCTGTCCTGAAGGATCATTGTTAACACTGCTCAGCTCCTCAGAAGAACACTTGTAACTCACACCAAGAAGGGACATTTTAGGCAGGAAGCCATATGTGACTTTGACAGCAAATGAGGTTTGTTAAATCGATTATGTTAATACGAATAAAAATGTTTTCTGAGAAAGGTGCAGGATAGTTTGGAAAAATGAAATCCAGAACAAACAGATCAGGAGAGCAGGGTGGGGTTGGGGGGAGGTGTGACATCAGACCCAGTTCCTGAGAAAGTTTTACCAGTCTGCAGCAAACTTAAAAAAAAAAAAAAAAGATAATGAATATGCAGCCTGGTGTTCAGGTTTGGAGTTCAATTTTCAACAAATTGAGTTCAATTCCTGTGGGACTTCAAGTCAAGCTGTTTGATAGGGCATTCAGACTTTAAAAAAAAAAATGGGCAGGAGATGCTGATAAGAGATGGCAAAAAGTTAAAAAACAAAAATACCCGGAATCCCTGAAGACTAGGATGGAGTGAAGAAACCATTTCCAGCTTTGCTCCTTTGCCCAAGCCTGTGGGCACCGCCACAGGGCCTCGGGAGTCTTAGCACAAGGTCTACCTGCCCCAACCAAAGGGACCTGAGATGTTCACCTTTGCTTAGAACAGGAAGTGGCATGTCTTGGTTCTCTCTTGTCTGTCGTATGCTCATTTGATTCTCATTTTAATGTCAAGGGTCCACTGTTGTCTCCACAGTTTCCAGAGAAGGAAGCCAGCTCAGAGTTGTCACACCCCTCAGCAAGGTTGCATGGCAGGCCCGTGGGAGGCCTGAGGAGTACTCTGAATGCCTTTGATCCCCCAGCCCACCCATGTCTCACTGTGACATCTCGGTTGGGAGTGGGGCCCAGAAGATGAACAGTGGGAGTTTAGTAACCACAACAAATTAAATATATTATAACCAATTTACTGGAAAACTTCTCCCTTCATGCAGAGAGATTGATGTGACCACTGCAATATTATTTTTCCTATTTGAAAGTTAGATGGAAACCAAGAATCACATCTAAAACTGTTTGTTACAGGAGGCCATGTGATAAATGCTGGGACTTGGAAGAACACGCCGATGAGGTGGCCGTCACTTACCCGCCCACCCCCTTGCCCTTATTTAACAATTATGTCTGCAAGCGCAGGTATGCATCGACCTTCCAGCCAATCACTCGCACACGGCCACTGAGTCCTCTCACCTCCAAAACTACCACCACCTCCACCCTCATGGACAGACAAAAACAAAAGAGCGTGAAGAAACACAAGAGTGTGAGTCTCCAAATCTGCCAAAGTGTTCTGATGGAGTCCTTGGCAATGTTGAAAGGCAAAATTATTACAACAAATTTAGCTTAAAGATCTTAATTGGCCTATATTTATGATTCTGGAATTAGGCAACGCCCCGTTTTATAAAATAGAATAAGTGTTCTGATGAGCTGAGCAAAGGAATTTTAGACAGAAAAGCGCTGAGGAAGGCAGAAACGGAAAACAAAAAGCAGATCGGTCGTTTTAAAGTTACTTTTCTTACAGGGTTAAACACCCAGGGGACTTCCTTACTATGCTGACTCAGGTTGACGGGAATCTCCTGTGTCGAGAAAACTGGCCCATTTCGAAGCTTGGTTTGATTATGTGGCACTTAGCACCAGTGACTCCATTCCTGGGGCCCAGGGCAGGAAGGCCAGTCCAAAACAGTGCCCCCCACCCCATTAACTTTGTTTCCCAGCGTAGGTGTTCCAAGAGGAGAATGCACAACAAATGGTTCACTTCTAATCCAACAAAGGGCTTAATTTGGAACCCGGTTGAAAAGTTGCTAGCTCCGGTTTACACTGGTGATGTTCCCAGTGTAGAGTGGTATTTTCCTCCATCCTAAGGTTTTTCTTCCACAGAAGCAAGAGCTTGGAATTCCTTATAAATAAAATGTGTCTAATGAGTGGAAAGCTGCTCTTGCCTGGCACTGAAATTATATACCACCGGCATACTGACCTTGGGAAGGCTTCTTAGAATTTAATGTAGAGTAAGTTTTCATTTTCTTCAATTAAAATGGCAATCCTCCAACATTTTTTTTTCCGTTGGAGGTGAGTGCAAGCTCAGCACTTAATTTGCTTGGTTCAGCTAAAAGCTCTATACCCCATTTTACACTAAAGATTTAGGGAAAACACATCTTTGAGGGAAATTACTCATTTGCATTTCACCAGTAAAAGTAGAGACAATTTCAAGAACCCAATTTTTATTTCCAAAAGGTACTATCTATTACTTTGCATGGTTAATGAGAATGGAATCATTCCAAAATGAATGGACATTTTATTTCTAATTTTAAAATTTTTTAAGTTATTCAAAGATTTCCCATTACTTATCTCATTTTTTTTTTTTTTTTTTTGGTGAAAACTATATTTTTTTCTCAATTGATAGACTCGGTCTTTGAATTATACTAAATACACTATGGGAACATATCTTATCTCCATGATATGAATTTAGGTTTTCCTTCCATTAGGATTAATTCATTTATACTCACTTTATTTCAATAACAAATATGGGGAAAATATCAGGGGATAAATTCATCTATTCTCAATCTTTTTCTCATTTTTTTTTTTTACATTCTTCCCATTACTTTTCTCCAAATCCTAGTTCATAATCAGTCCTATTTTATAATCACACGATCATGTCCACTTTACCTTAAAAACCCATGCTTGTCTCTATCTCATATGCTTTAAGCATCAGTCATGATGGTTGTTGTAGGTGGGATCCTAAACTATGTAAATGCTACTGCCTAGAGGTCTCTGCTGGCAGCCACTCTGTGGGCGGCTCAGGCCCTTCTCCCTGGAGGGAGTTTGTGCTTCCTCCACCCAATCTCCTCCCAGGATCTTTGGGGGCCACCTAGGCACACTGTAGGGCCTTTGACTTTTTTAATTCCCACATGTCCAACAGGACTTTCCCTGTCCTCGTCATATACAGCTACTGTGTTAAAGAGTTTGTGATTCCTTGTTGAATATCCACACATGTGGTCTTCCCCATTTGCCCAGGATGATAAACAGTTGTCAAAATGGGTAAAAGGACTTCAATCTGTTCTCCTTCTCCAAAATAACACTGAAAATTCCCTCACACAGTATGACAACCAGTCAGACAACATAGATTACAGTTAGGGGTGGTCTCATCTCTTGGGGCTTTGAGTCATCACGAAGCCACTGTGCACTGAGTCTTGACTCTAAATGGCACCAGCTACTCTTATACAGGGGCAATCCAACTTTCTTGGCTTCTTGTCCGTCGGCGATAATTTTTTTTCTAAATTCCCAATATTTTTCTCTTGTTGCTCTCATTGACTTAATTTTGATTTTTTTAAACTGAAGTCCCATGATTCTACTTTGTTTCTGGATCCTTCATCATTTATTCTGCCTATAGACAAAGAGAGGGCTCCAAGCTTCACAAAGGAAGCTCAGCCAGGGAGTACAACTGCTGGAATGTATAGTAAGAGTATGTTCAGTTTTGTGAAACTGCCAAACTGTTTTCCAAAGTGGCTGCACCATTTTGCATTCCCACCAGCAGTGAAGGGGAGTTCCTGTTGCTCCACATCCTCCTCAGCATTTGGTGCTGTCAGTGTTCTGGATTTGGCCATTCTAGGAAGTGGGCAGTGTTAGCTCGTTATGTTTTAATTTGCAGTTTCCTGATGACATGTGATATTGAGCATCTTTTCATATGCTTTTTTGCCATCTGTGTATCTTCTTTGGCGAGGTGTCTATTCAGGCCCTTTGCCTAGTTTTTAATCAGGGGGTTTTGTTTTCTTATTGTGGAGTTTTAACAGTTCTTTGTTTTATTTGGATAACAGTCCTTTTTGTCAGTTCTGTCTTTTGCAAATCTTTTCCCCCAGTTCATGGTTTGTCTTCTCATTCTCTTGAGACATATTTATTTTTAATAATGATTTAAAATAAATAACACATAATAAAATGCAATGAAGTAAAATAAATTATCATATTATTTATTTTTACATCTTTGTAAATATATTAAAAAATACATGAGTTCGTACTGAGGCTGCTTGACATCAAGGGCTCATGCTAGCCTTGCCCTTTGTCCATTTGTATTGCTCCTCTACTAGTGAGCAGCAGGAGGCAAAAGGAGGCCTAGGTAGGACCCAGCGCTTTGGAGGAACCCAGGAGGTCCGCCTGCAGAGCATGGTGGTGCCCACTGTGGCCGCGAACTGCATTTCTCCAGACACTCCTAAGTTGCCAGGGCACATTAGACCTCTTCTGACTCCAAGAACTTCTGTGAGTCCTTCAAAGAAAGGTTGTTCTTCTCCTTCTCATATGATGAAAGGGGTAAACCAAGGCACCAGTCCTCAAACAGTGAAACCTGAATGGAATTATTCAACACTGGGAGCTTATTGCCTTGAGTACAAAACCACTTATAGTCTAGCTAAGAATTTTCTGTAAAACAGCAAAGCACAAGAAAAGAACCTATTGAAATAATGTCAGGTAAAATTTTTTTGTTATGGGTTTGGTGCTTTTAGACTTGAAGACTTGAAGATTCATCAAAGCTATCCTCTTGGGTGTGGTGGTGGCAAAATGTTGTGAAGTGAGGATGATAAATTAGAAGTCTGGGGCAACTTGAGAATTGCAGGGTGAGAGTTCCAGCCCTGGTGCTTCATTGACTCACAGGGAGAGACTGACATGTGTTTTCTCAGATATGCTGATGTGAGGGCTCTGACAGGTGACAAACGCTCACCTTGCATATTGGAGCACAGCAGTTGGTCCCAAGTGTGGCCACATCACATTCGCAGCAGCTCTGGTTAGAGTCCCTGTGGCCTAGTCTTCTAAAAATAGAATATTGTACACACAAGGAAAAAAAAAATGAGAAAAAGAAATCACAGCTGCCCATTTTGGCCCAGACCTTGGATCATTCATGTGGCTTTTGGCTTCAAGATTTTAGGAACAATCAGGTTTTAAATTTTAACTGGCAGCTTCCAAGGAGTTGATTTTCTGGCAGCAAAGGTGCAGGCACAGGGAAACTCCAGGAACTGCCTAGGGACACTGGAGGGCCTATGGGGCAAGGCTGCACTTTCTTCATCACAGGAGGTGTCAGCTGGCACTGAAAATAATTGTTCTCCTGACATTTTTGCCAAAAGCAGAATCAGAAAAGGCCCTTCCCCTATTTTTTATTCTTCATTCAGATGTCTACAATTTTTACAATTTCTGAACATTCTTTGCTTAAAAATATTCATGTCCACTAATTCCACATTTAGGAATTTATCCTAGGTGTATATTGAGAAATGTGCACAAATATTTACAACCTGTGATGCTCATTCTGTCTTTATGTACATCATCTCAGATGTTAAACAATCTCAATGTTAATATTGGTTAAGTTTTAATCACTCATTGATATGATGGAATATAATGCAGTTATTTTCAAATATTTTCAAAGTCTAATTTGATGATGTTTTCATCACTAAGATCTCTTTTACCTGTGTGCAAGAGAGACTTTATCAGACTCTTATTAATAAAATAATAAGAGTCAATAAGAAAAACTTATTAATGGTGATGGTTGCACAACATGGTAAATTTACTAATCATTGAATTGTACCCTCGAAATGGGTGAATTACATAATGTCTAAATTATGTCTCAGTAAAGTTGTAAAAAGGTTGCTAATTCCTGGGGACCTGGAATATCGCTGTAATCCATTAGTCAGAGTGGGGGTGTTACATGGGGTGTAGACCGGAGTTCCCTGTGCAGTTGTTGAAATGTCAATCATGGCTACTCCTAGGACTATTCTCCTAGTTCCTAGCTCCAAGTTCCTATTTCTCCTAGAAGAATATGCACACTTGGAATAGTTCTTTTTAATACCTGGGATGATTTGGATTGGCTCCTAGAACCATTGAGTAGGGAGGAAAACTTAGAAGCCCATGAACCTGTTATAACAACGAAATCCTGTTCTGGACCTGCCAGGAAGCAGCAGGCACCCTAGATGGAAAAGGGGGTGCTAAAGGGTGGGAGACGAATGCCACGAATGTGCATAAAGCCTTAGGGTCTGGTGTTCTGGGGCACCCCAGGATACTGCCCCCACCCCATCACCAAGTGAAGGGCAAGCTGCTAAACCTAGAGCTCCCTACCACCACGAACAAGGTGCATTTGGACTTTGGAGGCAACAGCAATATATTCCATAACTTTTGGGTGGCACACTGGATTCAGTTACTGTTTTTCCAAATTACTTCCAGTTTTGACTGGTACCCAGAGGAAAGGGCAGCTTTCCAAATGATCCAGCTGCAGTGACAGCAGCTGGGTCAATCGACTTGCACACCTGCACAGCCAATGGAGGGCTGAGTCCCCACAGCAGGCTGGCCGCTGTCTAAAGCCTGCAGTGACTCTCAGTACAGAAGGACAGGCCCCACTTCTCATCACCAGTCATTGCCTTCCCTTTGGGAAACAGCTCTTAGTCTGCGCCTAGGCCCTGTGGAAACCGAGTGTCTGACTCTATCACCAGGTGCTGTAGGCGCTGATGGCCAAACCAATTCCCACGCCCAGACTTCCCCCATCTCCATGCCATTAACAGGACTAGGAGAGCTACATTATCAAACGCCCCTCCACTCTGCAGGAGGGTGGGATGCCACATGCCACAGCTCTGGCCAATGAGATCTGAGCAGAAGTCCCCTGGGGCATTTGATGAAGACCTTCCTCTCCTGATAAAAGCAATGCTTTTATCGCTTTTTCTACTTTCTCCTGCCTGGAATGTGGATGTCTGAAGCTCAAGGAGATATTTCAAAACCAAAAGGAAAAAGCCAAGAGAACTGCAAAGATGCTGGCCCTCAGTCACTAAGCCTGTATCCCCTAGGACTTATTTCTACTAGAGAAAAGCAAAGCCCTATGTGCTTAAGTCACCGTGATTTGGATTCTCTGTCATTTGCATCCTGAAGCATCTCTATCAGATACACAGGGGAGCGGTGTGACCCGAGCCGCCCATGCCAACCTGGGAATTATCAGATCCGTCTTACATAAGGTTTGCACTTCGTCATCTAGCAAGCCGGAAGACCCACTCTTGGAGTGTCTCATCCCCTCACGTTTGTCTTTGGGGTAATTACTGATGAACTATTGATGAGGAGGAAACAGACGACTCTGTACGGCATCACAGCACCAGCCGAGCACTGCAGCTCCACTCGGCGGTGGTGCTAAAGGACAGCGCAGGAGGGACATCTCTGCAGTAGGCAGAACTTCATTTCCCACATTCCCTGGGATGAGAGGTGGCAGAGGCAGGGATGCACTGACTCACGCTGCTCACAGCATTGGCCAAATAGCCAGGGGTTTAGCAAGAACACAGTAGAACTGGGAACAAAAAGTTTGGAAAAGAAGATGCAGATTGTCTTTCCAGAATGGTCCAGGTGTGTCAGAATATCTGTGCTCTGTGTGGCAGCTCACAGGCTGGATGAGATGTCCTACTCTGCAGGTTAGTGTCCTTTTCCAGGCACCCACTGCTTGCTTGGTGGGACTCTGGAGAGTGGCTGATGTCAGGAAGGAGCCAATACATGGCCTCGAAAGCAGTTTTACCAAGACCCACGTTCTTGTCCCCACTGTGGAGTGCCCAAGTCGCTGGCACCGTTCACCAGATTGTGGTTTCGGTAGTCATCACGCCCTGGGAATCGGCCAGCTTCCCAGTGACAAATTGACCGCTCAGAGCTCCTTCCATCATAGACGCACAGCCATTCTGCTTCACTGGGGTGACTGTTAACTTTGCACTCAGTGTGCTTTCATGCGACTTGCAGCATCACCATCCCTATGTTTTCTAAATATCTTAAACATTGGCATGTGACCCCACCTTACATTGCTTCTGACAAATTCTGTAAACAAAAGAAAGTAAGGCAATATATTGTTGTGGGAGTCACTGCTCCTTTTTTTTTTTTTTTTTTGAGACAGAGTCTCACTCTGTCTGTCGCCCAGGCTAGAGTGCAGTGGCATCATTATAGTTCACTGCAACCTCAAACTCCTGGGCTCAAGTGATCCTCCTGCCTCAGCCTCCCAAGTAGCTGGGACTACAGGTGTGCACCACCATGGCTGGCTAATTTTTTTTATTTTTAGTAGAAATTGAGTCTCGCTCTTGCTCAGGATGGTCTCAAACTCCTGACCTCAAGTGATCCTCCCGCCTCGGCCTCCCAGAGTACTAGGATTACAGGTATGAGCCACTGTACCTGGCCAGGATTCACTCTTATAAGGTATATTATCATCCAGATACAGGCAGTATATAGATTGGCAAATATATATAAAAAACTCAGTAGTTTTGACCCCAGGTGGGAGAAAGTATCCTGCAAGTCTGGGATACTGTCCTGTGGGTGCAATATGTCCAGAAAAGTAGCAATCCATATGCGATGCTTTCTCACCCTTGGGCAAGATATGTGGATCTAAGGGTAAGAATAAAGGTGGCATGTCTTAATGGACCTAGTGTCTTAATGGAACGTTTGTATTTCCAGTCCCTGCAATATAGAGCTTTTCTTGTTTGGAGATTTGCTACCCATGGAAGAAATGCTTCTAGCAAGGAACACAAAAATGTCTCCAACTACTTGGCTATTTGTGCTTTCATGGTATTTGGCAAAAAAGAATAAGGAGGAGAAGCTGTAGTGTTTTGGGGGACATAGATCCTGGCTATGGAGGAAAGGCTGAGTTCTGTGACACAATGGCACCAGGAAGGAGTGTGCATGGAGCCAGGAGGTCACCCAGGTCCTTGCACTACCATGCCCAGTGATACAACCCTATGTGGGCTACAGCACCAAGGACTGAGATTCCTTGGTAATGAAAATTTGAGTCATCCCAGTGGGTAAACAACAACTGAGTTATTGGCTGAAGACAGAAGGAACGTGGAATGGATTATGGGGAAGGTAGTCTTGATGTTTTCTTCCCTGCTGGGTCATGCATATGTTCATATATTTTTAAATGATCTTCTTTTTCTTTCCTACCTTCTTTCCCACATTGTACATAGGTGTTCTGGTGGTATTAACTTCAAAACTGAGAACAAAGCTTGTGGAGTGTTGAGACAGCATCATAATCGATCTAGAAGACTGTGCATTACCCACGATACTTGGAGTTGGTTGAAGTAAATGATGATGACTTGGATTTGATTCCACTGGGGAGAGTCATGTTTTTAGTCATACAAGGAATGGCTGTATTATTTTAGGTGACAACACCAAGAGTATAAGGATCAAAGAAAGGTATACATAGGTGTTGGGGAGTCAAAGGGATAGGCTGTAGAAGTATTTCATATTTTTTCATATTTTTTTGCAGAAGGTTGCTACCCTGATACAAACACTCTTCCAGTTTTGAAGGAATGCCTCATTATGAGTCTTTGCGGGAGGCAGAGCCCTCCCTCCCTGTGCAGAAGCAGGAGAGACCAGGTGCTTCCTCTCACCCACGCCTGCCAGCAACCTGGGGTGCGGGCACATGGCCTGGGCTGGAGCGCTTGGATGTTCTCACCCAGGACTCTGGATCCTGCTTCTCCTGAGACAACTGAGATATGCACCCTGACGCCGTGCCAGTCAGACTGCTCTTGGCAGCGAGCTTGGCTCTGTCTGGCCGCCTGGCTTCCTGCTTCTCTCAAGACTGGCTCTCCAGCCTTCACACTGTTGCTGTAAGCTCAACATCTTCCTTTTCTGTTAACTGACCAGAGTCAGTTCCTATCACTTGCAACCAAGAATACCACCTGATATGCCAAATAATTTGTCTTTATTCTGAGCATTCCTCAAAAATGAACCATTTTCTCCAGCAACAACTTGTTTTTCTCACCACAGCTATTTGAAGTACTTTGATAACATCATTTGGCCTAATGATTACATAAATATTCCCATATTTTTTGCTCGCATACAACCAAATCAGGCCCAACCTAAGAATGTCTGAGAATGCTAGGAAATTGGCAAAAACCATGGAAATGTTTTCATAATCTGTGTATGGTGTGTGTAATATTACAAATATTTATTATTCATAGCATAGATGCCGAGAATGGAAGTTGTTGCCTTTCAAGAGTTCAGACTACAGGATAATTGACGCACGGCTTGCACATACAAGGTTTCAGAGTGGCTCAAAGGAAAGAGTGATTGACACCTGGTTGGGGTTGCAAGGAGCCTCCACAGAAAGGTAAAATGCAACCTGCTTTGCATCTAGAAAAATAAGAGCATTTCTTCAAGCAGTGGGCACAGCATGTGCAAAGGCCTAGGGATATTTTCCAGACTGTGTCAGGGAACTAGAAGATACTCGAAGTGGCTGGGGCAAGGTTAGAAAAAGGGCAGTGCGGGAAAATGAAACTAGAGTTTTGGGCAAAGGCCAAGTCATGGACAGCTCTGTTTAGATTTTTTTCTAAATGTAAGAGAAATGTACTAGTTTCCCAGAGCTGCCATAACAAAGCACCACAGCGTGGGTGGCTTGAACAACAGACAGTTACTTTCTCACAGTTCTGGAGGCTGGAAGTCTGAGATCAAGATGTCGGCAGAGTAGGTTTCCTCCGAGGCCTCTCTCCGTGGCATGTAGAGGCCATCTTCTTCCTGTGTCTTCTCGTGTGTCTGTGTCCTAATCTTCTCTGGTTAGAAGGACACCAGTCAGACAGGAGTAGGGCCCATCCTACAGACTCTTTTCCTGTACCAGTGAAGTGAGGCAGTGAGGGTGTGGGTGGATGGGGAGGCAGAGACAACGTGAGCATAAAATTTTAGATTGCCTGTGTATTTCCCCATTTTGTTCCACAATTGATTTTAGACAACCAATCTCATTTTTAATCATAAAGTTCTAAACGACTTTCATTTCAGGATCCAAAAGACTATTTTAAAGCATGACATCTCATATATCTTTATTACTCTAATTCCACCAAAAATCTAGAATTATCAAAGAGTTCCTTGAGAGAGATAAATTCTAATAATTTGTATTCCCCAGGGCACCTATCATACTATTCTGAGTGTGTTACATTTTGCTCAAATGTATTTTATTTCATTATTAAAATAAGGTTTATTGACTTGAATTTCATAGTTATTAAAATCCTTTAAAATATGTATGTGTGAATATATAAAGGCATACACTTGTATCACATGGCAAGATTTATTTCAAAGCATTTTTAAAACTATAAGTAATTACAGCAACATAAAACACAGTACAATAGGTCTAGTTGACTCATGGTAGCCCTCTGATTATTTCAAGCCATAATTATAGGTGAAGAATTTGTCAAGCCCAAGAACTCAAAAGACCCCTTTCGGAAATTTTCATATGGATAGAAAAAACTTGAGAAATCATTTATAAAGATGTCACAGAGGTTAATCAAATGTCAAAATTTAAAATGAGCAGAAATGATAAAGGTAGTTCTGAAGCTCAGAAGAAAATACAAGGCAGTCTATTTTGGGAGGAAATACGTATGTGTATATATATATATTTTATATGTATGCACACACATACATACACACATACATATACACAAATATATGTGTGCATATATGTATGCATACATATATATTATATCTTATCCCACTCCTTATTTTACAACAACCAAAAATTTCATCTTTCTATCAGCCTCCTCTGAAATTTTAAAACAAAGTATAATTTCTATTTTCAACACTAGCTTTAATAAACTTTCTAACTGCCCCATTTAAGTTAATTTCTAACATATTAAAACTTTTCTAATGAAAATTTAAAAAATACATATACTTTATAAGACATAATATTTTTTGCTCCCATAGAAAGGTTTTGAGAGAGTTGATTTTCCCCTGTAATTTATGTTGGCAATAATTTTATGAACTTATTACATGTGCTTGACATATCAACAATGTTATTGAACAGATCAGTTGGTAGATGATTTGTCATCAATGTGGTGCTGTATTTCTAAAAATATGAAATTAAGAACCAAACCAAAATTCAATGATTCACATCTGGAAAAAAATGAGTTCCAGAGGCAAAATTCCAAGTCCTGCTTAAGTGCATCCAGCCCTTGAGGAATCCTAATCCCTGCAGAGAAATGGGGACAACTAAGTCCTTGTCCCCATCCCTCATGTCTACAGCTGCTCTCCTCTCAGGAGAAGCTTTCTTGACAGAGGGGCTGCCACAATCAACAGAGCAGGAAAGAGGGAATGCGGCAAATTCTGTGCTAGCTCTTAAAGCTTCCACCCAGAAGTGGCACACATCATTTTTCACATTTGATCACACAAGGCTGGTTACCATACCTAACTTTTAAGAGGGAAAAAGGTTTAATCCTTCCAGGTTCCCATAAGGGGTAGGATGGGAAACATTCATGAACAACACTAATGACAGTCAACCCACTGTAATTCACAAGGACTGACAACAGCTCCAAACAGTCAGCATGGCCTGATGATGATTTTTATCATCTTATTGCCATCCTAATTCCACAGGGATGGTGAAAAATTTCTGTTCTCTGGTGAAACATAGATACATGACTGGGTTGAGACACTGAATTCTCCTGCCAAGTTACAGGAAAGGTGGAACACACAGCCTTCCTTGCTGGGTCATCAATATGTAGATAATTGGGTTATATTCAGGGTACTGCTCTTTGTCAGAATTGTTGGTATAATACTACTGGCTGGTGGGACCATTCCAGGTAGCCCAGACATGGAGAGTAAGGCAACACTTTGTCTCCGTAGGCTATGCCACAAATGAGGGGGCTGATGAAACTAGCAAGGACCATGAGGAGGACATGGCATTCCCTCTTCTGAGCAGCAGTCCTCCTGGCCTTCTCGACTTGAATGTAAAATAACGTCATTTAAATCCTGCTAGTAAAGTTCTAAGTTTTTTGTTAGTGGCTCAAAAGGAAAAGAAATGGAAATCATAGATAGTCCTTTGATCCCCAAATACAGATTTTTGTTGAATATGGAAGGTGAATGAGACCAAAACTCTTAGTATGCAGATGAGATTATGAGACCCAGTTAATTCAAAACCTTATATCGTTTCTCTGAACATAATCTCAGCATAGAGATGATGAAATGTAACCATAAGTCAGAAAAGCTATGCAGTAGTCCCCCTTTTTCCATGGAGATATGTTCCAAGACCCCCCAGTGGATTTCTGAAACCATGGATAGTACCAAACCCTATATATACTGTGATTTTTTTCTATATGAACATACCTATGATAAAGTTTAATTTATAAATTCGGCACAGTAAGAGATTAAAAACAGTAAATAATATTAAATTAGAACAATTATAACAATATGACAGCATCACTACTCTTGCACTTCTGGCTCATTATTATGTGAAGTAAGAGTTACTTAAACACAGCCCTGTGATATCTTGACAGTCAATGTGCCTGATAACCAAGGCGGCTATTCAGTGACAATGGGCAGGTAGCATAGACAGTATGGATGTGCTGGACAAAGGATGATTCATGTCCTGGACAGGACAAAGTGGGACAGCACAGGATTTCATCATGCTACTCAGAGCAGCATGCAGTTTAAAACTTAAGAATAGTTTATTTCTGAAATTTTTAATTTAGTATTTTCAAACTGCAATTGACCATGGATAACTGAAACCATGGTAAGCAAAACCGTAGATAAGGGGACTACTGTATCCATATTGGTTTTTCTTTACAAACTATTGAGCAATTTATAAATTCATCAGCATAAACAATTAATCAAAATAAAATAATCTAACTTTTTCCCAACTCTATAGCTTTGGATATTACAGGTTTAGTGGAAAAGATGTTTCTCTCTCTGTATGTCACAGAAACTCTGCTTACCTAGATGCTAATTACCTTGGAGTATAATTAATTCCCATGGCCTGTGCCTATATGAGGAAAGCAGCGGGGCTAAGGTAGCACCAAAGGAGCACTAACAGTGTCTTCTACAAGGCTGGGGACCAAGAAAACCTCCCTCTGTTTCTCCTAAGCACTCTCAAGGTCATTGTCTTCTGTGTCCTTTTCTCCCCACAAGCCACCTAAGATCCTTGAAGCTTCCATCAGAAAAATTCTGAAACTTTACTTGCATAATAAAAAACAAGAAATTTCTAAATTTTTTTGAGCAACATCTCACTCTATTCTCAACCAAATCAGATTTGATCAGTTTGCAGCCAGGCAGTAAATGTTGGTACTCATTTTTAGAAATTTCAGTAAAACAACAAAAAATTGTTAATGCCCTTAAAGAACAAGTTTTCAATGACTCTTCACTTCCCAAAATGATGTATAACACTCAATAATAGAATCACTATCTAATGTAGAGCTGCCTCAGCTTACAATACTCAAATATTACATTACAGTATTTCTGGTCTGTCTTCATCTACAAAGTCATATATCACACATATTAGGCATGGTATGAGTAGTTTCTTAAGGTAAAAACAAATGAATTTCTATTAATTGCCACCTTTAGTTATTAACTATGTTAGTTAATATAGTTAAAATAACTATGTTTAAAGAATTGTAGAAGTAAAAGCTTAATAATAATGAAGCCTGAAAAGATTAAGAGATTTCTACCTCAATAACGTAGTAGTGTTATTGGAACAAAGGTGAACTATATGGAAAACTAATAAGAAAACTTATTAATAATAGTTTAAGTATCAAAATGTGAATTTTATTTACCTTTTAAAAACTAGTTTATTCCATTTACAATTAGCATTCAAAAGAATAAAATACCTAGGAATAAATTTAACCAAGGAAGTAAAAGACTTGTACATTGAAAACTACAAAACATCACTGAATGAAATTAAAGAAGACCTAAATATATGTAAAGACATGTGTTCATGGATTGGAAGACATAATATTATTAAGATGGTGATACTACTCAATGAAATTCACAGATTCAATTCAATCTCTATCAAAGTTCCAATGTTCTTTTTTGCAGAAGTGGAAAAGCCAATTCTCAAATTCATAAAGAATTCCAACAGACTCAGAATAGCCAAAACAATCTTGAAAATGAAGAAAAAGTTGGAGGACTCACACTTCCCAATTTCAAAACTTACTATAAGCTACAGTGATCAAAACAGTGTAGTACTGGCATAGGATAGACATACAGACAAATGGAATAGATTGAGATTACAGAAATAAACCTGTACATCTACAGTTAATTGATTTTCGAGAAGAGTGTCAAGACTATTCAATAGAAGAAGAATGGCTCTTCAACAAATAGAGCTATACAACTGGATATTGACATACAAAACAAGGAAGTTGGACTCCTACCTTACACCATATAAAAAATTAACTGGAAATGGATCAGTGATCTAAATGTAAGAGCTAAAACTAAAAAAAATCTTTTAGAAGAAAACATAAGAGTAAATTTTTATAACCTTGGATTTGGCATTGGATTCTTAGACATAATACCAAAAGCGAGAGTGACAAAAGAAAAAATAGATAAATTGGACTTCATGAAAATTAAAAATTTTTGTGCACCAAGGGATATTATGAAGGAAGTGAAAAGACAATCTACAGAATGAGAGAAAATATTTATAAATATCTGATAAAGGTCTAGTTTCCAGAATATATAAAGAACTCTTAAAACTAAGCAACAAAAAGATAAATATCCCAGAAAATAGGCAAAGAATTGGAGTAGATATATTTCCAAAGGTACACAAATGTCCAAAAAGCATATGAAAAAATACTCAACATCATTAGTCATTAGGGAAATGCAAATCAAAACATAATGAGATACCACTTAACATGTACTAGGATGGCTATAATTAAAAAAAGAGGAAAAAAGAAAAATGGAAAATAATAAGTATCAATGAGAAAATGGAGGAAACTGAAACCTTCATTTATTGCTGTTGAGAATATTAAAATAATGCATCCACTGTGGAAAACAGGCAGTTTCCCAAAATGTTAATTATAGAATTACCATACAGCCCAGCAATTCCACTCCTACATTTATTCCCAAAAGAAATGGAAAAAGATACTGAAACAAATACTTGTACATGGTTGTTCATAGCAGCACTATTCGCAATAGCCAAAAGGTGGAAACAACCCCAAATCTATTAACCATGAATGGATAAACAAATATGCGTATACATAAATAGAATATTATTCAGCCATAAATTGAAATGAAACAGTGACACATGCTAGAACATAGAAGAACTTCCAAAACATTATGCCAAATAAAAGAAGCCAAAAGTAAAAGACACAAAAAGTCACATATGTGATTCCTTTTTTATAAAATATGGAATTCATTTTATGAATTTCCCCTCAATTTTTTAAAGTAAACTAAAAATAAGGGGTTAGAACCAATTTAAGGATATTTTGCATTGTATCCCTCTCAATCACTTGAATTTAGGTAAAAGTTTTTGAGTTGCAGAGTGAATTGAGAGCTATAAGTTTGGGTCACCCAGAGGAGTAGTCTATCATTTGTCTTGTATGTAGCTAAAAGGATAAAACCCTTGGCCAGGACTGTAGGATCAGCTCCAATATCCTAGGCCCTGATGGTATGTGATGATGGTCTATTCTCTGGGGTGAAGGTTAATTATCAGATTTGCTTACATAATCAAGAAATTCCTCAACTCAAAAGCTTATAGTAACATGGCAACATTATTAAAACCTCTGTGTTTCCATACTGCTCATAGGAAAACAACAATGTGTCATTATATGTTCCAAAAAATTCCTTCTTTAATCCTCAAGTATTAGGCTCTTGCCTCTCAAATACATTTCCTCTCAACCGTAGATAATATTCCTACACACAAAATGGAATGATCCTAAGTCAATCATTGTATTACATCAATCCAGCATTTAGACCTGAATAAAGATCATGTCCTCCATTGTTTAGATACATCTTAAATTCCTTATCTGTCTCATACGTGGAAATGAAGGGGTAATAAAATCAGAGTGTGCACGGAAGCATCTGATCATACTCCACGAGCTGTTGCTGGGGTTTGGTGGGGGGCAGTTTCCAAGTGGACCACATAATGTTGCAGCATCATTTTGGATAAACACTGCAAATATCTAAAGTGTAATCTATTCAGGATGATGGCACATTACGGGGAAACTGTAATGGGTGTGAAGAATTCATAGGCGTCTGCCACGCACAATTTAACTAAACAATTTGCCAGTCCTGTCTTTTAGAGCGGCATTTTTAACACCTTCATAAAGCAACAACATAAAAGAAAGAGCAATCTACATCTATTCAAAAAGACAGCCAGCTCTTCTAATAAAAACACAGCAAGAAACATAGATCCATGAGTTAACATGATGCAGAACTACAAGAGAATCCCTGGAGCCATTAAGACAATTAAGTCACTAAATGACACAGAGAATCAGTTAAATTCCTTAGTCAAGAAAGAAATAAAAATTATTCACTTGATACAAGTTTGCTTATTTATAGTATCATAGGAGTAATTCTTTTTTTTTTCTTTCCTCTATTTTTCCTCCAAATTTGAGAGCCCCACGCTTACATACAGTTTCAAAATAACAGATGATTCAGGTCAAGCTTTCAATGCTCAGTCAGCAGGAAAAAGAACAGAAGAGAGAAAGATCTTCACTAATAAAGTTACCACAGCTCCTACAAGCTACTCCCCATGGATTTAAATTCTCACAGACAACTGGCTCCAAATCCCAGAGAAATTTCACAAAATGAGCATAAAAAGGAAGGTTCAATTAAAGGAAAATGTTATGCCTAAAATGAAAAGAAACTTTATTGTATTTTATGTGGAGAATAATAGCTTTAAAAGAGAATTTGTAGGTAAGAGTAATGTGTTCTTAAAAGCTAGAGTGAGCAGAACTACTTATTGTTGCCTAAAATGAAAGTCAGCTGACATCATCATCTTTATCCTTTTAGATATACCGTAATGAGAATATTTTTAGAAACCACATTTCTGTCTATTACTGAATAAAATCTGGGGCACCTTGGAACCCACTACATTATCATCCTTCAATTACGATCCTGTAGAGACCCGGAAAGCAGACCCATGCTGGAGGGAGGCTATCGTCCGTCCTGTGGGCTCACCTAGAAGGAAACTCCCCAGGTGGGTTTGAGAAATGTCAAGTCCATCCGTCTTTGTTACCCGTTTCTCTGAACCTTTCTAGCTGTGATAGAATACATGATTGGAGGTGGAGAGAGAGAGATAAGTGAGACAACCTTCCCAATTTCGAATGGGTACCGTGGGCTCCACTATTCTATCATTTCTCCCAAAAGTTGTGAAACAAGGGTCAATTATAGGAGTCACAAGTCCTTTCCTTGGTACAATCTAGATTTTTGTTAGCTCTTCCTGTTAATTTAGAACATTCCTTAAAACTCAGACTGCCTGGGCAAGGGGCAGGAGGGTAGCAGTGTCATCTCTTCTGAAGGAAATCTTTCAGCCGGGGACACCGGGACACTCAGCTGTGCAAAGTGAGTATTGAAATATGATGGAATGTCATTGCTACTGAGTAGGGGAGGAAAGTGAATCCAGACTGGGTAGAAATCACACTCGGTGAATCAGCAAGGGGTTAATCAGAAAAATGAAAGTCACTCTCGGTACTTCACATACAGGAATTTAATTCTGCAAGCCAGTTACACAGATGATGAAAGAGCTGAAAACCTAAACAGAGGATAGTAAGGCAAACCAGAGGTTCACGCCTTTGCAGCTGGAGGGACAAAGAGGTGAGATGGTATCAGTGGATCTCGGGATCTGAGCCGCCCACCAGAAGGAACTGCAGCAGGCCAGTCTCATGGCAGCTGAGTCCATGGAAAGAGAGCTTGTCCACATCCCTTCTGGACAGCAGAGCCCACCCTGTGGCCCCCATCATTTGAAGCTACAGTTATTTTGGGATCATTCACCCTTTCTTTCCATCTTCAAGCCCAAGACTGATCTGTTTCTTTTTAGTTTGCTTTGTTCTCTGGAAAATCACAGTCCTTGTCTGTTTGAGTTCTTAACAAAGGATTCGGCCATAGTCACCTAAACCTTCA
The DNA here is from genome assembly GCA_028533085.1 of Varecia variegata. NCBI lineage: Eukaryota > Metazoa > Chordata > Mammalia > Primates > Lemuridae > Varecia > Varecia variegata. Next base: position 71,518,618 of record CM052437.1, on the reverse strand, counting down.
ATAAGCGCCATCAACCTGGATCCCTGCAGTAAAAGACCCCTGAAATTCAAGGTTTCCCAGAAAAATTCAGCTTTCCTGGCACTTGATAGCCCTTTTCATCTGCAGATTCAAATCTTTCTTTTCTCTCTTCTAGAACACTCAAGCTGCTCATGTTAGATGTTCCAGCCAGGGTCTTCAAGTAACTTATCTTTTTGTTTATGATTTCCATGTCTTTGTATTTTTGCTCTAGGTTTTGACATTTTTCTTCTACTTGATCACTTAGGCAATTAATTTAGCTCTCAAAATGTGCATCCTTCCATTTTATCAAATAAGTTCTTTAAATTAAAAAACTATATGTATTAGCTCTAGAAAGTATTGTTTTGACTTAGCCAAATTCCCTTAATTGCTTCTATAGCATTTTGTTGTTATTGCTAACATTGTTGCTGACTCTTTCAACTCTTTGATTTCAGCAGCAGCCCCTATTCTAAGTGTTTTTGTTTTGTCTTACTCCCTCTGGTAGCCAGGTCTTCATAGGATAGGTTTGGCTTTATTTTTTCTTTTACCTGCTTTTGGCTCTATGACTTCCTTGTGTCAGAGAGTGCTTGTTGCTTTCCTGTGTCCTTCTCTTCTTCTTTCTCACCAACAGAACACTCATTTTGTTGCACCAAATTTCCAAGCCTGCTTTCAGGTAGGAGGGACACAGTCTTCACCAAAGAGACATACATGGGGGTCGTTGGATGGGCAGCTGGCAGGTGCTGTTTGCCCTTCTCTTCTTCCAACCAGCAACAGGGACTTGATGCTGGAGGTAGAGAAGCCGTCTTGAAAACCGCAATGTAACAAGCATGTCTTCTGCCGAGTACAGTTGAACGAAACAACAGAAAGAGCCCAAGTCTCTGATGACATCAGGGACCTGCTATGCCGAGCTTGAAATGCACAGCTCTGGACTTCTTGTTACTGGGGAAAAATAAAACCCCTAATTTGTTTAAGTCACTCTAGCTCAGTTTTCTGTTATTCCTAGCTGTATACAGTCCCTAATTAGTATAGTCTCTGCTGTTACTAGCCAGTGTTGGAAGGCAGGGAAGTTTCTACTCCTCTGAGTCAGCAGTGGACAAACCAGCCCACAGGCAACCTGTCACCCCATGTTGTGGGCTGGGCAGAGTGTCTAGGTGCCCAGTTCTCCAGGGATGTAAGTACCAGCCCATATCAGCCTAAGTGACTGACTATGCATTAGCTAGGGCTGCCATAGCAAAATATCACAGACTTGGGGGCTTAAACAATGGACATATATTTCATCACAGCTCTGGGGGCTAGAAATCTGAGCTCAGGGTGACTGCAGAGCCTGGTTCTGGAGAGACTTCTCTTCCTGGCTCCTAGATGGCCACATCCTCACTGCATCCTCACAAGGTGAAGAAAGAGCTCTGGTGTCTCTTCCTCTTCTTATAAGGGCACCTGCTCGACTCTTATAACCTCATTTAACCTTAATCCCCTCCTTAAAGGCTCTATCTCCAATACACACACGTGGGGGTAGGGTTTCAACATGTGAATTTGTGTGTAAGGGAGGGATAATATTCTGTCTACAGCAGACAGCATCTCAGTCCTCTGATGCTGCTCCCTACAAGTGCTCTGGGGCCAGCAAGACAAGCCTGACACTGCCAGGGCCACACACACACAGTGCTTGGGGTGGTTGACACCATTTTCCCCCATTATTACCATTCCTTGTGGAGAAGCACTCTCCTTAGATCCAAGCTCCTCAATCGCCCCTCCAGAACTCTGAGCCCAGCAGAGATAGAGCAGATCCCACCTCTGTGCTCTTGTCTAGGGGTCCTCAGCTGAGGCCTGGGACCCCAAGTCTCCCTCATTGCTAAGCAGGACACCTTACACTAGTTACCAACCCCAGGTGAGGACTCTAAACTCTCCTGCCCATTGCATCTTGGTATCAGAGTCACCAAGTACTGTGTGGAGCGATGCTTTCACTTACGTAGAGAAGAGACAGAGCAAGATTGGCTGCAATAGTGTGCGCCGGCGTCCCGTGGCTAGTGGGCCTCTCCTGCAGCCTGCACAGAGAGGTGGCTTCACACCCCTCACTCTAGCCTCAGCAGAAGGACCCACCTCCTCCTTGTGGGGGACAGACATAGCAGTGAGGTTGACCAGGTGCCCCGTGGTGCACACACTTCAAGCAGAAGCAAGGGGTATGCATTAAGCTTGCAACAGGGAGAGATATTCCCACAAAGGCACTAAGTCTGGGACAGGCTGTGTGGCTCCTTATCTCTGGGTGTGGCACTGCTCCAGGCCCAAGGTCTATTTGCATGCCGCCAGGAGGCAGGGAGGGACTGCGTGCGTGAGGTGCGCACACTGGGGTTCCCAATAGTCATGCTGTGTCAGGGGTTTGGAGAGGGATCAGGCATGGGGGATGGACATTCTAAATGCCTGCACATCTGAAGGTCACAGTCATTTAGCCATTTTTGCTATTTAGGATTGTTCAAAGCACAACTGCTAAATAGATCTCATTCTGAAAAATTCTCTGTATTGGAAAATCCTGAACTACTCAGATTCCCCTGCCTCCCATGGACAGAGCAGGCCCCTTGTCATTAAATGGACTGGTTCTTTCAGAGAAGGAATGAAATGGAGCTACTTGTGGCCTTTCTTTTCTTTTTTTTTTTTTTTTTTTTTTTTTTTGAGACAGGGTCTCGCTCTGTTGCTTGAGCTGGAGTGCAGTGCAGTGGTGTCATCACAGCTCACTGCAACCTCAAACTCCTGGGTTCAAGCAATCCTCCTGCCTCAGCTTCTCAAAGTGCTGGGATTACAGGTATGAGCCATCACACCTGGACACTAGTGGCCTTTCTGATGTTCTTCCAAGCATAAATGATCTGCTCAATCCATCTCTAATATGGAGTCAAACATACTTGGGGAAAATGAAATGGCAACAGGCACAACCTCATATCCCAAAGTGTCCACCAAATACTTGGGAAATAGAGATGGGAAAAGGATTTGTTTGCAGGGACTGTGGTTTGAAGAATTCATACAATTTCTTCCTTTTCTCCTCTGTTTTCTGGAGCCTTTTCGGCCCTTCCTCATTCAATAAAAAAAGACTGAATAACAGCTGTTTTATCTTGAGCGCTTATAAATTGGAAATGGATTTTTAGTAACGCAATAAAATTCTGTACCAGAAAAATCGATAAGCCCGGTGGACTGGGTTATGAGGGGTTTGACCTATTTAAGAAAAGTACTAAAGGATTAATAAAATACAGCAGCCCATCCTGGGATGCTGCGTGTTTCTCTGTCTTGCCTTCCCTCCACCTTCTGTACTTCCGGGGCCCAGCAAGACTCTGGCCCAGCCAGACCTGCATGCGCTGAGCCGAGCTGCTTGTTGGTGCTCACTAGTCCCTGTTACGACCACAACGACAACACCCTCTCCACCCTGTGCACTGTTGCCACACTCTCCCAGCTCAGCACCCCTCCCTCCACAAAGCCCTTCCCCTCCCCAGCCCCCGCCCCCAGGCCCCCACAAGCAACCCCCCAGCCTCACGACTCCCCGTGCACGGGCTGTGAATCTTCTTCACTGAACGTGGCTGTGCACATCCCTCTCCCGCCTGCCCTTCTCTATCCCTGGGTGCTCCTGAGGGTGGGGACCACACCCCACCACTGGGGACCACTCCTAATTAATTATTTTAATTCACTACGATTAGCTAAAACAACCACCCGGCCCTCTTCCCGCCCCCAAATTTTGGCTCTTTTTGTTTTATAATTGACATTGTCATTCCTTTGTTCTCCTCTCTGGCTGTTAGATACTAACCATCCATTCCCACCTCCTCCGTGAAGCCCTCTGTGACTGCCCTCTTTTGGTTCTTTTCCCTCTAAAATCCTACCGTGCTCTTTACGTCAAGCGTGGTTTGGCTCTCAGTTCAAAATTCTTTACTTTTCCTACTTGTGGGTTCTTATGTCTTTGTCTTTTCTCTCTAGCTTTATTCTAAGGTCCTCGAACAGAAGTCCATATTACTGAGCGATTGGATGTGCATTTCGTGGGTAAGAGGTCCTTTTCTGCCCAGGTGGTCATTCCTGCATCACTCGGGCCATTGCCCAAGCCCTGGCACACAACCACTCTCCCTGGCCCCCTGTGCTGGTCCCCAGCAGCTTGGCTACTTAGCACCAAGATCCAGGTGCCAGCCCTTCCCGCCTGCCCCGCCCTCCTGGCCGGCAAGGTCTGTGTTCTCTAATTTGAGGTGGAAGCGGGGTGAGTGGGGGGAGTTTGAGCACTCCTAGTTCTACTACCAGGTGCCAAACTTCCAGGGGCTAGGTTGACAAAGGCCATGGATGACAGTGACATCAGCAACTCCAGGAGCAGGAAAGGCCATTACATCATCAAGACAAAGCACCATGACGTTGTAGATGAAGGACGGAGATTCTTCCCAAGAATGGAACCTCTTCTTCACCAGGGTCTGTGACCCCACGAGGGCAGTGGGTGGATTTCAGGGATCTAAGAACTTGGGTGGTGTTTGAGTTTTCTTTTTCTGTTGTCACAAATTACCACAAACTTTGTGGGTTCTGAAAACAGCACAAACTTGTGACGTTACAGTTCTGGCAGTCAAAGTCTGCAATCAGGGAGTGGACGGGGCTGCATCCTTCTGGAAGCTCCATGGAAGAAGCTGTTTCTTTGCCCATTTCTCATTTTCCTGAGATTTCTGACACTCTTCGGCTCCTGGCTGCACCACTCTAACCTCTGTTTCCATTGTCACATCTTCTCTGACTCTGATGCTCCCGCGTCCCTCTTATAAGGACCCTGTGATTACATTGGGTCAGAATAATCTCTCTCAAGACCCTTAACTTAACCACATCAGCTGACGTCCCTCTGCCATGAAAGGAAGCATGTCACAGATTTCAGTGATCAGGAATGGAAATCTCTGAAGGGCTACTATTTAGCCCAACTCAAGCAGGAAAAAAATTACATCTTAGCTTTCACTAATGGCAACAGAAATGTGGTATTTCCTTTTATTACAAATATGGGCAATAAACCACTGAAGTCGGCGTGATACTGTCGGACAGTCGTGGCAGGTATCCTGCCACCACTGCATCAAAATCACTGCAGTTATCAGACTTGCCCGTGAATCTTGGTATTAGCTGTGTCAATAGAGAAGCTTATACTATGGCACAATTTTTAAAAAATACTTTGACAATTGGATTTCCGGTTTCCTTCATATCTTAAGTCATGTTTTCCAGACAAAAGAGCCTGAGATGAGGACCCACGTGCAAGCGATTGCACTTCTAGGCAAAACTGGCAAAGCAACGGGGAAGCAGGACAGAGAAGGAGAGATTAGTAAGGTCAGACTTCAGGTGAAGCCTCCGCTTCAGCCTGGTCCTGCCGGAGCTCTGGAGTGAACATCAGAACTCAGGGTGGGTCCCCAGGAGAGGCAGCGAACTGGGCTTTCAAACTCTGGGATGGGCCCATCTTTAGATTAGGGAACGCAGAAGCTGCAAACTCCCAGGCACTGCCGGCTTCTGTCTATGGGCAAAGGGTCCCCACTGGCCAAGGGCAGCCCTCTGAAGAAACTCAAAGGTTTGGGTCGGGACACACAGCACACAAACCCTGGGAGGGGACACCCAGGAATGGCACAGGGATCCCAAGTGGATATGGGCAGAGCACCAACAGTGCCTGCTACACTTTGTCATTCTACGGGTTTATTTTATGCATTTAAAAATATTTTGAGGAAGAGTTTGTCATCTTCAACAGACTGCCAAAAATGTCAGGTACAAAAAAAGTGATGGAACCCAAAAGTTAAGATGTTCTGTTTCATGGCCTAATATTACAAGTGGCTTCCTAAATGGCTGGGAGTTTCCAGTCCCCAAATGTAGAGACAGAGGATCTATTCCAGCAAGGTAGTTAAAAAAATGCCCATGGAACCTTCCAACCATCAGCACCCCTGAGTACGTAAGTGATCATGTGTGTTTATCTCAACACAACCACGCCAGACTTGTATTTGCCGCATCCATTTAAGGACTGACACAAACTTAACTTGAGAGTACTCAAATGCTTCTCATAAAAGAAAAGTGACTATGGATCTTCTCCATTTAAAAAGTGCCTTTAAAAGGCAGAATTTCATAAGGTTAATTTAAAATCTAATGTGCCACTGAGATTATAATGGAAAAAGGCAAAGGTTGCCCGGCTTATTGTATTAGGCATGCATACCAGCTTATTTACAGCATGCTCCGGTATAACAAGCCATGCAAGAGCAGAAAAAGAGTTCGAGAGAGCACAACCGAAGCATTGGCCAAGGAACCAGTAGAGAAATAATGGCTTTTATTTAAAGACATTCGTAGAATTATTTCATCTATGTATATGAACAATTATCTTAAAGCATATTTTATCTCTAAAAGATATTTCTTCTAAGTTAAAATAGTCTTAAAATTTCATTTGAACTCCAAATTGAAAGCAAAAAGTATTATAACCAAAATTGTTCATGAAAGTTCATTTTTTGAAAATGATGACAGTCTTTTCAAATGAAATGATAAATTTTATAAGGAAAGAATGAGTATGCAGGATAAGGATTACTAGGGTATACAGATTTGGGAGTTTTATAAAGAGAAAACTATGTACAGATACTCACCAGTCCCACAGAGATAAGAGCAGGAAACATCATTGTTTGCGTGGATTGGCCTGCGTTTCATCATGTTCACCTTCCTTTCAATGGAGAGTTGATTTAGGAGCCAAGTGTGCAATGTAAGGAAAGAAAGCCTCATTCACAATAATCCAATGGATGGAAAAAAGAAAAGAAGTACACACGCAGACATGCAGACATGCCACACGTGCACACACACTCACACACACATTCATACACACAGAAACACACATATTCACAGGAGATATAAAATTATGTATAAGAAATATCAGTAAATGTCAAAACTTATTTCTAACCAGGGTCACAGAAAGTATATTACAAATATAAGCATACAACTAGAGTACAACATCCAAGATTTTCATTTTCTTTTGCACTGGCTTTGAAACTTGCTCCAAGTATCAGCACCACAGTAGCTGGGAGCAGAAGAATGTTACATGGACAGGACAATATGTCAAAGAGCTGGATCTATGTGGCTGAGTTGTGGGAAGACTTCTAGATTTTGGAGGTTGTTTTTGAAAACTCCACTGTGCACTAGATCTCAGCTCCTCAGTGATCTCAGGACACTTGGCTAAAATGATCCCTTCCCTCCCTTTCCATAGGTTTGCTACCATCAGTGCTTACTCTAAAGGACTGCAAGAGCTTGAGATTTGATTCTGATGCAGGCAAACAAGTAGCTGGCCGCGATCTTATGGATGATGGGAGAAAGCACAAGACTCCAGGTCAGAGATAACAGATTCCATTGCACAGCGCAGCAAGCAGCAAAGCACCAGCCTATTTACCTTGTCATCCTGGCCCTGATTCCCTCGGAACAGTGTGTACAGGGTCAAGCGATATCTGGGCTCATTATGGGGTACATCATAGGAACCCTGTGCCTAGAGAACCCAGATCGTTTGTAACAGGCGTGAAGCCTGCCTGAGTTTTGCCCCAGAGAGAGATGTTATCTTGTTTACTCAACAGTAAACAGATCTGCCCTTTGCTCAGAGGGAAACACTGCCTCTATCTTCCAAGGCTATTCACCATACAAACACTCTTGAAAAGAGAGTTTTGAAGATGCACAGAAATGTGAGAGGCATATGAATTGTCTCCCAACACTTACTTAAATCTTCCTCATCACTAAGAAAGAAAACTACCCCCGCCCTCAGTCCCCTGTAGTCAGTACCCTGTCACTGTTCTCCACAGCTAAATGTCTCAGCGTTCCCATTTGTCCATCATTCTGCCCCTTCTCGTGACGTTGCATTTTGCCTTTCCCCACTCCTCCTGAGTCCAAGGGACCCTTTGTCTTTCTCACCCTGTCTGTCCTCTCAGCAACTGTCAACCTGAGGACGACGCCTTCCTTCTCAAGTCCCTCTTCCCCTGGCACCCCCAAAGTCAGGCAGCTGTGTCTTTGTCCCCTACACCCCCATTGCCACCTTCCTGTCTGCTCACTGGCTCCTCCTCTGCTCTATAGTGCACTTCCTCCACCACTAGTTCTTCTCTTCTGACTCTGCACTCGATTCCCAGGTGGTTTTATCCGTTACCACATCATCACCAATGTGTAGGTGGTGTTTCTTCCTGTATTTATATCTCTAAACTAAATCTCTCTTTTGCATTAAATACATTCCATTGTCTCCTTGGCTTCACCGCTGCACACTTTCATAGATCAAAAATTGAACCCAAGAATTTTCTTCTCCAAATCTACTCTGCTTCCAGTAGTCTTCACCTTGGTAAGCAGAATCATCCTTGTTGCTGTGCAAATTAGAAAAAAGTTGCCCCTTCCACAAAATACTTTACTTCTTGATGTCTATTGGAAATTTTTCATAATACCATTGACCTTTGAACAACACAGTTTTGACCCATACAGGTCCACTTGTACGGAGATATACTTCCACCTCTGCCAGCTCTAAGACAGCAAGACCAACTCCTCCTCTTCCTCCTCCTCCTCAGCCTACTCACTGTGAGGATGAATAGTAAATATAGTTTTACTTCCTTATGATTTTCTTAATAACATTTTCTCTTATCTAACTTACTTTATTATAAGAATATAGTACATAATACATATAACATATAAAATATGTGTTAAGCGACTGCTTATTACCACTAAGGCTTCTGGTCAACAGTAGAATAATAGTATTTTAAGTTTGAAGGAGTCAGAAGTTATACATGGATTTTTGATTGCTTAGTGTGTTGGCATCTGTAAGTCCTACGTTGTTCAAGGATCAACTGTATATAAACTGTGTTAGGGCAAGACACTGTCTTCACCAGCTGAAAAACTGTTGTTAAACAACTAGAAATCCATGCTGTCAGTGGTATAAAGGTGTCCCTTAGAAGCAACCCCCTGTTCACTGCACAACCTCTGAAGCACGCCAGGTCACCCTGGCCCCTGAAATACGGAAGATTTCTCTGTTTCAAAAAAAAAGAAAAGAAAAGAAACATTGTGACATTTTATCCAGGCATTGGTTCTGAATGTTTACCTGACAGAATGGAATCATTAACCCTACTATCAGATATTTTTATGTTTAAAAAAAAGGAAAGAAAGTAAGAAAAACAGGACATTGTTAGAATCCTGCCCTTGAGCGCTCCTGGAAGTGGAAAGGAACAACAGCATAGCATTCTTTGTATTGTGAAATTCGCAGCCAAGGAAAAGAGAAGTCTTTGAGAAGCAGGTTTTTGTTTTCTTTCCTTTCCCTGCCTCTCTCCTGAAAATGTAAATCTTGACATGCAAACACAAGGCTGACTCTCAAAAGTAAAATAGAAGAGAGAGGACCTGTAATTTTCCAGCTTGAAAAAGCAATAAACAAATTGCTGCAATGACACAGCTATACAAATGCTGATTAAAAAGACAACTTCAGAAAGAACAGCAATATACAAAACAATTATTAACACCAGAGACCTATAGATTATTTGACAAACCACAGTTCAAACGAGTCTTTTCTGTAAACTCTAGCTGTATATAGCTGAGTATTTAAAAAATATTAAAATGTAAATCTTAGCAGGCTTTTCTAGTCCCTGCAGCTGTGCCTCAAATACTGTGAGACTTATTTCAACTAATATGGAATATGTCAATTAAGTGATGCCGTCTTTGAAATCTTTTATTGATTCAATTTTGTCATTGCTCCAGAAATTATATTCGTATCCCATTCCTTTATAATTTTAATGCATCATTGATTTTTATCTATATTCACATTAGATATGTAATATTATTTTATTAACATCAATGTCATTTACTTAATATTGGTATTTTATATTATGAAATAGAACTATCAAATAGAAAATAGCATATATTGCAGCTCATCTGTAAAAATTTGCCAATTTACAATTGGATATGCTAAACTGCAACATTGAAGCTGTCCCTTTGCAAATATAGGAAATTATTTAAGGCAGTCCATAATTATTCACTGCAGCCATATGCTAACATGGCCATTCTGAGAATGTCTTAGCCTGCCTAACTCAAAATGGAGGAAATAGCAGCTCAGGAAAAACAAGAGTTCCCCAAATTAAAATCTTGACAATTCACCTGTAAAACATGTTTGTATGGAATAAAAGGTAGAAAATAAGCCAAGAAAGAGGCTGCAATAAGCATCATGTGACAAACTCAAATTTTTTTAAAAACTCAAATAAGAGCTACACATGAAGTAAAAACCATCAAAAATTTCTAATAGGGACTAATGCTATCCTACTTCAAAACTTATGAAGCTACAGTAGTCAAGACAGTGTGATATTGGCGAAAGAGTAGACAAATAGATCAATGGAACAGAATACAGAGAAATGAGCTATCAAGCCATGAAAAGACATGAACGAATGGTAAATGCATGTTGCTAAGTGAAAGAAGCCAATCTGAAAAGGCTACACACTCTGATCTTCCAGAAAAGGCAAAACTATGGAGACAACAAAAAGGTCAGTGATTGCCATTGGCTTGGTGGGGGTGTGAGGGTGGGACCAGGGAAACGGATACGTGGGTAGGGAATAGGGGATGTTTTAAGGCAGTGAAATTATTCTGTATGATACTGCATTGGTGGATACGTAACAATTTTCATTCATCAAAGTTCATAGCATATATACCACAAAGACTGAGCCCTAATGTAAATTATTGTGACAGTCAGTTTCACGTATCAACCTAACAGGGCTAAGGGATGCCCAGATAGCTGGTAAAACATTATTTCTGGGTTTCTCTGTGCAGGTGTTTCCAGAATGCATTTGCACTTGAATTAGTAGACTGAATAAAGCTCAGCCCTCACCAATGTGAGCAGGCATCATCCAATCGGTTGAGGGCCTGGATACAACAAAAAGGTAGAAGAAGGTGAATTCTCTCTCTTCTTCAGCTGGGACTTCCATCTTCTCCTGTCCTCAGACATCAGAGCTTCTGGTTCTGCGGCTTTAAACCCCAGGACTGACACCAGCAGCCCCTGGTTCACAAGTCCTCAGACTCTGAATTATGTCACTGGCTTTCCTGGGCCTCCCACTCACTGGCAAATGGTGGTTGTGGGACTTTTCAGCCTCCATAATCGCATATGCCAATTCCCAATAATAAATCTCCTCTTACATACAAGTATATATCTATATATCTCTTATTGGTTCTATTTCTCTGGGAACCTTAATTAACACAACTATGGCTTAAATTAACAATATATCCATATTGATTCATGAGTTGTAACAAATGTGTCACACTTATGCAAGGTGTCAATAACGGGAAATTGTACGCGTGGAGAAGCAGGAGGAAAGGGGACATATGGAAACTCTATTTTCCACTCGATTTTTCTGTAACCCTTAAGCTGCTCTAAAGAATAAAGTCTATGCCTAGACCAATGTCATAGAGTGTTTCCCCTATATTTTCTTTTATTAGTTTTATAGTTTAAGTCTTCAATCCATTTTGAGTTAATTTTTGTATATAGTGAGAGATAGGCATCAAATTTCATTCTTCTGCATGTGGATATTCAGTTTTCCCAGCCCCATTTATTGAAGGGGCTGACCTTTCTCTGCAGCGTGTACTTGGTGTCTTTGTCGAAAATTGTTGTTGAAATTGCAAGGGGGTTTCAGCCTAGGTACAGTTATTTATCACACAGAGATCCAATTATTGAGACAATGAGGATTGCCAAGGAAGAAAGGAATTTTTAATATGACAGACGTCTTGTTGGGAGAACAGGAGAAGCTGCCTCAAATCCGTCCCTCCGATTAACGGAGATCATGGGCTTAAGGAGGGGCCACCGTGCCTTGGGGCAGGTCATGGTGTAATTAACAAGGGGCTGTGTGCATGGGGGAGGGCAGGTTCTGGGGGATGGTGAATCTTGGTGTCAGGAAGTCTGCCCAGGGGCCTTCAGAATCTCAACTTCTTTGTCTTGCAGAAAATACACCATTTCTGGAAAATAACTCAAAAGGTCAAGTACTTAGTTAAGGGAGGGGATCATAAAAAACATATAGGGGTCATATAGGGGTCATTGGAAACATATAGGGGTCACTGGAAACATATAGGGGTCATTGAACTTTGTTCATGGGTCCAGTTACAAAATCAGTTGACTGTAAATAACACATATTTATTTCTGGACTTTCTATTCTTTTCCATTGGTCTATGTTTTTGTTTTTATGCCAGTACCATGCTATTTTGGTTACTATAGATTAATAGTATGTTTTAACATCAGCTGGAGGTGTTGCCTCCAGCTTTGCTCTTTTTGCTCAAGATTGCTTTGGTTATTTGAAGTCTTTTGCAGTTCCATACAAATTTTAGGATTTTTTTTTTCTATTTCTGTGAAGAATGTCATTGCACTTTGTTACAGATTGCATTGAATCCGTAAATCATTTTGGATAGTATGGACAGGTCTACATGTATTGAGACACCACATTGAACGGCACAAATATGTAAAATGTATATATTTGAATCATAAATAAAATAAAATAAAGTTTACTATTTTTTTTTAAATAAATTCTGATGATTCTGTGCCTATTAGGATTTGGGGAGTGGGTGAATGAGGACAAGATTGAAAACTTGTTACAGGTGGAAAAGGGGGAAAAGTTTGCATCTGTGAAGCGCCTACTGGGTGTCAGGACCTCCCCCAGGCACTTTCCATGGATTTTTCTCACTAAAGTTGTTTCTGACGACACTCTTAATGATGGCAATCATCGCTGCTATGAGGCTAAAGCACCTGCCCAAGGGGAGTGGAAAGTGGGTCAGATTGTACAGCCCACCTGCTTCCCACCTTTCCAGTTGCTGTGGGCTGGATTGTGTCCAGGGCAACAAAATTCATATGTTGAAGCCCTACCTCTAACGCGACTGCATTTGCTATATATAGATAGGGCCTTTAAGGAAGTAATTAAGGTTAAAGGGGATCATATGGGTGGGGCCCTAATCCAGTGGGACTGGTGTCCTCACAAGAAGGGGAAGAGACACGAGATGCTGCCAAACACTCTACAACGCACAGGACAGCTCCCCATAACAGCATTACTCAGCCCCAAATGTCTGTTGTGCCAAGGTTGAGAGGCCCTGCCCCAATATATGAAATAAATTCAGAACTAATAATGAGGATGTTTTCAACTTGATGATGAGAATCCACTTTCTATGTTTATAGATGGCCAGCAAGGGGGCAGACTCCGGCACACAGCCATGCTTGGGCATGATGCAGAAGTAGCAGAGGCTGATACTCAGGGGTGTGGCAGGGACGTTCTGGGCTAGGACGAGGTCTGGGCAGGATGGCTGCTGAATCTCTTCCACCTTTGGGACATCTTACTGCTTTTCAGTTGGCCAGCAGCTGTGTCAGTAATTGTTTTTAAAGCCTTAAGAATACACAGATTTTTTTTGTATAACATCTTATGAAACTTTTCAAACTTACAGCGAAGTTGAAAGAATTTTACATTGAGCACTTATATAACTACCTAATAGATTATACCATTCAGATTTTCTTTTATTTATGCAAATTTATTCTGTGTATGTAAAATTTTGTTACATGCATAGTAGGCTTTTAGACTATCCACCACCTGAATAATGTACATGATACCCATTAACCAATTTCTCATCATCCCAAGATATTTTTTAAGGATGAGTTTTTCTTTTTCACATTTTCTGCTGAAAAAGTGAAATGTCAATGTCTAGGTGGACTTTCAAATGATGCAGTTGTTCACATTCCTTAAAGGAAACGGAGTATGAAGATTATTCTTGACATGAAAATTTTACTCAGGTATACACTTGACATAACTGGGCTTACAAAATTCAATTCATGGATTTTTAAAATGATATTTTTTGAAGACATGGATTGGGTCATCATTATTTTATGAATTCATCAGGGGTAGGTGTATCAAATACAGAGTTAGCCTTATTAATACACAACCAAAGTACAGCTCCTATTTAAATGGAAAATCAGAGATCAGCAAATTCCAATTCTGTGCTTAACACTCACCAACCCTGATCATCCATTGGTTCAGTTTTGGTAATAACCAAAACTACAGAGTCAGTAGCATTTTTCTTTGTTCTTTAGCATTTCCATAACATTTTGCATGCTCAAAGGCAACACAATCAATATTTCTCCTAGTTATTCAAGGGAATAATCTACTTCCATCTTTTCTCTGGAATATAGCAACCACAATAACTATTCATTTCAAACTCTAGCATGTATTCAGAAAATATTTTTAATTCTTTCCTCCAAAAGTAAACAACCTTAAGAAAACTTACTTTGCAATGAAAAGGTTTCTAAAAGGAAGCACAACATATATATATACCCTAGGATATTTGGAAGTTTTGTAAAGATTAATATAAATGTAGCCCCATTCTGTAGGATCCGTTTGGTTTGGTTTCATACACATGTATGTATTTTAGAATGCAATTCTTACATTGGGCTTTTCCCCCCTCTTCTTTTTAGACTCAAATCCTAATCTGCAAGAATATTGAACATGGAGAAATTTTTTAAAACAAATTTCTCCTCTTTCCACTACTGCATCATGGACCACTTATCCCACTGGTTTTAAAAACACGTGACAAACAGTGAACAGATCCATAAATCAGAAAGTCGGATTCAAGGGGACAGTCCAAGGGAGTTGATGGCTGCAGGTCAGGGTCATCTCACTGAATGATACAGAAGTTAAGGCTTTCAAGACCTGGTATATAGCAAGGATTTATCACATGAAAGAATGATCAGTTAGCCCTTCTTAAAGAAGCAGAGGCCAAGTGTAACACTAATCAGAGCTGATGGGGGCAGCTGAAAGAAAGGGCAGGGTAATTTCCTTACTTTCTTGAGCTCCCCTCCATAGAACAAACCAGGTTTCCTGCGAAGATGCAAGTATATCATTTTATGTGCACCCACTACTTTAAACAGGAGGCAATTTAATAAAAATATGTGAAGACACATTGACAGGTTAATTGTATCCTACAGCCAAAAAAGATCTATCTTGGAATGCACAAAAACAGTAACTAAAAGAAAATTACCCATTTTGTCTGTAGTTAGAAGAATGAAGCTAGAAGGATGTAGCTGCTGTGGGTGTACACTCGCAGAAGGCCTGGCCTGGAGAGAACAGCTCAGAAGCTAATCGTGCCTCTATGAGAATCTGCTGTTCTCAGGCAGCTGCTTATCGTAACTAATGGATGGTTTGAGTCGACATGAGCAGGAAGCACACGGGCCCATCATCAATCCTTTGCACACTTACAGTAATTTGCATTAGAGAACACTTCACTCCTTCTGGTTGGCTCTTACATCTTTACTAGCCTTTTTAAAGATCTATATATTTTATAGATATTTCAGAAGCCATTTTATTCCCCTCCTCTGATGATTCACAGTTTTCCACTTTAGTGTGGCTATTTGTAGCTAGGCTTAAAGGCTGGGTGGATTTGAAAATGTGCTGAATACTCATACATGCACACACATATGTGCATAACACATATGGAATGACGAATGTTTTCCATAGTGGACTGAATGTGAATTTTCTGGGTTGCTTTGGGGTGCATTGCTTCTGATTCTTACATTAACATTGTCTGTTTCTGGCATTTCTATTTTTAAATTTCCTTGAGGAAAAAGTCAACACGAACGACATTTAACTAGGTGTTTGTACATTGACATTTAAAATTTTATGTTAGATCAGAGAAAATGCTGTGTGGAAATTAAGCAGTGGAATTTTGTAGTACAGTGAACTGTATGTATCAAATTGAGCCTTGTCACATAAGTTATCATATTTCCAATTTCAACTCTAAAGTCTACTTGATCTTGCTTTATCAGGGACGTGGAGATAAAATACACATAGACAATGACTTAGACTCAGCCAATAATGCAAAGCAGCGTGCCAATGATTTCCACATTGAGTTAGCCTGGAGTTTCATTGTGTTTGATCTCTTTAGTAGCTTTGTTTTATGGAGAACATGTATGTGTTTATTTAAATAAAATGCAGATTATAAATATTTGCCAAACATTAAGATGATAGATGTTTGCCAAATATCCCACCTTACAATGTCAAATACAGAATTGTCAACACAAAATTTCAGTTCTAAATGGAAGGCAAATGCAAGTTGTGTAATGTGTATTTCCTCCAGTAGATGATCCAGTCATGCACAGAGGCTGTGATCTCTTTTCTGGGAATGCCTGGGACTAAAGTGATTCATCGGGAAGACATCAGTCTATTAGCAACCAGAGTGAGATAGCAGAGGTTTCATATATGAGATGTCAGTGTAAGACTTAGCTAGTTAGAACTAATCTACAAGCTACAACTGGGGAGCCTGGAAATGCAACACTGAAATGCCAAACCATTCAGTCTTCATCAAGTAAAGATGTTAAGAAATACGAATCACATTTATGGCATTTTGCCTCTTGCCTTGATTTGTGGCATGGAACTTCTGTTGCTACTGCTGTTGTAGTTCTTAATTGATTTTTTTTAAAGATTCCTGCAGAGTGAATTTCCCAGAGGAGTTTCTTTTTCCTACTATCAGAAGCTTATAGTCTTCATGTTCATGTTTATTTTTAAACTGCTAGACTATTTTCTTCCCCTTTTATGATGATTCTTCACATTTGCAAAAGGTGGCATCAGTTCCCGCCTGCAGGGCTAGGAGAAACCCCTCTCAGAAGAGGTGGGCACAGAGAGCAGGAGAAGATCTCAAGACCTGGCTAGAATGGAGGGGGCTGTCTAAGGCAGCTGCAGCCCGAGGACAGCTATTGGGGCTGAGGGGCGGAGCTGGGAAGATGTTGCTGTGCTCCACATCATACGTACCAGGGAAGTCCAAACGGAGAAAACTCCCCTAAAAGCAAGAAGGAGGAACGAGAACAGGAGGACTGGCAATTCGCAGCCAGAAAGCGCTGACATTTCTCTGTTAGGCGGTGCCTGGTGTGGAATGTTGGGCAGCTCCTTAGAGAGCCGCACAGTGAGAAGAGGATGTATCACCCCACCCAGCCAGAAGGGAGGCTTAGTGCCACGGCTGCCCTCATAAAAGGCTCCAAATGGCTGTCAGTTAGTGTGACTGAATAGTGTGAAAGTTGGAATCAAAATGGAGTCACCCATGTTAAGAAAATCCTGACAAATAGAGCCAGGGAAGTCCACAAAAAGAGAATCTCATGCTTGCGTGCCTGATAACAAAAAAATCACAACCTTGTGCAAAGGCCATTACAACATTACACAAAAAATACTTCTGCAGGGACATCTTCCCAGCAACTTCCTGTCCAACCTTGGACTGGTGTTACCCTTGTTACTAATCTTTGCAGCCAAGGATAATTATTTCAAAACAACTACGTAATCCTCCTCACTTTTTCCTTTAAAAGCCTTTGTCTTCCTTTACCTCCCTGAATATATGCACATAGTTTGTTCTGGCATGTGTATCCCCACTGCAATACTCGATTCCCAAATAAACATCTTTTCTTTTGGATAGCCTCTCTCCACTTGTTATTTAAGATGACAAGAGCTGGCTGCAGGTGCTGGCTCTGAGACTCACGCCAGCACCCTCCACACCAGTGCACTGCAGCCTTTCCAGATGTCCCTCCTGACCTTCTCAGAAGACGCATCCAGTGACTGTCTCACATTGGATCCCACAGGATGTATTTATTTCCAACATGTGCACTGTGGTTCTAACCACCGGGAGAATAACTCAGGAATTGCCCAAAGTTGTTGGCATCCAAACAGAAGTCAGCAGAGACCAAACAAAGAATAGGAAGTAGGAGCAGAGCTGGAGTTAGGCTAACTATTAGCCACCTTGCCCGACCCTTCCTATATTCTTAGAGAATTGGACCCTACTGCACTGGGGCAATTAAGTCCTGCCACACAAAGTGTCACTCAATTGCAGCTCTGGCTTCATACCAGACCAGGTCCATGTGGAAGCATGAGGGGGATACTTTGGCATTCATACCAGCAGCAAAAGTATATGCTAACCTCCCCCATGATGTCAGCATGGTCCTTCCTCATCCTGGGTAGGGCCAGCCCCACCCTATATGCCAATATGACTGTCCAGCACACCTTCTGCTGGTCAATGGATGGTGTCCTCCTCCACCCTTGGAAAATTAAAGTCCAGCACCCTGCCTGGGGAACTGAGTCCTGAAATGGTCATGTGCATTCATCATCCCAGACAGGGGAGGCATCATGCAGGAGAGTGCTAGAAGGGAGCTCTACACAGGCAGACCCATGTTCCCAAGGTACAGACACACTGCCGCCACACACAGTGACACTTCCAGCCCATCCCTGGGCTCACCATCTCTGTGACTCCAGTGCCCAGCCTCATGCCTGTTCATGAATTAGGCCCAACAGACATAGACTGAAAGAAAAAAGGTCTTTCCAAGGCATTGTTTAATATTGTTGATCCCTTGATGCATTATTTTTTCTATTTATAAAATGGGAGGACATCTCCCAGAAATTTCAAAAGACAAAGAGAAAATATTCATGATGTCTCTAAGCCGTCATGTAAGAAGACGAAGAGACATCTTACAGAGCAGTTTGGACTGCAGGCCTTGACTTGTTTTCCCTCATGATCTCCGAGCTCTGTGCACCTCCTGGCAAGGATGACCCCAGTCGCCCAGTTTGGAAAGAGTTGTACATTTCTATGCTAAGTTTGCCTTTGTTGCAAAGACCATATGGAATCTTTTTCTTATCTTTTTCTCAGCAATAAGAACCTACAAATTAGAAAGTGAGCTCAAATTTTGTCTCAAGCCGCTCTCAATGAATTCTGAATCAACTTGCTGAATTAGGAAAAGAAAACAAATGTTTCTACCAGTCATAAGTTCCGTGGTTTTATGGGTACCCATTTCCAGAGGGAGCATCGTTTGTATCCATCCATTTGTATCCTATACCTGCTGTAGGAGGGGTCTTCAAAACGTTCATGGAAAATGTGTATTGTGAAACGACTATGCCTGGATTTCAATTATTTTTTGCACCAAAATAAATTTGTACTAACTTGTTATAACACGTCTGAATAGGGTCTTGGCTAACTGTCTCAAAACACTCTCATAATAAGATGTTGTCACTGTTTGGCCAAGATGCAAAATACCTTGAGCATCTTAAAAAACTGTTGCTGTGACTTTGCTCTTGACTAGTCTCTTTTGCTTTGACTGGGCCACTTCCGCCTCCTGGTAGCCATTGCTGTGACTGTGTTTTATCTTCAGGATTGTACTGGTAAAGCCACATTCTATCTCCTGTTACAATTCTTTGAAAAAGTGCTTTAGGATCTTGATCCCACTTGTTTAAAATTTCGATTGAACTCTCTGCTCTTGCCCACAGGTGATCTGAGCACAATGGTGTTGGCATCCACCAAGTGGAAAATTTGCTCAACTTTAATTTTTCAGTCAGAATTGTAGAAGGTGAACCAACTGAGATGTCTATGGTGTTGGGTATTGCTTCTCCTGTTAATCATTGGTCCAACTTAACAGAGCTTCTATTGAGAAATAAACTTTATAGTTTTTTATTTTTATCTTCTAAGTTTATTTTTTTCATGAACTTTTTGAAGTACTCTCATATCTCAAAACCATTGTTGTGCATATCAGAAAGTAAGAGAAAAATACAGATGTAATCACTACGTCAAAAGTAGCTGAGTAGAGAATCTAGAACTAATTCTCGGAGGCAGGGAAATCCTATGTAATATATAGCAAAAACCATATTCTTGAGAAAAGGTATTTATTTCTATTCTGCATCAAAATAGAATTTTGTTGAAGAAATAAAAATAGAGAATGAGGTATTGCAACAAAATATCTAGTCCACAAAAATCAATTCCCCATTAGGATAACACTATGACTGAACACTTAATTTAATAAGAATAAGTTGATGTTAGATTTGTGTTAACTGGAAATTCGATGTGGATTACTTTGGGCAACCTCATGTCAGAGAAGGATCCAACAACTGAGCTATATCTCAAAGGACTGAAATTCCTCAACCCTTTCAGAAATAGGGTGAAGAGGAAGGTTGGATCAGCCTGCATCAGCTTAAGGAGGCATCTACAAAGGACAGAAGTGAGGAAATGAAGCAGGCCTCCCTTTAAGAAAGGTCTCAAACATTAATTGAAGCAATTAATACATTCTTTACAGTTGAAAGGGCCTGCATATATGAAATGGAATATTCATTACTATTTGGAATTTATTTAATGCTCAATTTAATTAGTTATCATCTTTAATATGATAAAATTCAGAGAAATCAATATTTCCCAAGAATTTAAACACTGATTATAAATTTAATTAATTATATGTCCCCCAACATTTTAAATGATGATTATGGATTTAGCAAGCCATTTCAATAATTCAAACACTTGAAGCATTAGAAAAATAAATATAAATATGACCACTACAAAATATATGCCATTGCTTATACTCAAAACTATTCTATACTAGCAACATCATGAGTTTATTTCATTTTTTTATTACTTTTGTACTGTTTTTATGTGTTCCTAGGGTTATTGATATGTTTATTTCAGTATCTTCCCAAGGGTTAGGTAGTAATACTTTGATTCCTCCCTGGGACTGCAGTGATCTTACCAGACCCAAGAAAAGGAGAACTTTTTCTCAGGCCAGCTGCTGCTCAGAAAGCTGAGATACCCGGCTAGCAGACATGATTTCTTCTCCCAGATGGATTCATACTGGGGCTACAAATCATCAATCTTCATTTTCTTTTTATAATTAAATTTAATAAGACTTTTTTTATTGTGGTAAGAACATTTCACATGAGATCTACTCTCTTAAAATACTTTCAAGTGCATCATACAGTATTGTGAACTATAGGCACAGTGTTGCACAGCAGATCTCTAGAACTGACTCATCTTTGTACAACTGAAATTTTAGGCCTGTTGAATAGCAGCAGAAATGGAGAGTTGCTTTTCAATTGGACTTTTTAATTCTAGACCTTCTACTTAGGTTTTAGGTCTTATTAACCAACATTAGTCATATTCCCCCAGTAGTGAGTTGAATAGTGGCCGCCAAAAAGATAAGTTCATGCCTTAACTCCTGGAAGCTGTGAACATGAACTTATTTGTAAAAAGAGTCTGTGCAGATATAATGAAGTTAAGGATCTGGAGATGAAAAGACCACCCTTGGTTATTCAAGTGAGCCCTACTGCATTGACAAGTGTTCCTATAAGAAACATTCAGGGGAGATTTGTCCAAAAAATACAAGAAGAGGCTACAACGTGACCATACCACAGAGGCAGATATGTGAGTGACACGGCCACAAGCCAAGGACCACCTGCAGCTGCCAGAACTGGATTTTCGAATCTTTCCTAGAGCCTTCAAAGGGAGCAAGGCCCTGCATTTCAGACTTCTGGCCTCAAAAATTGTAGAGAATGAATTTCCGTTGTTTTGCACCACTAAGTTTGTGGCAAATTTGTTACAGAAGCTACAGGAGCTAATACACCCCCCAGAAGTACTTTTAAAATATCACTTGGCCTGCATGGCATAGTAAAGAGTCCATGCTTAGGATGCGCTGCTATCTATAGTCTGTACACAGCATTAAAAGCATATTGTAATTAGTAGAGCCATAGAGAGGTTTCATTTCCTGGTAGAAAGAATGAGTCTACATAATTAGTTCTCTTCCTTAGGACTTTTAAGTAATTCATACTTCTAGAGCACAGTGATCACCTCTATTTGTAGGTGACCACAAGTCAGCTAATCCTTCCTGTTTGAGGTTTCAGTACTTACTTTTTCGTGGATACTTTGGCTTGGTTACAGTTCTTTGTGTTTATTCTTTTTTACACACATGGGTAGAAGCAAGTACTTGCTCAGTCTTTATATATAGACTTAGAATTAGTAGCGGAAACAAACACTCACACATTTTAACAACATCTACTTATTACAATCTATAAAATAATTAAAACCATTTCATTATATTCATCCTTCTTTTGTGTTACAACCACCTATCTGTGTTATTTGTGTCGACTTTTCTCTTCTGAGCATCTTCAGGAATCCACAGCTTTTAAGAACTCACTCCATCCCTGTTCACCATAACTGTAATTATATTTGAGGCTCAAATGATCACAACTTGGCCAGTAGGTGTCCCTTATGGTGTTCCTTTTGTCCTTTCAGCAAAGCTCCTTGCTTTTGGCCACTGAATTTTCTAGATCCATTCTGATTTTGCCCTGCTACAGGCATGGATTCAGCCACGCTACAAGGATCCCTGGTTCCTTTTGTGGAGAATGGACTAGAAGCTACAGCCTGAGCATTGGAGGAGCAGGAGTTAGGAAGAGCCCTCCTGTTACTTTAGGACCGTGTTTAGTAAAGACAGAGCTGGGACACATGTCTTACAAGTCCCACGTGCACATTGAGGTTTCTAATAGTTCTGGTCACTCTCCGTCTGTCCCCTGCATCCATCCTCTACCCTTCTCTGCTCTGCTGGGTGCCCCAGGAAGCTGAGAGATGGAGCAGTCATCCCTGGGGCGCCTTTATGCTTGGGTTTCCAGCTGGACTCTGCAAATGGGAGGGACCCGCAGGAGGTCAGGAGGGGAGGGAGGTCCGGCAGCGCCTTTCCTCACTCACCCCTGACTTCATGCCACTGTCAGTGCAGAGGCCACCCCCTCACTTGCACCGCTGCCCTTAGATGGCACCTCCTGCGTAAATCCAGCAAGGTCCCCCCCTCCCCTCCACTGCCCTGCTGCCTTGGAGTGGCACCTGCTTTGCTTACAACTCTCTTATCTCCTTAGTTACATTTTTCAAGTGTTTTGTTTTGTTTCCTATTGGGCTGGTGAGTAAGATTCTAACTTGACACATTATGTTTTCATTTACAGTAATTTTCTTTCAGTAGATGTTTTCATCAACTGCTTAAATTTACTCCTCCATTGA
>CM052437.1:71468513-71495357 GCA_028533085.1 Varecia variegata | reverse complement strand
AGGAGCCATGTCATTCTGTGTTCCATGGTGAGGCTTAAAATTTCTTCAAAAAAATGCTACTTTTAAGTTAGCCCATGCAAACAAAGAACAAAGTGGGCAAATTAGTGACCAACTAAATTGGCACCATGTCAAGCAGTTTCTCTGAGACTAGTTGGACCCGAAAGGTCTTTTGCACATCCTGAAAAGCAGTTCTCTGCAGTTTTATTATATATAATAAAATTCTTTTATTACATACAATAAAACTAAGAGGATTTCCTGTCAGTTCCTGTTCTGGCTGCCTTTCAAGTGACCAAAGTGACCAATGACCCAGAGACAACAAAGATAGCTAAAATGTGGGGAGATTGAGAATCAAACAGCTTCTCTTCACACTGAAATGAGAGCTAGATTTTTTTTTAATAAACTTCATTTTTTGAAGAAATGAACTAATTTCAGTAGAAACTTTATTTTTTTAGTTATAGATTTACAGAATAATTGTAAATATAGTACAGAGATTCTCATACACCCTTCCCCCAATTTCCCCTATTATTAACATCTTACATGAGTCTGGTACATTTGTTTTAATTAATCAACATGACACATTATTACTAATTAAAGTCCATAATTTATTTAGGTTTCCTTAGTTTTTATCTAATATCCTTTCTCTGTTCCAGGGCCCCATCCGGGAGGACATATGACATTTAATTGTCATGTCTCATTAAGCTCCTCTAGACTGTGACAGTGTCTCAGAGTTTCCTTGTTCTGATGACCTTGGCAGTTTTGAGGAGCACCAGTCAGATTCTGTAGATTGGGATTTGTCTGATTTTTTGACATATGTGTGATTAGACTAGGGTTATGGGTTTTAGGAAGAAAAACCACAGAGGTGAAGTTTTCTTTTCATCACATTATATCAAGGTACCTGCTGTCAACATAACTTTCACAGTTGATGTTGACTTTGATCGTCCGACAGAGGTAGTTTCTCATACTTACGGAGTGGGGAGTTACACTCCACCTCCATGAGGGCAGAGTGTTTACATAAATTTTTAGAATTACCCTGCATGGAAGACTTGTCTCTTCTCTCCTATTTACTTATTTATCCAATAATTGACTTATATTAGTATAGACTCATGGATACGCATACTTTGGGTTCTAATGATCCAGTGCTACTTTTTTATTTTGTTGCTCAAATTACAGTGTTGGCCACTGGGCATTCTTAGAATGGGCTCTTGAGTCTCTTTGACATACATTCGTCTTTTTCTTTCCTTTTTTATTTTATTTTTTTTTTGTGAGAACTATCTTCCTGTTTGACACTAAAAGATGCTCCAGGCTCACCTTATGTATTTCCTGCTCCAGTCCTGCAATCAGTCATTTCTCCAAGACAGGAGGCTAGATTTTATAAAGTAACATTTAACATGGATAAACCTGAGCTCTTCTATTTGTGTTTAAAAATTTAATGCCCAAACTTTAGGGTGTGGGGGAGACTGAAGATGCAAAAGAAACAGCTATATAATGGGAGCTGAAGCCACTCCTTCCTTGATGCCTAGGAACTAGATGCCTGCATTTCTTAATACAGCTGATTTAAAGTCATTTTTAGTAATTCCAATGTCTCTGCTTCCTCAGTGACAATTTCCATCAATTCTTTTTTCCTGTGAATGTGTTACATTGTCTTGTTTTTTTAAATGCCTCATAATTTTTTTTGGAAAACTGCACATTTTGAATATTATAATTTCTATGGGCTCAATTGTTCCCTTCCCCTACCTAATTCATATGTTGGAGTGCTAACCTCCAATGTAACTGTATTTAGAAATAAAGCATATGAGGAGGTAATTAAGGTTAAATGAGGTCATATGGGTGAGGCCCTGATCCAATAGGAGTAATGTCCTTGTAAGAAGATATACCAGAGAGCTCATTCTCTCTTTCTCTCTGTCATGAGAAGACACAGCAAGGAGGCAGCCATCTGCAAGCCAGGAAGAGAGCCCTCACCAGAAACTGAACCATCCAGAGCCTTGATTCTGGACTTCCTTGTCTCTAGAGCTGCAAAAAAATACATTTCTGTTGTTTAAGCCACCCTGTCTGTGGTATTTTGTTATGACAGCCTGAGTTAACTATATAACCGTAGGGCAACTCTGGATCTCAGATCCCCAACCCTCACTAGGGTTTGTTCTTGCTGCTTGCTGTAGGTTGTAGAGGTGTTTGTTAAATGACTATTCTAAACTGTTTTATAAAGACTGTATTTTTTGTCATGTGTTGTCTCTGAAATCTTTGTTCCTTTAGGTTAGTAGTCAGTTGGTGGTTTCACAAAGATTTCTTTAAATCCCTGATGTCAATAAATAAATAAATACAGAAAAGAAAAGAAATGAAGAAAAGAAAAAATAAATCTCCCAGTCCTTGTAGATTGGATGTGTTTGGAGCATTCCTTCAACACTCGGCTAGGCCATTTAGACTCTGCCCTAGCCTTCACCTCCTGCCTGCGCTGAGCCTAAACATCAGCCAGAGGTGAAATTTTAGGGTCTTCTTGAGTCTTTTTAAAGTATGTGTTCTTCCCTGGGCATGAACAGAGCCTTGAGATTCCTGATGTATGTGGGAGGTTTTCATGGACATGGGGGCTTTTCATGCACTTATTCCCCAAAGCATTTCACTCCTCCGCTTTTCCTCCCAGACTTTTTTGTTTGCCCCAAACATTATCTTTTGCAGCAGGCAGCAGCAACTTTTCATCTGCCTTGCAATGTCTTTGAGCAAGGCCTTTCTGCAGCCACTTCTCTGTCCTGAAAGAGTTCTGATATAGGTGAAATGAAAGCAAGCACCTCAAATCTGTCCTTCAGGGAACCCCAGACAGTTCAAAAAAGACAAACAGCATTTTGGGGGAACAAGGTTTGCTTTTCTTCCCCCAGAACCAGAAACCCATGCTGAGAGGGGGGACTACTATCTTCAAGACCACCACCAAGCCAGGGAGAGGGATCAGGCAATAAGAAGTTAAAGGTCACAAAGCTCTCCTAACTTGTTTCAGTGTCTTTTTCCTGATTAAGCATTTTCTTGGCTGTTGTAAACCTTTGGCTGTCTTCCAGAGTTCTGACAAAGTTTATTCTGACAGTTTGCCAGCTTGTTCAGTGTCCGTGAGAAGGGATGAGATTCGGAGCTCTCTACTCTATCTTGCTCTCTGACATCGCTCCTCTATTTGAGGCCTGCCTTTAGGAGGGAATAGTTCAAGGGAACAAACCTCTTACCACATCTTTGATTTTTACAGAAAGCTAAAAGCAAGTCACATAAACAGAGATGAAGACTCTTCTGCCAAACTGAATGTGTGCCCTGATATGAGGACATGGCCAGATCTGAAAAATTTACTTAAAAATCTTGACTATGTTCTGGTTCTGGTTTGAGGAATATTGTTCTTAGACTCAATAAATTAAGGATAAGTTTGTGCCAGTCATCAAGAGTTGAGCACCAGAATGTTTTGTATCCCAGAGATGATTAACAGTTGGCATTTATTAAGTACTTCCTATGTATTTAGATCCCCAATAAATGTTTTATGTTTTTTATTCCACTTCATCCTTTTGAGACAGGTACTTACTGTTTTACAGTGAATGAACTGAGATTTGGCTGGGTTAAACAACTTACCCAAGGTCATACCATGGGGTCACAGTAGAGCCAGGATTCAACTCAGACATTCTGACTCCATAACAATTCTCAGGAATTAATAAAGTCATGAGACTTAAACACTATTTTTCTCATGTAAGAGGCTTGACAGAGACAGACGTGAGAAGTGAACAGCCTATATCTCATGGTTGGTAGAAGGCATGTGGGAAGACTGAGCTCTGGCCATAGCTGTGCTGGAGATCCTGAAGTCAGCTAATGCCTTGAAAGCCACCCAACTGCACCAGCTCTCCCCAAACTACAGTCACGGTGGGACAGAACAGAGCCAAGGCCTTCCACTCCCCTCCCCTAGCCATCTAAATCTCCATCCCAGCACAGGAGGGCCTGCATCACAGAGAGGAAGAGCAAAGGAATTACAGCATCGCCCCACACACAAGACCAGAATAGACACTATTTTCTTAGTCTTTCATTGCCAAGAATTTTTTAATATTGCTTAGTTAAAATATGTTAAAAATTAATACCCATATCATTTCTGTTTTGTATAGACAATCCCATTTCTGTGGCCCATCCTAAGTGACAAGTACAAAGATTTATGTATAAAGAAGCTCATCAGGATAACATTCATAATGCCAAGTCATTGTACACAATTTGAATAGCCAGCCCTCAGGGAATGCTAAATAAAGTGTGTGTGTGTGTGTGTGTGTGTGTGTGTGTGTGTGTGAGACAGAGAGAGAGGCTCACATACACATGGAAGCTCCATGAGGGCAGGGGATTGTTTGTTTCATTTATTGTTGTTTTCTCAGTGGCTATCACCATGCCTGCCACACAGAAGTAGTTCTGCAAATATGTGTTGAATAGATAGATGAAAATAGTAGAATACTTTGCAGTCTTTAAAAACAAATTTCAAAAGGCATGGGTAATTTCCTGGGATTTAATATTAAACACAACAAAAAAACAAAATGAAAATTTTACAATTTTATAATTTAGTGATAATTTTAAAAAATGAGCTGGATGAAAAAGAAGACTGGAAGAAAATAAACTAAATATTAACATTGGTTATTTCCAAGTGATGAGATTAGAGATGCATTTTATTTTCTTCTTTACTGTTTTTAATTTCCAGATTTTAAAAACAGAATAAATGCCTTTTAAAAAGAAAAAAGCACGTATAAAAACATTGTTTTTTGATGATCTGTCATCAGCTTCTACATTTTATTTCCAGGTGACATTGTTCTAATATATGTTAAGGGGTCAATTAGCAAAACTAGCAGAGTATTTTGCTTGAAAAGTAGTTTCTTAATTATTGTTTATTGACTTTTTAAAGCTTACCAGCGACCAGTGCTTACCTATGGAAGGAGGGAGAAAGTAAAGCGGAGGGAACAGACAGCAGCTGGATTCCTTTGAATGCATGCTGTTTGATAGATTTAACTTTGGAACTGTGTAATTATTTCACATTATGTATTTTACAAGTTATTTGTTTTTACAAAATATTGCAAAATTTAAACACATTTTCAAAAGAAATCCCCAAACACAGAAACAAATAAACATAGCTATCTAATTGTCAGCAGAACCACTCAGAGAGGAACTACAATACATGACTTTAAAACACAAAAATTTGACCCTATGTTCATAGTAGGATGCACCTGAAGGACAAAAAGAAAAACCCTGCAAAACTCTAAAACTATTTGCATGATGGTGGTGGTAGTGGCAATGTTGTTCTGTTGTATATTTTGTAGGACAAATCATATATGTGTAAGTTAGTGCTGTGGACTGAGATTTTCAGCATGGTTGAAAGAAGACAAATTTAATGGAAGAAAGTAAAAACTCTGCATCCAAAGTTTGAATTGGAAATATCAGTCTGAACGCCTGACTTATCCTTAAAAAATATCGACATATACATGGTCTAGTTCTGTACACTGAAAAGGCCTAGAAACAAAGACCAACCCAGTACTAATGACACCTCAGACCGCAGCCTTCAAATAACATTTCTCGCTATGGGAAGCTGGGCTCCTTGAGAAATGTCTGGTTCTGATGTACAAGAAAAGCCTGGAACATCTTGTTATACCAGAAAGCAAGGAAACTGTCAAGACTACTAGTGTCCTATCAAAAGGACTGTGGAACCAACTTAAACAGGCTCCCACTGGCCAAAAATGGAGCAATTTGAACAGCAGCAAAGATAATAATTTTAATGGATTGAAACACATTAAATATGATTTAACCTAAGAGTTTATAATGATGCTAAAAAAAGAAGAACAGCCCAACTCATTAATCAACCTCGGATGTATACTAAGGAGCCAACCTGTTATTTTAGAACTGGTTTTTAAATAGTGGGCAGAAGGAATCAAACAACTATCCAGCCTTCCCTAAAAAGTGTTTACATCAGAGTACCTGAATAGTTAATGAACAGAAAGTTTCTTTCTTGAATTAATTGAATTAAATGAAGTAGAATATCACACTTTGCAAAACTAATGAATTAATGGATCTCAGCACAGATTATCAGTGGCTAATAAACATCACCCAAAAAAGAGACAACTAGACAGTATGTGTCTCCTGATGGAAGGAAGGACACCACTGCAAAGCAATCTAGTCAAAAAAAGAAAAGAACAAAATCAAGCCTGAATCTGATCAAACATCTATCAGTTCATAGGAACAAGGAGCAGAGGAATATGTTTAAAATTCTATGGGGATAAAATAAACAAAATCCAGACTGTGGGAAACCCTACAAACTACCCAGTATCTTCAACAGAAAAATTGGTGGAGGAAAAACAAAAGAGATTCAGGCCATCAAAATATGCCTCCATTTGGATCCCAATTTCACAAATTTTAAAAAGTTAAAAATGTTCAACTAGAAAAATGTGAAAACAGAATATATGATGATATTAAGGAATTACTGTGAAATTTTTGTGAAATAATAGTGTTATGGTTAGGCAGCTAAGGTACTTAAAAATATATTTGAAAAATCCAAAGTAAAAAATTAAAAAATTTTCATTATTGCTTAAATGTGTTTGCTTAAAAAAATATTTTTGCTTAAGATCACACAGATAGCAATTTATGAGGTTCTGGTTGAAACATTGTGAATTAAGGCACAAATAGACATGAATTACCCCAAACAGATGAAAATTACTTTGTATTTGCAAACCTATTTTTTTAAAGGCAGTTTCAGTTCCCATTGCCATGATTGCCTATAATTCTCAGTTCCCATTCCCTAAGTGTCCCTAATTTGCCTTGATATCTGGGAATGAAAGTTGAAATGAATATACATATTCATCTTATATTCAAGTGCTTTCTTCTTGGACATCACACCTCTTGGGTCAGTTCCCTGAGCAGATTTCAACTCCGATGTCTGGCACAACAGCATGGAATTAAAGTTTTTTTTCTTGGCTTTTCTATTTAGCTTAAATTGACCAGAAAGTCCTTTGGGTATGTCAATACAATAACACTTTTTAATGGCATTTATTGTACTTGCAACCTAACAGCCTGCAAGCCCAAACTAAATCAGCATGAAGGTCTTCCAGCTCCCTTGGTGACTTTGATTCAGAAGACACAGTAGATACACTAGCCCTAAAACTCATATGTTGTTTTAACACTAGACCGCTTTTTCCCCCCCAGTATTATTAACACTTAAATCAACAATTTTCCTTTTCATTGTGAAATATTTTAAATTATTGGTGGGTAGTTTCAAAGTCTATAGAAAATTGTCTAACAGGGAAGCAAATTAGAAATTATTATGTGAGCTATGCCAATATCCTAAGTATACAGCATGTAGCTAAATTGTCTTAGTTACTTCTTAAAATTATCAGGACATTTAAAAAATTGGAATAATTGTACTGCCTTATATGAGCATTTTTGATGATTAAATTTATTAAGAATGATAATAATGATGATAGTACTAATAACTTACATTGTTTAGGATTAGTACATCCTAAACATTGTGCTCAGCATTTTATATGTTTTATCTCATTTAGCCCTCAAAACACTCCTACCTCTATAAGGAAGTTTATACTAGGTGCTGTTATAATTGTTTTACACATGAGCAAAGAGGCTTAGAAGTTGCGTTGAGCTGAGTTTATGAAATAGCAGGACCAGTACTAATAAACACAACAGAGCTAGAAGGAA
Organism: Varecia variegata; assembly: GCA_028533085.1. Classification (NCBI taxonomy): domain Eukaryota; kingdom Metazoa; phylum Chordata; class Mammalia; order Primates; family Lemuridae; genus Varecia; species Varecia variegata. Next base: position 71,487,677 of record CM052437.1, on the reverse strand, counting down.
AAAGCAAACTTCTTTCCTAGTTCCTCTGAAAATGATCCATGCAAGTAAACTTTGTATATATATATATGAAAATATAATTTTGGCAAGAAAATAATATGGTCCCTACTATAAATACATGGTCATCCCACTACTGACCAGCCTGGGACACACAAAAGAAACTGGACTATACAATAATAAAAGAAATCTGCACCAAAATGGAAGAGAAATTATTATCTGCTAGAGGTTTCAGTAGGTCTTTAGTATGAAAGACTTAGAAATTGCTATTAGAATCTCACTATTATTTATGTATATTGTGTATAATTACAGTTAGATTATATAGTTCACTGAATTTTGTTTTTCCTCTCCAGCAGTGTCAGTAAATTGTTTTTGTTGTTCTCCCAAACTCACAAAACATTGCCATTTGTGTTACGGGTGGATATTTAGAATAAATCCGATACACTTAAAACAGCCTTCCAGTTTCCTTTGAATGCACAGGGCCCTATGGAAGGAAGCCTAACTGTGAATGCCTCTTCTTGGCACCTTGGGGACTCTCTCCAGTTTTCCTTTCTATTTGCCACCTAGAATCAACTCACTTTCCTGCTGAGCCCAGTTCTAGGAACTTCACTTGGAGCTAACTTCTGCCTCTCAGTCAAGCCCGCATTTGGTTTGGTAGCTCTGGATGGAGTCCGGCTCTCACCATTGCCTTAGGTATTCTCCTCAGCCCTTTTGGCTCCATATCGTGGAGCCGTGGAGTGGGTTTGCACCTCTGCCCGGCCAGCCACCCAGTAGCCAGGATCCCAGAAAGGACTATCCCTGGGATCATAGGGAAAACCAAGTTGACAGCATGTCTTGAAGAATGCTGTCTCTCCAAGGAAACTCCTTTCTCAGGGGAAGGTCTACAGTCCACACCTACTGTCATTCAACTCCTATATTCATTTATTTATTAAAAGTAAAACAGCCCTAGAATATATGAATATATTATTTTCCCTCCTCAGAGTTTAGAAGTAACAGAGAAAACAATGAACAACAGAAAAATCTTGAAATAGCAAAAATGAAGTGCCTTCCATTTTTAGCATCTGAAGTCCTGATGAGAAATCTTACACCGATATGATTCCCAGATGACATTTTTCCTCCAAGAGCTTTTATCCTAATACTGTGAAATTTCACAATGATGAGTCTAACTCTACAGCCTTTTGTCAGTGTTTTATTTGGCATGTGGTAGGTTCTTTCCATTTGAGGAATAGGGTTACCTTCAACTATATAAAAGTTTTTATATTGTTTCTTTGGGGAAAAAGCTACTCCCCGCCCCCCACTTTTGCTGTGTCTTTCTGGAAATCCTATTAAATGTTTGATCTCCTGTATTGATCCTCTATGTCTTATCTTTCTTCTCAAATTTTGTACCCACTTATCTTTTGGTCTGAGGAATTTCTTTAAATTTTCCTTCCAGGCTTTCACTGGATTTGGTTGCTTGGACAATCATATTTTTAAGTTCCAAGAGCTCTTTCTTGTTTCTTCTTTCCATAGCATACAGTTTTTACTAAATGATGTAATGTCTTTTACATTACTTACTAATCATTCTTTAAGTTCTTGTTGCTTCTTTGCTTTTTTCTTTCATTTTATAGTAATTTCTGTAAAATAAATTCTTTTCAATTTTGTATTGATATGTCTCCTTGGTTGTTCAGATGAAAGATTACCCAATATGGTGTTATCTTTAGAATTTTCTATATGTAAGATCATATTGTCAGGAAACAGACAATTTTACTTTGTCTTTTCCTATTTAGATGCCTTTATTTCTCTCTTATCTAATTGGTCTGACTAGGACTTCCCATACAGTGGTGAACAGAAGTGGTGAGAGGAGCATATTTGTCTTATTCCTGACCTTAAAGGAAAAGCCTTCAACTTTCACCATTGTGGGCATTATCTGTAGGCCTGTCATGTGTGGCCTTTATTGCATTCCTTCTATATCCCATTTATTGAGAATTTTCTTACTTTTTCTTTTGTTTGGAGTCAGACTAGTTTTTATTTTGTCCTCACTGGATCATATTTATGGCTTTGCCTTGGCTAGACAGGCAGACATTTTTCTTTTTTAATTTCAAAATATTACGGGGGTACAACAGCTTTGGTCACATAAATTGCCTTTGCACTGCCCGAGTCAAAGCTACGAGTGTGCCCATCCAGGACAGTGCACACCGCACCCATTAGGTGTGAATTTACCCATCCTCTACTCCCCCTCCCTCTTGCCTGCCACCCAATGAGTGTTACTTCCATATGTGCACATAAGTGTTGATCAATTAGTACCAATTTGATAGTAGTACATGTGATGCTTGTTTTTCCATTCTTGTGGTACTTCCCTGGATGGCTCTAGCACCATTCAGGATAATACAAGTGGTGTTAGTTCACCATTGTTTTTTGCAATTGAGTAGTACTCAATGATATACATATACCAGATTTTACTGATTCACTCATGTATTCATGGGCACTTGGGTTGTTTCTACATCTTTGCATTTGTGAATTGTGCTGCTATAAACATTTGAGTGCAGATGTCTTTATTATAGGATGACTTCTTTGTCTAGTGGTAGGATTGCAGGATCCAATGATAGTTCTACTTTTAGCAATTTGAGGTATCATCATATTACTTTCCACAAAGGTTGTACTAGTTTGCACTCCCGCCAGCAGTGTGTGAGTGTTCCTGTCTTTCCACATCCATGTCAACATTTATTGTTTTGGGACTTTTTGATAAAAGCCCTTCTCACTGGAGTTAAGTTATATCTCATTGTGGTTTTGATTTGCATTTCCCTGATGATTAGAGATGTTGAGCATGTTTTCATGTTTTTGGCCATTAGTCTGTCTTCTTTTGAAAAGTTTCTGTTCATGTCCTTTACCCACTTTTTAATGGGGTTGTTTGATTTTTTTTCTTGCTGATTTTCCTGAGTTCTACATAGATACTAGTTATTAGCCCTTTATCAGATATATAGCATGTGAATATTTTCTCCCATTCTGTAGGTTGTCTATTCGCTCCGGTAATAGTTTCTTTGGCTGTGCAGAAGTTTTTTAATTTGATCAGGTCAATTTATTTATTTTTGTTGTTGCTGTGATTGCTTTTGGGGTCTTTTTCATAAATTCTTTGCATAAGCTGATGTCTATAAGAGTTTTTCCAACGTTTTTTTCTAGAATTCTTATGGTTTCCTGCCTTAGGTTTAAGTCTATTATCCATCATGAGTTGATTTTGGGGAGAGGTGAGAAGTGAAGATCCTGTTTCAGTCTTCTACATGTAGCTATCCAATTTTCCCAGCACCATTTATTGAATACGGATTCATTTCCCCAGGGTATTTTTTTGTCTACTTTGTCAAAAATCAGACGGCTATATGAGGATTGTTTTATGTCTGGGTTCTCTGTCCTGTTCCATTGGTATGTCTCAATTCTTGTGCCAGTACCATGCTGTTTTGGTTACTACAGCCTTGTAGTATAGTTTGAAGTCTGACAAATTTATGCCTCCAAATTTGTTCTTTTTGCTTAAGGTTGCTTTGGCTATATGGGATCTTCTTTGCTCCGTACGAAGCATAGAATTATTTTTTCTAGATCTATGAAAAATGATATTGGTATTTTAATAGGGATTGCACTGAATCTGTAGATCACTTTGGATAGTACAGACATTTTAACAATGCTGATTCTGTTTATCCATGATCATGGCATGGTTTTCCATCTATTTATGCCCTCTGCTATTTACTTCCTCAGTGTTTCATAAGGAGGAGTCCTTCACCTCACCAACATTAATTCTGGAGAAAAGGGAACTCTCATATACTGTTGGTGATATTGAAAATTAATACAGCTATTTTGGAAAACAATATAGAGAGTCCTCAAAAAACTAAAACTACAACTGCCATATGATTCAGCAATGTCACGGCTGGGTACAAACCTAAAGGAAATAAAATCACTATGCTAAAGAGATTTCTGCAATCCCATGTCATTACAGCACTATTCACAATAGCCAAGATATGGAAACAACCTAAGTGTCCATCAACCAGTGAATGGATTAAAAATGTGGGGTGTATATATAAATTTGGGGAGTGTGTGTGAACATCATTGAATCAAATTAGAAATCAATCACATAAACATGGTAGGAAAATCTCCAAACACCTGCAAAGTAAGCAATATCCTCTGAAATAATCATGAGTCAAAGAGAAAATCTCAAGGGAAATGAAAACTACACTGAACTACTCTGAAAATGAAAATAAAATATGGCAAAATATGGGGTCTGCTGCTAAAGCAGTTTTGAGAAGGAAATCTTTAGCACTAATTGTACACATTAGAAAATAGGAAAAATCACAAATCTGTAATCTAAGCTTCTATCTTTAAAACCTAGAAAAAGGCAAGCAAAATAAACTCAAAGCAAGCAGAAGGAAAAAATAATGAAGATGAGAGCAGAAATAAATGATATTTAAAACATAAAAACAATAAAGAAAATAAATTAAACCAAAAGTTGATGCTCTGAAAAGATAAAAAAAAAATTGAAAAACCTCTGGAAAGACAAACAAGAGAGAAGACACAAATTACCAATATCAGAAATGAAACAGAGGACATCATTATAGACACTGCAGACAACAAAAGTATAATAAGAAAGTACTAGGAACCACTCTACACACATAAATTCTACAATTTGAATAAACAGAAAAATTTCTTCAAGAAGCACAAACTATTCACAACTTCCCCAACATGAAATAGTTTGAATAGCCCTATAATGATTAAGAAAATTGAATTTGCAATTTAAAAATCCTGAAAAAGAAATTTCCAAGCCCAGATGGCTTCATTTGAGAATGCTACCAAATTTTTAAGAATTAACATTAATTTTACACAATGGCATCCCCAAAACTGAACAGAACATAAAACTTTTCAGCTTATTCTGAGAATTTGACATTATTCTGACAGAAAAACAAGACAAAGCAAGAAAATCCACTCTCACCACTCCTATAGTACTGAAAATAAGGCAAGAAAGGAAAATACAATAAAAGTCATATAAATAGGAAAAGAGGAAATAAATTGCTCCAATTTGCAGATGACATAATGGTCCATATAGAAAAACCCAAGAAATCTACAAAAACTCACAGAATAAGTGAGTTCAGCAAGGTGTCAAGATGCAAGATCAACATATAAAAATCAATTCTATTTTTATACATTAGCAGTAAACATGTGAAAACAAATTTAAAATATAATACCATTTATTGTTGCTCAAAAAATACCTAGGTGTGTATCTAACCAAATATATACAGAACTTGCATGCTGAAAACTAAAAAAAAATAATAATACTAATGGAATAAATCAAAGAAGATCTAAATAAATGGAGAGACATGCCATGTTTGTAGATAGGAAAATTCAATGCAGTAAGGATGTCAATATCTCCAAATTTATATGCATGTATAATGCAATTCCTATCAGAATCTCACAAGACTTTTGGTAGATGTAGTTAAAATTATTCTAAAATTTATGTGGAAAGGCAAAGGAACTAGAATAGCTAAATCAATTTTGAAAAATGGAGAATAAAGCAGTAGGAAATTATTCTCCTCAATTTCAAGACTTATTATAAACTATAGTAATCAAGATCGTGTGGTATTGGCAGAAAAAATAGACACATAGATCAATGGGACAGAATAGAAAACCCAGAAACAACCCCATATAAGTATGTCAAATGATTTTTGACAAATGTACAAATGCAATTCAGTAGAGGAAGGATAGTCTTGCCAACAGATGATGCCAGAGAAATTGTATACACATAGGCACTAAAACGAACCTTATATAAAAATTAACTCAAAATGGGTTATAGACTTAACTGTAAAACATTAAATTATAAAACTTCTATAAGATAACACAGGAGAAATCTTTGGGCCTTATGGCTTGCTAAAAAGTTCTTAGACCTGATATAAAAAGTATGATCTATTTTTCAAAAATGTGAATTAATCTTCATCAAAATTAAAATCTTTTGCTCTGCAAAAAATTATCAAGAAAATGAAAAGACAAGGAGAAATATCTACAAACCACAAATCTCACAAAGGGCTTGTATCTAGAATATATAAAGAAGTCTAGAAATTCAAGTTAAAAAGTAGAAAATATGCAAAACACAGAATAGACATTTCACCAAGAGGATGCAGACATGGCAAACAAGCACGCAGGAAGGTGTTCCACATCGAGCCATTAGAGAAATGCAAGTGAAGACTGTCTTAGTCCATTTCTGCTGCTACAGACACAAAATGGGTAATTTGTAAATAATAGAAATTGATTTCTCACAGTTCTAGAGGCTAGAGAGTCCAAGATCAAGGCTCCAACAGGTCTGGCGTCTGCAGAGAGCTGTTCTGTTGCTAAGATAGCACTATGAACACTGTATCCTCACATAATGGAAGGCAAGAGAGCAAAAGGGCCTAGTTCCCTCCAGCCCTTCTATGAGATACTAATCCATTCATGAGGACAGAGCCCTTATGACTTAATCACTGCCCCAAAAAGCCTCACCCCTTAAGACTACCACAATGGGGATTAAGTTTCAACATGAATTTTGGAGTGGGCTCATTCAAACCACAGCAAAGATCATGATGAGCTATTCTATCCTATGTACCTACGAGAACTGCTAAAATCAAAATAGCAAAAATACCAAATGCTAGCAATGATGTGGTGAAACTAGATCTCTCATACTTTTTCTCATGGGAATGTAAAATGGTACAGTGACACTGGAAAACAGTTTGGCAGCTTATTAAAAAATGAACATGCACTTACCATACAACCCAGCAATCACACTCATTGGCACTTATCCCAGAGGACTGAAATCCATGTCCCCACAAAATCCTTACAAAAATATTTATAGCAGCTTTATTTGTAATAGCCAAAAATTGAAAACAATTAGAATGTCCTAAAAGTTAATGAATGGTTAAACAAACTGTGGCACAATCACATCATGCACTTCAGCAACAAAAAGAAACAAACTATTGATACATGCAACAAAGTCAATGGATCACAGGGCCATTTTGTTCAGTGAAGAAAGGCCAATATCAAAGATTGCATACTCTGATTCCTTTTCTCTAACATGCTTGAAATGACAAAATTGTAGAGTTGGAGAATATATTGTAGTTTCCAAGGTTAGGAATGATGTGGAGGGAATGAGGAGGTATAGGGAGTTGTTGGGGCTATAAATGGATAACACAACAGAGTTTTGTGGTGATGGAACAGTTCTGTATCTTGATTGCAGTAATTATATGAATCTACATGTGATAAAATGGTGTAGAACTAAACATACACATTGTACCAATGTCCATTTCCTGGTTCTTATACTGCACATCAGTATTTGATACTGTTGCATAGGATGTAACTATTGGGGGAATCTGAGTGAAAGGTACATAGGACACCTCTGTACCATCTTTGAAACTTCCTGTGAACCTATAATGATTTAAAACCAAAAAAATATTTTAAAGTAAAATATTCAAGTAAGTAATGAAAACACAAAGTATGCATATTAAATACCTTTTATATGGGGTTGCGGGGGGCGGGGATAGCATAGTGTCTTCAGGACACTGCATGTATGTTAACTTTGCTGGGACCTAAAGTATTTGTGTGGAACTGTTGAGTTTATTGTTACACTATGACTGAGTTTTACTTCTTTTTTTTCTTACTTCTACATAATAAGGATAACTATTGACAGTAAAATTAATGGGTTGAATTTACTCACATTAATGGAACCCATTAAATGGTCTGAGTAATTAACTGGCTTCAATATATATTTGTATATTTACAGTAATTCTGCTTGTAATGCAAGTCATCACTATTTCTTTGACAATTTAATTTTGTACTTCAACCTTTCAAGAATGTGACCATCTAAAAATTTTGTCTATTAATTACAAAGTAGAAAAAAAGATATAAAATGAGTCATAGGATTGATTTTATGATTACTTTCTAAAGGGAATTTACTAGAATAAAATTCCCCATAACCAAGTAGGGAAAAGAACAGTGAACCTAGATGCAATAAATCTACTTTATGCAATTTTCTTACTTCCTTCAACTTAGTAAATATTTGTTGAGAACTACCAATGTGCAAGACCCTCCCACCCAAGGCCTGGTCTGGATCAGCCTTCACAAAGCTTTTCTAAGTAGTCTCTATGCCAGTTATTTAATTGAACTTTGCATAAGAATGGAGATTTTTTTTTATTTGTGCTATTCAATACGGTAGCCACATGTGGCTATTGAACACTTGAAGTGTTGTTACTATAACTAACAACTTGACATTTTAATTAATGTAAATTTAATCTTTAAAAGTTGTGTGGCTAATGGCTACCATATTAGACAACACAGCTCAAAATATTATCAGACAGATATCAGATATTTACCCCTTATTTTCAGGGTACTTGCCTCCACAAGTCCACACAGAAGAACTGTACAGGACCATTGGTGCTCACAAGCATGAACAGGGAGGTCCTGAGTCTGACACTTTCCAACTGCCATCCCCCGCTCCTTTCCCCCTTGCTAACAGAGAAGGGCTCCTCTAGTGGCTGTTGGATATGCCAGATTCAAATTGTTGGGACAGCTCTGGCCCCATGGCACATGAAAGAGAGTCTCCCACTTGATTACTGAGGCATATTTTCCTGCCTGATAAAAAGAGAATGATGGGAAGAGAAGACCTTTTTCCACTTTGTGATGCTTGGAGCTACTGTAGCCATCTTGCAACCATGAGATAATCAGTGAAAAGAAAGTAGCTTGCCCTGACATCACTGAGCCACCGAATCAACTCCAGATTGATCAATACGGATTTCTTATTTCATGAGAAAAATAAATGCCTATTGTTGAGGCTACTTTTTGTCAATACTTTGTTGGTTACCATTCTTACCTTCCAAATTGATAGCAATCTTTAAAATTCTTGATGGTAAATAAGGTTGGATCATTTCATGGTAGTATGATAAGGATGTTAGTGTGGAAGCAAAGAGGAGCAGAGAGGAGAAGAGAGGGAAGATAGGAGATACTCTAAAGACAGACCAGAAGTCTTGCAACTACTCTAAAAAGGAACTTTGGGATACAAGGTACGAAACAGCTCTAAGCTGGAGTGGGGGAGGACGACACTAATGAAGATCTCAAAGTGTGGCTGGGGCAAAGAGGGTGAAGGGGATGGAAGACTGGAGAAATAAGCAAAGCTGAGATCATGGAGACCCAGAGGGACATACTGAGGATTTAGGACTGATTTCTAAGGGCTATAGGAAACCATTGTAAGTTTTAAACAAAGGACATGATCATATTTGCATTTTCCAAAGCTCATTCTGGCTGCAGGTGAAGAATGATTTGGAAAGGGGAAATACTGGAGGCTGACAATATGATGTATCATATTGGGAGATAGTGACGTAGATGTGACTTAGTATCTCTATGTTAACTTTGGTCATTTGTTTAAGGTGATTTTTAAGTCACTAGTGGTCTCACAGTCTATAGATTGTGTAATTTAGCAAGAAAACAGAGTATGATAATGTTGTCAGGTGTGGTAATGTCAAAATGTATGACACACAGAGTTCCTCACGGAACTTGACAAGTTAATTCTAAAAGTTATATAAAGTAGCAAAGAATGCCCCATGCTCCTTCACACCTACAGATTCCTGGCAAAGAACAAGGTGAGAGAACTTGCCAAAATTCAAGATTTATTAAAGCAATATTTAAAATGATGTGATGTCAGCTTTGAGTAGAAAAATAGATCAGTGGCACATAAAAGACACCAGAAGCAAATTCACCCATAACTAGAAATTTGATACATGACAGGGGTATTGCAGGTCTTTGAAGAAGGAAAGTACTTTTCAGTACGGTGCTGGCACTACTGGGAAGATGTGTGGAAAGAATGAAATTGAATCCAAAGCTCACAACAATTCCAAAAATTAGTTTCACGTGGATCAAGGATGAAATGCATAAAGCAAAAATGTTGAACTTTTACAAGAGGATGTAGCATAATACTTTTATAGTTATTTATTCAAAGAATTCTTCGAACAAAACCCAAAGTGATTGATAAATCTGACCACTTTAAAATTAAAAACTTCTATTGTTGAAAGGGCATTGTAAAAAAGTGAAAAGACCTTTCTGACACACATAACTACAGAAGGATTAGTAGCCAGTATTTATAATGAACTCCTAAACATTAATAGGAAAAGAAGAAGAAATCCCATAGAAAAATGGACAAAACACATCAACAGGCACTTCACAGAAGAGGACCCATTGATGGCCAAAGAACACATGAAAAGAAGATTAACCTTATTAATAATCAGAAAACAAAAATTAAAACCAAAATGATACACAGTTTTGCTCCTACTAGAATCGGCAAGGATGCTGAGTAATGGAACTCTCAAACTGGGCTAATGACAAAAGTATAGCATTATATTGTGAAGCTGCTTCCTCCTAGTCTCGCACCCCGAGGGACCCTTTCATGGGTACCACGGGTTTCATGCACAGGAACATTCATAGCAAAATTATTTGTACTAGCAAAAACTGCAAATAATCCAAATGTCCCTGGACAGGAAAATAAAACTGAGGTTGTGTAGTTGTAAAGTGGGTACTGCACAGCAGGAGAAATAAATCAACTATGGCCATACACTCCGCAGATGAACATCAGAACAGGAAGTTGGGCAAAAAAATGCAAGATGCAAAAATGAACACACAGGATTACACCATTTATATAGGATCAAAACACAATCCAAATGTGATAATATATTGTTTAGAGATATATACAACTGAGATAAAACCCTAAGGAAAATCACAGATGTGATAAACACAACATTCAAAATAGTGGTTGCCATTGGTGAGCAGGACCTGCCAGGGAGAATACTCTGTTTCTCACACTGGGTGGTGAGCAAGTATATGAGTACTTGTTTTCAGTTTTTAAACTTTATATATCTATCTATATATATATATATATATATACACACACACATACACACACATATACATACACATATGCACTACATAAAGATATTCAATTAAATATTTCATAGCAAAAAAAATCCCCCAAAAGACTCCCAGGTTTTTGTTTTGAGGGACTGGTTGGTAATCAACATTATGATAATAGCATCCTGACCACAAAATCACATCGACTCCCCAGGGGTAAACAAACATGTGTGTATTTCCCTGAGGACAAACTTTTTCATCTGGCTACAAACCAAAACCTTGTTGTATTCCGGTCAGGCATACTCTCTAACTTCACATTTATTACAGTCACTGAGTTTTCTAGGAAAATGATGGTTTAGTGACACATACTCTGAGGAACATTCATATTCTTTTCAATTTTAAGATGAACTGTAAAACTCGTGTACATGGGATTTGTAGGTTTGAATGTAACATTATGGATGTGAAATTGGTTGAGAGAGCAATGTCCACAGACAGGAAATAGACAGGAAAAGCTAGGCTTTGTCAGGTGGGAACTTTGGAAGCAAAGGTAATATATACATGAAAGCAATTTGTATTAAAAGCATTAATAATATTAGTTGTTATTACCAGGACAAGGAATTCTGTTTACCCACATACTGTTTCTGAATACTTTTATTTGTACTTGTAACTGATTAATCGAATGAGTTGGACTTTGTTGGGGGCAGGCAGAAAGCAAGTTTGCTTTTTGATCAACACTGTCTTTCCTCTGTCCTATGTCACATCTCCTATCTCTAGCCCAGGAGATAGCCTTGGGTAGACCTTATAGCTATTCCAGTCATTCTAAATTATTACAATTAGTCTGATTTTTCAGGTATTAAAAAATCCAGATTAATTCAATATTAAAACTTTATTTTGCATCCAATTCAGAGCTCATCCCTCATTCTAGCCCAGTCTATCAGTGTTCTCTCCCCTTCTCTTCCACTTCTCCTCCCAGACTCACTGAGCTGTCTCTGACTCCTCCAAGGTTGAAGAATTGGGAGAAAGGAGGGACAGAAATGGCCCCAGGACTTGGACAGTTGTAACATGGCATTGGTGCCCTCCACGTGTGGCAGATGATTTTATTTCTATGGAGTAACTTGGGTGAGTTCTTCAGAGACCTTCATTTGCCCAACTTAGTTGAGTCAATGGTACGTTAGCAGGCATAGTGCAAGAAATGCACCTGTATGACTGGGTTTCTCATTCTTGCAACTGTGCCATTATCATAAAAATGTGTAGTACAAAAAGCACATGGAAGACAGGTGTGGTGGCACATGGCATCTGTAGTTCCAGCTACTCTGGAAGCTGAGGCAGGAAAATCACTTGAGTCCAGGAGTTCAAGACTGTAGTGTGCTGTGATTGTGCCTGCGAATAGCTACTACACTCTGGCCTGGGCAACACAGCAAGACCCCATCTCCAAAACATAAATTAATTAATTAGAAAAGTACACAGAGTGGAACCAAACCACCTGGTCACCCTTACCAATGCTCAGACCTGTGAGGGAACATGGCTGACATTAAGAGAGCTCACTTGTCAGCTCCCAGCTGACCACAGACATGTGAACCATAAATACTTATTGTTTGCCACTGAGGTTTTGTCATTGTTTATTATGCAGCATTATTGCCACAACAGGAAGCTGGCATAATCTGTGAGTTGGAGATATTTCTACTTTGCAGATAGGGAAATGGGCATTTGGAGACATTAAAATTACACTTCCCATAAATGTCAGAGCGAGATTCCGATGCAGGTGTCACATTCTACACCCAGAGAGCCCCCTCATGGCTGGGCTAGGTATTGCCTGCACCATCAGGTCCCAGCACTGTATGAAGGATTACCATACATTGGGGTATCATAAACGTTTGCTGACATTCTAACAGCACATTTACTTCTCTTACAAAAAGCTTGGAATTAAGAAAGTTTCACTTGGAAAGAATACATAATGAAAAGTTGACCCTAAAATTTATATGGATATGCAAGTGACCCAGAATAGCCAAACAACCTTGAAAATGAAGAATAAATCGAAAGGATTCACACCGACCAACCTCAAGCCTTACTACAAAGCTACAATAATCAGGACAGTGTGGCAGTGAAATGAGAATAAACGTATATAGATCAATGGAATAAAACGGAGAGTTCAGAAGTAAACCTTTACATTTATAATCAATGGATTTTTAGCAAAGTTGCCACAAAAATCCAAGGGAGAAATAGTCTTTTCAACAAATGGTACCAGGACAAATAGATATCTATGCACAAAAAGAATGAATTTGGACTCCTACCCACATCATATGTAAAGAATAACACAAAATATTTCATAAACCTAAATTTAAGAGCTAAAGGTATAAAATTCATATAAGTAATCACAAGAATCAATCTTCATGACCCTGGTTTAGGCAATGGTTTCTTAAATATGATACCAAAAGCACAAAGGAGAAAATAAAAAATAAATAGATTGCATGTCATTAAAATTGAAAACATTTTTGCTTTAAAAAATAAAAAGAAAGTGAAAAGGCAACCCACAGAATGGAAGAAATTATTTTCAAATCACATATCTGATAAAATATACAGAATACATCAATAACTCTTAAAATTCAATAATGAAAACACAAATAATCTAATTCAAACAGAAACAGAGGATTTGGGTAGTTATTTCTCCAAGGAAGGTGGAGAAATTGTCATTAAGCACATGAAAAGATGCCAGAAGAAGTAGTCATTAGGTAATGCAAATCAGGACCACAATGAAGTAACACTTTACATCCAATAGAAGGACTAAGATAACAAAATAATAATAAATATGGACAATAACAAGTATTAGCAAGGATGTGGAGAAATTGGAAAACTTACACAATGCTGGTGGAAATGTAAAATGGTGTGGCCACTTTAAAAACACTGCGATATTTCTTCAAAATGTTAAACAGAATTACCATAACACCCAGGAATTCCACTCCTAGGTATGTGTCCAGGAGAAATGAAAACATGTAACTATGAAAAAACTTGTACATGAATGCTAATAGCATAATTATTCATAGTGCCTAACATAGGACATCCAACAAAAAAAGGAATGAAATACTGATACATGTTACGACATAGGTGAACCTTGGAAATAGTATGCTAAGTGAAAGAGGATAGTCACAAAAGACCGCAAACTGTATAATTACTCTTATATGAAATGTTCAGAATAAGCTAATATGGAGAGACAGACGGTAGTGTTTGCCTAGGGCTGAGGAATTGGGAAGTGACTGATAATAGGTGTAGGTTTCTTTTAGGGTAGATGGAAATAATCTCAAATTAAATGAAATGATGAATGCACAATTCTGAATATAGTTAAAAACAATGGATTGTACACTTTAAATTTAAAAGAGTGAGTTTTATGCTCTGTGAATTATTTTTTTTCTTTTTTAATATATTGGCATTACACAAAAGAATATGCCATGTGAACTAAATCTCAATAAATCTGCTTTTAAAAGTTTTAATCAAACAAAATCTGGCACAATATGCAATTGAAAACATTTCCAGAATAATAACTGTTAATGAAATGTATGTCGGCATCAAAAGCCCCATAATATGCTGAAATTGTTGCAGCACGACCAGGCAGTTTTACAGGTGACCCTACCAAATGCTAATGGCACATACATTCTCTATCTTAAACAAGTCATTCAATGACAGAGAAAAGGAAGAAAAGTTGTTTCCATGATCATGCTAGTAAAACGTTGACACCAAGTCCAAGTAGAGAAAGTTCAATAAAAACACTTACTGACAATCATAGATGCAAAAGTATTAAAGTATGAACTATTAATCCAGCAGCAACTATAACAAATTCATCATCACAGGTGTAAACCTGTGGGGGGGACATGGCATTATCTATTAAAGCTTTGGATACAAATGCTTTGACCCATCAATTTCACTTCTAGGTGTATACCTTAGAGATGACCACCTTTACACATGTGCTCTTGGAGATACATACAAAAATATTCACAGCACTAGGATCCATAATGGCCAAAAACTGGAAACAACACCAAGGGAATCAATAAGTTTCAGTAAAGTCATACACAAAACACTACATAGTGATAAAATTTAACAAAACCATAGCTACATGCAGTACATGGATAAAACTTGCCAACAAAACACTGATTAAAAGGAACATAATAAGAAGGATACATCTTGTATAAGTCCACTTATATAAAGTTCCAAAACAGACAAAATAAACTATTTTCTAAAAGACTCATACGTAGTTGGTATAGTTATAAATAAAAGCAAGAAAAATATATCGTAAAATTGAGGGTAATGGTTCCCCTAAAGGGGATGGTAAGGGTGGTGAGTGGTAAAAGTACACGGGGAGTAGATAGATTGGGAGGGGGCTGGAGATGTTCAATTTCTTGGCCTGCATGTGTGCACCATCCCCACTTCCTTGCAAAAGCAAATGAACCTCTGGGCTTCTAACTCAGGCCACAATTTAACAATTTTAACCCAAAAATGTATTAAACATCTAATATGTTGCAAAGAAATATGGTGGCAATTTAATACACTAAAAATAAAACTTTCACCACTGGCATAATCTGACATGCATAATTCAACAGCTATTTATTCTTTCTCCATTCAAATAGGCAAACCTTAACACAAACACCTGATTATCTTGTACTGAAAGAAGGTTCTTCTACCGAAGCCATAACACCTCTAGAAACACTGTATACAAGAAGAGAAACCAAATACAGAAGAAATTAAGAAAATTCCTATGTTAATAGAAAGCAGATTCTGTGTTTAGAGTCAACTATTTCATTTTCTTTCAAATATCTATCTCATAAACAAAATGTCAAAATAAGAATATTTAGGAAAAAGAATGAAAAAAATAATATAAAAGTAGTATCTGATTTAAAAAGTCCTTAAGAATAAGATAGTACACCAGAGATTCCATTTGATTTCAAGAATTTAGAGACTACTAAATTTTAACCAACCACTCATCCATTCCTGAAATTTTTTTAAAAAACAGCAAAATATAGCAATAAATAATCAAATTGTCAACACATCAGAAGGATGAAAGGTCTATAACAATGAGGTTTATTAAGGACCAATAGAATTTTTACAACAATTCTAGAAAAGTTGAGATAAAATTTACCTTACTGGTTGGTCCGAGTGCAGTGGTGTTTACAATTAATTGATCACAACCAGTTACAGATTCCTTTGTTCCTTCTCCACTCCCACTGCTCCACTTGACCAGCCTTAAAAAAAAAAAAAAAAGAAAAGAAAAGAAAAAGAAAATCTACCTTACAGCCTTCCCCAAATGTCAGCAGAAAATAGAAAATTATGTTGCTGTTTGATTCAATCACTTATTTTTATTTTTATTTTTATCAGATTCTTGGGCTTTTGTGGGTAATTACAATACTGTGCTGCATTGTTGCTTACTTCTGTTTTGGGAGAATGTGATGTAAGATAAGTAGTCACAATGCATTACCTGAGCTGATTAGCAGAGTTATTCAAACCACAGCCTCTTGCTTGGAGTAGAATGAAGATAATATAAATTCAACATTCCAATCTCATAACAAAGCATTTGCTTTCTCCATTTTCTTAATCTATATCCGCACAGAAGCACATGTACATATGGCTTTTCTTCATTATTAAGCCAATATAGTCACCATAAAATGTAGCTAATCATCCAGAAATTAATTCACTTCATTACTTTGCTGGAGGGTCAAATCAACCATATGCTTAATCCTATAAGACCAAACATAAAAGAAGTGGAATCTCTGAGCACCTTGGTGTTGGTGATTATTTGTGTGGGCTCTGGGAGGAAGTGCCTCAAATACAATTATGGAAGCCTGTAGTTGGATAAGACTTTATACAGTGCATAAAAACTGACAATTACAACTCCCAACAGTCTTAGACTGATTTAATAAGATTTAATGACTCTACCAGTTGTGCATTCTAAAATAGAAATGGTAATGTGGCTCAGATGTTCCATTGAATAGATTAGGGACTAGTAGATTCTAGGTTTAAATACATTACTCTATGCATTACTGGAGCTTTTCTATTGGTGATTTCTACTACCTCATAAATAGATAAATAGATACTTCCAGAAATCCCTTCAGTACTTTGTATTCCTCTTACTTCATATTTTAAACCACTTCACTGCTTTTCAATCTCTTTGATGTTTCTTGTCTGTGATTCTCACAATACCTCCATGCCACTTGGTCGCTCTCCTAAACAGAAATCACCATGCAGACCTAGAGATCTACTTCCTGCTCAGTCCAGAGGCCAAAGCCTCAGACCTGTTCCACGTTGAAAACATCCTATTCTTTCTTTTCAAAGCAAGGAAATCCCCACCAAAAGGATCTACCATGAGTTTCACCAGGAACCAAATAAGAAGAGGAAGGATGTGTCAGCAGAGATAAATTTCTGATACCCACGGGAATTTAAAACAGGGTTGAGAAGGACAATTAGGCTCATCAGTATTCTCAATTCTATAGTCCATCCTAGTATGTGGTTTAATGAGTCCTTACTCTAGTGCCCCAAACTTAACAATGCCATTAGCTTCTTTGAGTTAGCTTGGGAACCCCAGTCTTTTCTAACATTGTTGTTATGGAAAAATACATTCTGATTTTTAAACAGGAAATTTACAAACAATATTTGGAATGTACCAGTCTGTGTATAAGTTAGGGACTGCTTGTACTTCATTCTTATTGTATCTCTAAATTCTTTGTGCACACAATAAATATATGTTCCTCTCAATTTGTAGTATAGGCCCTCAACAATGGGAAATACCATGAAGGTATGCAGTAAATGAATGCACCAGTGACACATCATGCAAGGAGTGGAGGTAAAACATCAGATCACAATCTGAATTAGAGAGTGGAAAAACGTATCAGTTTCTTTTGAAGTAATATGGATAAAACCAAAAGAGAACCTGCTGGACAAAATGCATGAAGAGAAGGCAGAAATGACATGCATCGTTGGGTCACAGGTCACCTTGCAGCCACCAATACATTTATTTCTTTAACCTTTACTTGCAATACAATCTGTCCTTCCCTCAAAATCTGTGTTATGTGATCCAGGGATAATTAGGAATTTGGCCTGAGAGTTTCTTTATTCCAGCTCAAATACTAGAAAGTCATTTTCTTTTTGTTTTTGTTTCTTCTTTTGGTGAAAATAGGAAAAAATGAACCTAACATAAAATGAACATGCAAAACTGAAGATCTAAAATCCACACACCTAAATATTTTTTCTTTCATTTATTTATTCGTTCATGTAATAAACATCTTTTAAATGCTTGATCTTTGTCTACAACACTTATCCCTATGTCCATTGTAATGTAAATGACAAAATAAAACATGCAACTATTTGAAAGAATTAGACACTACCCAATTAAGACAATATTTTTAAAAATAACTAGTGAGTGCTATTGGAATAAAAGGAGTGGTAAATAGAGTCAACTAGTGAAGAGGCAATCGGAGTGAGGTCGAGTGGAAGGAGGGCATGCTGGGTGGGAGGGACAGAGTGATGGGGGGTGGACATGCTGGATGGGTCCTGGGTGCAGTGAGGGTGACAGTTGGGACCCCACCTGCAGTCACATTTCATGTGGGTCGGTTCTGAGAAGGACCGGCTATGGGATATCATCCCCACCTTTCAGCCGAGAGAAGGAAGCCTTCCCTGGGTATCTTGTTAGGCACAGACCCACACCAGACCCACACCACCACCCTTTATTTTTTTCTAAAAGAGAAACAGACTTTATGTAGTCAAATACAACCTGTGATCCCAAACATAAAGGAACTTAAGGAATACAGGGGTAATTTCCCCATCCCAGCAACCACAAAAAAAAAAATACCTATTTAACATTTTTCTGTGTCCCATACTATTTGAGGAGCTGAATAAGAGAGACACATTTCAGTACAAAAGATAGGTGATAAAATAAAATAAGCAGAACCGTTTCCGATAGGGATAAGTAAACGTGTTATAAAGAAAATTAAACCAAGCTGGCCACAGTGATGTGCACCTGTGGTTCCAGCTACTCAGGAAGCTGAGGCAAGAGGATTGCTTGAGGCCAGGAGTTTGAGGCTGCAATAGGCTATGATGACACATATGAACAGCTACTGCACTTCAGCTTGGGCAACATAGCAAGACCCTGTCTCTATTTAAAAAAAAAAGAAAGAAAGGAAATTAAACAGCATGCCATGTTAGACAGAAATGCTGGGCACAAGGGCAGGGTTAGTAAGTTATATTGGGTGGCCAGGGAAGATCTTATGAAGGACACACACTTGGGGTGAGAGTTGAATGACAAGAAGCAGCAAGCCCAGTAAAGAT
>CM052437.1:71456571-71468013 GCA_028533085.1 Varecia variegata | reverse complement strand
GACGTATTTTGCACCTACTGTGTGCCAGATACTGTACCACGTGTTGGGAACACAATGTTAAACAAAACAGAGGGAGTCACTGCCCTCATGGAACTCCCCATGTAGCTTCAAGCTCAGAATTTTGGCCAATATCTCTTTGAAGGCATGAGCCTCTTTGTAGATTTAAATATCAACACACCTTTTCCCACTTACAAATTAATTTGATTCATAATAAATGCTGAGAAAAAAATGACTTTATTGTCAGAGTTTTTGCCTTTACTTCCTTCAACTATACTTTACAACTCCAATGTTATTCTTTTTTAAGCTTTACTAACTCTTTGGTGCCAACATCTCAAGTCATTTATAGAATAATAAAGGGGAGTAAGTGCATATCTACATAAAGAACACATATATTAACAAAAGCGTGCACTAGTTTGCTAGGGCTGCCATAACAAAGTGCCACAAACTGGGTGGTGTAAGCAAGAGAGCTTTATTATCTCAGTTCTGAAGGCCAGAAGTCTGAGATCAAGTTGTTGGCAGGATTGGTTCCTTCTGAGGGCTGTGAGGAAGAAGTTATTCCATACCTCTGTACTAGCTCCTGGTGGTTTGCAGCAATCTTGGCATTTCTCAGCTCGTACAAGCACATCTCAGTCTCTTCCTGTGTGATCACATGGTGTCCTCCCCGTGTGTGTGTGTGTGTGTGTGTGTCCAAATTTTCCCTTCCTATAAGAACACATATCAAATTGGGGTAAGACCCACCCTACTCTAATTTGTCCTTTTGTCCTTATCTTAACTAATTACATCTGCAATGGCCCAAATAACATCCCATTCTGAAGTATGAGGGATGAGGACTTCAACATATGAATTTAAGAGGGACACAAATCAACCCATAATGTGTACTGAGATTGAAATGCTAAAGACCAGATCCTAAGAGGGGATGGAGAGATACGATGGTGGGTAGGATGCAATTAGGACATCATCCCTGGTATAAGAAGTAACTCATCTGTGTGAGGTATTATGATTCCACGTAAGCCAAGAGAAGGAAAAGGAAGAAGAGGAAGGGGAGGAGTAGGAGAAATGAAAGGGAAAGCGGAAGAGACAAAAAGAAGAGGAAGGGAAGAAGCACTAGAATTAAAGTTAGAATTAGAATTGAGCAGAAAAGAGATATTTCCCTTCAGGAACAGGAGAGGTTGAAGTTAAGATCAGAAACGCTCTCCAGTGAAATTCTGGCTGGATAACAGATATTTGTACATATTTGTACACTCACACACAGAGACAACTCATAGTTGTAGAGCCCCTCAGGCAGCATAAGGAAGCTCCAAAGTCAAGTGAAGCCGAATGAGATATGTGGTCGAGACCCCGTCCTGAGGGGGAAACTGCCAGGGCCTCTCTGTGGCCATCAGGCATCCACGGGCCACCCTATTCTGCTTGGACACATTTGCATACTCTTTAGTCGTATTGTTTTTATTCTCTCACCAAGAAAATAATTTTGCCACTGCAGTGTTTTACAAAATACCACATTTATTCATGAAAACCCACACATGCCGTCCCAGAGATATTTGACCATATCTTCTTAGGCACAGGAATAAAATGCACCCCCTTCCCCCGACCCCACACCTGAGCAGAATGTCTGTGTGGTACATGCAGAGCTTTACCTTCAAGAGTGAGAGTAATTCACACCTTTTAACAAGCTTTTGCTGACTTTTAATAAGTCTTCAGGAGGGCTGGCTATCCCTGGACTAGCTAGGGGTATTAGACAAGAAAGAAAATCATATTTTTTCAAAAAGCATAATTTAATGCCAGAAAGAGGTAGCATTATATTAATACAACATTTACATTCTATTTTGCATGGGCTTTTCCCAGAGCTCCATCTGAAAATGTAAATAAATGATATTCTGTTTCCTTAAAACCAGGGTTGAGGCCAGCAGTTGGACCAACCCCAGACCTCACTTCGTCCCCCCAGCCTTCTCTCTCTTGCCCCTTTCTTTATCTTTCCACCCTCAGTCCTTACAGGAGCTTCCCGTCTGTGCCATTCACCTGGAACTGATGTAGCATCTAGTGTCGCTGTGTTTTCATGTGTGTTTGATTTATATCCACAACCAGTCTTTGAGAGCCTGAGGACAAGGCCCTAGTCTTCTACAACAATGCCTCCTCTACAGATAATCCCCTCAGGCCGGCCCATCCTACCCTCTACGGGATCAACCTTTCCAAAGTACCATTTCCATATGTTCCTCCTCTCTTTGGAAATGTCAGCTGTTCACCCTTGAACACGGGGTAAGTACCAACCCCTTCCTGCAGCATTAGTGTCCTTACTAAGGATAAAGACACCAGCACACATTAGTGCATCCCGGGCCAGGCACCTGGCCACGTGGCTCACAGGTCATTCCACCTCCACAGCAGCCCCATGAGGCAGGTATTGTCATCAACATCCCCACTTTACAGATCAAATACCTAGGACTCGAGAGATGAAATGACTTGCCTATGGCCACACAGATAGCAATAGTTGGAGACATGATTCAAGCTCTGACAAATTGATAACTTTACAAGATTTAACCACTACCATGATAGATAGATAGATAGATAGATAGATAGATAGATAGATAGATATAGATGAGGGGGAGAGACAGAGAGAGAGAGACATACCTGGACCTCAAGTTATTTTTACTATCACAAATATATGAACATGTTTTGTGATAATAAAGCGTCCTCCAAATATAAGCTTCTATGAAACCAAACCCATGTTTTGTCTGACTACAAAGTTCAATTTCTATCACCATCTTCTGGCCTTCTGGCCATTTGGTCCTGACTGACCTTACCAGTCTCGTCTCCTCCTAAGTCCCTGCACTCACCCAGTGGGCTCAGCTCCAGTCCCCTAAGTATTCTCACCTTTCTGGACAAGTCACTCCATTCTCCTTACCTGTGTGCTTTCTCCCTTTCCCGTGGCTTGTCTCCCCTCTCCCCACCGGCTGTGACCAGACCAAGTTCCTCTGCTCTGTGGAGCCTTCCCTGCACACCCACACTCCGGCAATTCTGTCCTTAACATACCGATGTCTTAAAACTCAGCCTTTAATTTGTTCCTTCATGGATTCTTCATTCCATGGATGTGTTTCTGAGGATACAGAAAATAAAGACAATGTCCTTGTCTTTGGCAACTTCTAGTCTAAACTGAGATAGAAAAAACCATACCAGAAATTTCCACAGAGGCCGATAGATCCATGACAGAGCCCAGCACAGAGCTGTGTAGGTTGGAAAGTGGCTACAGTCTACACAGCTCCCCACATGTGAGCCCTTTTCGATGTGACTTCACAGCTCCCCAGCAAGAGGAGCTCCCCTTTTGCCAGGGGTGGCCTTGTAACTCGCTGCGGCTGACAGATTACGGCAGAGGTGGTGCTGGACTGGTTCTGAGCCCAGGCTTCATGGAATCTTCTGAGCTTTCCCCCACTTTCTTGGAGCCCAACCTGAAGGAGTCCAGGCTGGTCTCCAGGAGGAGTGTGCAGTCCCAGATGAAGCCCCTATAGAAAAGTCCACCCCCAGCTGACTCAGAAGCTGACCACAGACATAGAATATAGCTCAGGTGAGACCAGAAGAACGGCCCAGCTGAGCACAGGCCAGTGGTCAGTTCTGCCCAGATTGTGAGCTAATTATAAGCTCTTCATTTCAAACCACTCAGTTTTGGGGTGGTTTTTCAAGCAACTATTGTTGCTGTTGTGGAAGCACAGAAGCTTCTACCTCTCTCTGGGTTCACCTGGCACAAAACAAGGTCTGGCAGAAGATGTAGGGAGAGAGAATATGAATTCACTTAGGACAGAATGAGTATGAACATTTAAACTTAAGTACATTTCCCATGTTGATAGAAATCCCAATATCATTTTTCACTGCCCTCTTAACAAAAGAATATAAATCATAATTTAATTATCTGTCAATGCCTGTGCATCATTGTGATAAAGCTCTGGGCTCTTGCACATTTGCACATTGACACTTCCAGGGCGATTAAGAAATATAGAACTATTTGTTCCTACCATTAAATGGCTCCAGTGTGCTGTTCTTGAGTTTTAAATTAATTTATTTTCTATTTATAAAATACCAAGTTTTTCTTCACTGGCAGTCTATCAACTGTCACTCCTTGATTTTCTGAGCACCCTCCGCAGCAGCCCTCCCTTGGCCGTGGTTTGTCCTGGGTCCTTCTCCAGGGCATCCGGAGCCCTTTCTGCTGTGGGTCGGCAGAGGCTGTGCAGCTGCACAGCTGGGCAGAGATGAGGGGCTCTCCCGTAGGCAAAGCAGCCCGTGGTGCAACCATTACAAGGGTTGCTTAGTCTTCAAAACGCTTTACACTAAACTGATCCTATTTGAGTCACGACCACTCTATGAAGCAGGAACTACAACCACCACCTCCATGGGGAGGCTTGTTGGCACCCTGCCAGCTGCACGGTCTTAACCGGAGCCCAAACCCAAACCTCTGTGCCTGATCCACAATCTTAGGCTGTCTCAGCTTCAGAAGATGGACTTTATTTTGATAATTCAGAAACTTCCTTTGCTCTTTGGTTTTTACTCTTTTTATCAATTCCTAACCAAGCCTGATCAAAAACCACTAAAAAATATGTTCTTCCTCCTAATTCTGCTAATGTCTGACCCAGGATTTCCCATCTGTAAATAAGAAACAGTAGTTGCATTAGAGAGTTCATCACCAGTTCCCTAGAGAACCACCTCATTAATAGTCCCCAACAAAAAGAGAAGGAACCTGAGCTTCCGAGCCCTGGGTTCGAATCCCGCCCACCGCTTCCCACGTGGAGGTGTGCACCATCTTGTATTACTATTAATACCACACCTGAGATAAGCTGCCGGTAACACTCATGAAAGGATTCACTTACAAACTAAATTCTTCTAAACAGTTTGAAAAAAGAGCACTTTCTTTTTAACACATCAATTCATGTTAAGTGAATCCGGGGTGACAAAAACCAAGAGGCTGTCAAGCCAGCTCAATAATGTATAAACTTGGGGGAAAAATCATATGTAAATCGCTTCAGACCCCAGATGGCTTGTGAGGGGAAAAAAGAAATGTTTGTCTTTTTTCTTTATTTGAAGCACTCCTAGAACTATGTTGGAACATGCTCTGCTCCAGCACAAATATACGCTTCACTCTGAAAAATTCCGTATGTCCTTTAGCTCTAAAGTTTATAGAGGTATAAAGACTATAAAAGGTTTTATAGTCATGGACACCTTGAACATCTGTGAATTTATACATCTGCCAGAATGGGATGACCCCTTGAAGTTTTCAGATAAGCTACAGAGTGAAAATTGGAAACCGTTACCCAGAGAAGACCCACCTCTCCTTCCACCCCCATCTCTGCGCCTGTCCCCCTGTCCCCCAGCCCCGCTGGTGCCCCCAGCCCCAGAGGGCGAAGGCATCGGTCGGCCCTCCAAGTGAGCAGTTCTGCTTCCCTAGATTCAACCAACTGAGGATGAAAAATATCCGCAAACATTTGCAACAACATAGATGGAAGTGGAGGACGTTATGTTACGTGAAATAAACCAGGTAAGCAAAGACAAGTTTCGCATGTTCTCCTATGTGGGAGCTAAAAATTAAAACAGTTGAACTCATGGAGACAGAGAGTAGAATGAGGGTTACCAGAGGCCGGGAAAGGTAGCAGGGAGCGGGGGACAAGGTGGGATGGTTAATGGGTGCAAAAATACAGTTAGTTAGAATGAATAAGATCTAGTGTTTGATAACACAACACAGCGACTATAGTAAAAAATAATTGTGTAATTTAAAATAACTGACAGAGTGGCGGTCTCAGCCCTGTGGTTCCAGCTGACGGTGACCTGTCTGCACACAGCAGAGGCAGGAAGACCCCTCTCTCTACACAGTCCCAGCCATCTCCAGCTGGGGATGTCAGGGTCCTCTTCTAGCAGCACTTCACCTAATCCCGGAGAAGTCTATGAACGAAGAGTACGTCCAGTTCTTCAAACAAGGAAAACACCGGAAGCAAAAAATCCAAACTTGGAAACAGGGCTGTGATCATGCGTGGGAAGGCTATGGTAGCAGATCTGATTTGGAAGGTGAGAGCCAGGTCAGAAAGAAGCAGTCGTGAGCACCATCACCTCGGCTGTGCACTCAAGTACCTGTTTTGTCTTAAAAACTGTATTACAAGAGAATAACATAACCACAGTGAAGGCAGTGGGGAAGGGAAGAACTCACCTAAGTGACTGCAAAAAGCAGAGTCTTGCCTGAATACGGTGGAATAAAGACAAAAGGAATCACGCATTGATGCTGTGAGCTAATCAGCAAATGTATTTCTCACAGGAGTGTGGGTTAGCAAATCTGGAACTAATTCATGCATATACTAATATTGAGCAAATGAGGAATATTTTGTAGATAAGAACCAGGTTCCTCATCTGGTTAGAGAAAAAGTTAGAAATAAGGAAAAAGAGAAAGCTAAATGGACTCCCTGCTGTTGAATTGGAATCTGAACTATCAGTATAAACTCATAGCTTTCATACACACACACACACACACACACACACACACACAGATAGGCAGATACGGAAGTGTAGATGTGTGCGTATGCATGTGTTAGTAGGGACACATATTGCTCCAACTCTGCCAGGGCTAGAGGCCATGACACCCAATAGTGATTAACACTATCAGTGCTCAGATCTTGTTTCTAAACACCATTCACCAATAAAAGGAACCAGGGCTCTTTGAGAAGTGGTTGATTCCAGGACTATATAGCAGGGAAAATAAATACCAGATGAGCCTGAAGCATCTTGGGGTGCCAGAAAGTAAGAAAAGGCTCAAAAAAGATGTGAGTTTGTAGAAAGACCACAGGAGCCCACCTGAAGGAGATCAGGATGCCAAAGCTGGAATGGTTTGAGGAACAACATAGATAGTGATGATATTGAATTACAACTCATAGGCTTAAATAAACAAGGCCTTATTTATATCACTTTTAAACATGTATCTAATAAATTAACAAAGGAAAAGGGGAGCTCTTCCTTAGGATAGAATTCCAATTAATAAGTGTGCAAGGAAACAGGGAAATGAAATATCACCATTAGGCAAACACTACAGCAATAATTGCGGCAGGAAAGATCCACTGATGAATGCTAAATTCATGGGCAAAGTTTCAGGAAACAGCAAATACGCCAGGATATTTACTAACTGCAGAAGGAATGATAGCAACGTTACAAGGAGAAACTGCATCAGAAATCACCTACACCAAGTGGCCAGGGTCAGCATCGCCAACAATCAGGGGTGTTGGCGTCTGGGACCTGTGAGGGGATGTCCTGAGAAAGACACATCTTTCCTCTGTGGTATTCCTGGCAAAAGTCCAGTCTGGAGAAACATCAGACAAACTCAAATGGGGGGACATTCAGTAAAATAACTGACTGAATCTCTTTGAAAGTGTCAAGATCATGAAAGACAGGAACCACTGAGGAAGTACAGACTGCAGGAGAATAAGGAGAAATAAAAACCAAATGCAACGTGAGGTTCTGGGGAGGATTCTGGAACATTAGTGGGAAAAATGATAAAATGAGAATAAGGTCTTTACTTCGCTAACAGTATTGTACTAATGTTAATTTCCTGGTTTTAATTATTGTGCTATACTTACGTAAGAAGTTGACATTAGGGGAAGTTGGGTGAGGGATATGTGGAAACTCTCTGTATTATTTAGCCCTTTCTGCAAGACTAAAATTAGTTCCACATAATAAAGATTTTAAAAAGCAAGTCCAAGCACTATCAAGTGGATAGCTGAAATGAATTACCTTGTGCCCATTCAAGGGTCATTCTTGCCTTGTACTTCTTAAAATCTAGTTTGAAAACTTGTCTTTGAACCACACACTCCTAATGAAAACAAGTTCCCAGTGCACAGTCAGGGTCCTGAATTAAGAGAACATTGAAATGTGTATGTTCTTGCAATTTCCTCTTCAGCTATCACACCGTTGCCATCCACCATTTGTTCAATTTACCATATGTTCTGTTATCTTTTACTTCTGCAAAATGTGTTCTGTGCTCTCTGTTTTATTGGTCTTCTAATTTTACGATAGGTTGAAGGGCCAAATCGCATTTTAAGGCTTGCCTAGCAGGGTAGTGATGTTTTCTTTTCTGCTGCCTAATTTGAACAACTACCCAACAGCAATTTCCTTCACATAAGCTGAGGCCAGTGCAGAGGTAATTCTTTGCCAGAAAGTCCGCAATGGGAGCGGTTAAGGGGAGTGGGCTGTCCGGAATCAGACACTCATTCCCTGGTACCAAGAGCATTTCAAACCCGCAGGCTTACCACAGGGAGCTGACCGAGCTGCTCTCCCTGTGGAAATAACTAACAGTTTTCACAGAATTTCTCTTTGCACATGGGGACGTGAAGCAGGCAGGGATGAGGAATCGTAGGGCAGAGGGAAGAGGCGTACACATTTTAAGAAAACGTATCTACACAGATAATCTAAAGCTTGTAAATAGCTTTAATTTTACAAAACGCTTCCCCACTTACTATCTCATTTGACATAGCAAAATTTTGGAATATATCAAAGTTCTTATCCCTATTGTACAAGCAAAAACACAACAACAAACAAAACCAAACAAAAAAAACAAGACCCTGAGAAAAGTTAGAGTGTGTGAGAGACGTACTAAGCACAAAGGGCAAGTTGATATGCAGCCAGGAGCAGCATCTATTTTGATACAGTCTTGAACTCTTCTAATACAAATTCCTGTTGTTTTCTTTCCTAAAGAAGTTATTTCTATCTGTCATATAAGATCGGGGTGCCCCAGATACCGTTCTCTTTGCAGAGGAAGCCACAACCTCCTGCCCTGCCCTCCCTCCATGCTCAGCAGGTGTCAGGGTGAGGTGAGTGACTGGCCGGGTACCTGTACACAGCAGGAGCACAGCAGAAGGAAACCAACAGGGAATCTTGGCAAAGGAGATGCAGGTGGCTTTTCCAAGTGATATTGACTAATGTTGCTGCCACTTACAAAGATGAATTGCCAAACCACCTCATTCTTATCAGTGAAATGTATGGGGTCTCCAAGAAACGAAAAGCCCCATGCCCACATCACCCCTCCATGGACTTGGATTTTGCCTTTAGATGAGCAAAAAGGGCTCCTTTGGGTGGAGGGCATGAAGTCCATGAAATTTATCAGCAGCCTTCTGAGTTACATCAGCACCTTTGGCCATCAGGGAAAGAGGAGGGAAGCAGGGTGCTGGCTGTGACCTTGTCTGAGAGACAGACATCCTGGCAGCAAGAGCTCTGGATTTAAAGAGCTGAACTTTCAACCTCATACCAAGGGATTGTCCTGGGCTCAAGTCTGTCTCCAAGACTTCTCCTTCCTCCAGAGAGTTGTGATAAGGCTTAAAGGAGATAATTCACCAAAAACTATTATTTGGGGTCAAACATTAGCATACGCTTCTTCCTAGAGCCTGTTTCCCCATATTACGTATTTGGTATGTGTTTCTGTAGATTGCCCGTGCCAATGCAGGTGCAGGGGAGCAGCTCCAAGACACACAAAAAAGAAAAGTTGCTCTTTATTCTTCCCTATTACAGACTGTAAGATGGTATTCGTCAACTACAGTTCTTAACAATCAAGTCAGCAGCTAAGGCAATGGTTATGGCTTACACATATAGTCTATGCTGTTGTCGTGATCCACTATAAACTTATTTCAATTTGAAAGCACAAGTGAGAACAGGTGTGCAGGAAGCAGAAGTGCATTTTCTTCATGGAATCTGAAAAGCATTGTGCTCTTAGTTCCTCTAGCTATTGTCTCTGCTCCATCTCTTCCCTGCAGGCTAGACAATTTTGATCACTCACAGTGGAGATGCCGGTTGTTTCCAGTGTGAATACTAATGACATCTGATTGAATGTTTGTTTATTCTTGAGATAATCAGCTAATGATTTTGATTTGAAAATGTGTATACAAATAAGTATATACTCACAGAAAAAGGAACACAAGGTGTGTTTGAAATTTTTTTATTTTAATAATTACTAAACAAATACAGAATAAGAAGTATTCCTCCTCCCGGGCGTGCTGGTTAGCAAGCTTGTAATTCCTTAGAGTTGGGAACAAATAGGATGCTATGGAGTTTAAAAACTTGAAATCAGAAAATATGGAAAACTGCCCATGAAATTCACAAATGTATCTTAGGTAATACTCAGTGATCAAAAGTGAAATGAAACCTTGCTAACAGAGCTACAAATTGGCATAACCTTTCGGGAGGGCAGCTTGGCAGTATACCTCAGGACCCTCAAACCTACTCTTCCTCTGCAGCCAAGGAACTTCTATTTAGGAAACATTCTACATAAATAATCCTAAATATGAGGAAAGGCTTCACATAAAATGGGGCTCACCACGGTATTTGTTATAATAGTAGAATATTATAAATGATTGTGCAATCATACAGAATAGTAAATAAATGTTAACATATCAATGGGATGTTATGCATCCATGCACATGGTGTTTATAAAAAGTTTTACACTAACATGGAATAAATAATTACAATAGCATAAAAATGCAACCGAGATATTATATTGTTCTTTATTTTGCAGATATATAAAACAAATATTAAGATAGATGCAAAGCCCATGAAGTGCAGTGGTGTCATCACAGCTCACAGCAACCTCAAACTCCTGGGCTCAAGTGATCCTCCTGCCTCAGCCTCCCAAGTAGATGGGACTACAGGCATGCGCCACCATGCCCGGCTAATTTTTTCTATATATATTTTTAGTTGTCCATATAATTTCTTTCTATTTTTCAGTAGAGACAGGGTGTTGCTTTTGCTTTGCTGTTCTCAAACTCCTGAGCTCAAACGATCCACCCGCCTCGGCCTCCCAGAGTGCTAGGATTACAGGCATGAGCCACCGCACCCTGCCTCTACAGCTAATGTTTTAACAGTGAGAAACTTTCCACTAAGATCAGGAACAAGGCAAGAATTTTTGTTCTAAGTTTTCACTTTAGGAAACTATAAAAGTAAGAACAGATTAAATTCAAAGTAAGTGGAAGAAAAGAAATGATAAAAATAAGAACAGAAATCTAAGGAAATTAGAAGCAGAAAAACAATGAAGAAAATTAATAAAAACAAAAGGTGATTCTTTGAAAAGATCAATAAAATTGTTAGACCTATGGACAGGCTAACCAAGAAAATAGAAGACATGCTGGGCACAGCAGTTCACGCCTGTAATCCAGTAACTTGGCAGTCTGAGGCAGGAGGATTGCTTGAAGCTAGGAGTTCAAGCCCAGCCTAGGCAACACAGTGAGACCCAGTTTCTAAAAAATAAAAAAAAAAAATTAGCCAGGCATGGTGGCAAGCACCTGTAGTCCCAGCTACTTAGGAGGCTGAAGCAGGAAGATCACTTGAGCCCAGGAGTTCAAGACTGCAGTAAGCCATGATTAAGCCACTGTACCCCAGACTGGATGATAGAGAGGGACCCCATCTCTAAAAAAAAAATGGAGAGGCCATCACTACTGATCCCAGGAA
>CM052437.1:71439698-71456071 GCA_028533085.1 Varecia variegata | reverse complement strand
TGAATTTGTTTGTGAATCTTTGAGGTGTCTGTATGCCTGGAACCTGGGTGACATATAGTGTCTCCCCAACTGGTTTGTTGAAGTTTTGGATACTTAGAAGTATTTCTTAAAGAAGTATATATCCCACCAAAGATTAAGCTCCATCGAAACTCTTAAATTATAAAATAAAAATACATTTTATTTTTCTGCCTATTTTGATTAAAAAAAAAAAATAATAATAATAATAATAAAAACTATTATGAACAACTCTATGCCCACAAATTTGATCACTTACATGAAATGAACCTATTCCTTAAAAGATACAATCTACCAAACTCACACAGGAGAAACTGATAACTTGAACAGGCCTATGTCTACCCAAGAAATTATATTGATAATTAATAACCTCCCAAAGCAGAAAACACCAGACCCAGATGTGTTCACTAGCGAATTCTAGCAAACATTTAAGGAAGAAATTAAATGAATTATCTACAATCTTTTTCAGAATATAGAAGCAGAGGGAACAATTCCTAACTCATTCTATGAGGCCAACATTACCCTAATAGCAAAACAAAGACATTACAAGAAAGGAAAACAACAGACCAGTATTTCTCATGAACAAATATGCAAAATCTTCAACAAAACATTAGCATATTGAATATAACAATGTATAAAAAGGAGTATACAACACAAACAAGTGGGATTTATTCCAGGTAAATAAGGCTAGTTTGATATTTAAAATACCAATTAATCTAATCCATTATATCAACAGGCTATCTAAGAAAAATCATAAGATCATATCAAAAGATGCAGAAAAAGCATTTGACAAAATCTAGCACCGTTTCATGATTAAAAATTCTCAGCAAACTAGGAAAAAAGGAAAATTTCCCAACTTGATGGAGAAAATCTACAAAAAACCTACAGCTAATGTTTTATTTATTTATTTTTTTTTTGAGACAGAGTCTCACTCTGTTGCCCAGGCTAGAGTGCCGTGGCATCAGCCTAGCTCACAGCAACCTCAAACTCCTAGGCTCAAGTGATCCTCCTGCCTGAGCCTCCCAAGTAGCTGGGACTACAGGCATGTGCCACCATGCCCGGCTAATTTTTTCTATATATATTTTTAGTTGTCCATATAATTTCTTTCTATTTTTCAGTAGAGACAGGGTGCCGCTTTTGCTCAGGCTGTTTTCGAACTCCTGAGCTCAAATGATCCACCCACCTCGGCCTCCCAGAGTGCTAGGATTACAGGCATGAGCCACCGCACCCTGCCTCTACAGCTAATGTTTCAACAGTGAGAAACTTCCCACTAAGATCAGGAACAAGGCAGAATGTTTGTTCTCTTTCACCACAACTATTCAACATTGTACTGGAAGTCCAAGCTAATGCAACAAATAAAAAAACCTAACAAAAGGTATACAGATTGAGAAGGAAGAAATAAAACTTTATTCACAGATGACATGATTGCCTATCTATAAAATTCCCAAGAATCACCAAAGATATACTGGAACAAATAAGCAAGTATAGCAAGGTTGTAGGATACAAGGTTAATATACAAAAGTCAATTACTTTCATATATACCAGAAACGAACAATTGGAATTTGAAATTTAAAACAACACCATTTTTGTTAGCACCAAAATTTGAAATACTTAGGTATAAATCTAACAAAATATGCACAAGATTCTATAAACTATATTTTCTTATTATCTGTATTTTTGATGCTCTTGTATCTGGGGCCTCACTGACCAGAGAAGGTCTGATAGAGATAGTAAACAACTTGCTCAGGACTGTGCATTTTATATGCAAACTAACCAATCCAAAACCCATATTCCCCACCCCCTACCTCCTCTCTGGAGCTCTCACACCATCTGCATGCTCCACTGAGGACTGGCCTGCCTGGTGTCCAGTCCCCAAAACAACCCCACCACAGCCTTCACTAACAACAGAGCCTAAGCCAGTGAGAAAATCACACTGTCAGTGGAAATAAAACACACTAAAATCATGAGATACAGTAAAAGCAGTACTAAGAGGGGAATTTGTGTCCTCAGCAAAAAAGCCAAAAGTTTCAAATATATAACCCAATCATTGCACCTCAAGGAACTAGAAAAGCAAGGACAAACCAAACCCAAAATTAGTAGTAAGAAAGAAATAGTAAAGATCAGAGCAGAACTAAATGATATAGAGACTAAACCAACAACACAAAGGATCGACAAAATAGAAAGTTGGTTCTTTAAAAAGATAAACAAAATTGATAAACTCCTAGGTAAACTAACAAAAAAAAAAAAAAACCCTCCAGTTCGATGTTCGATCCAGCTTGCTCCAAATGAGAGGACTTCATTCTCTTTAATGGCTGATTAGTATTCTATTGTGTAAATATACAAATTTTTCTTTATTTTTCATCCATTGATGGACACTTAGGTTGATTCCATATCTTTGCTATTGTGACTAGTGCTGCAATAAGCATGGGGTGCAAATTCTGCCATAATGCTACTGGAATTGGTAAACAAATTCAGCAAAGTCTCAGGTTAGAAAATCAATGTACACAAATCAGTAGCATTCCTGTACACCAACAATAGTCAAACTGAGAACCAAATCAAAGACTCAATACCCTTCACAATAGCAACAAAGAAAATAAAATATCTAGGAATATATTTAACTAAGGAGGTGAAAGACCTCTACAGGGAGAACTACAAAACACAGAGGAAGGAAATAGCAGAGGACATAAACAGGTGGAAAACCATACCATGCTCATGGGTCAGCAGAATCAACATTGTTAAAGTGTCTACACTACCCAAAGTGATCTACAGATTTAATGCAATCCCTATTAAAATACAGACATCATTTTTCACAGATCTAGAAAAAACAATTCTATATTTCGTATGGAACCCGAGAAGATAGCAGAACCAATCTTAAGTAAAAAGAACAAATTGGGAGGCTCAATTTACCAGACTTCAAGCTATACTACAAGGCTATAGTAACTAAAACAGTATAGTACTAGCACAAGAACAGAGATATAGACTAATGGAACAGAACTGAGAACCCAAATATAAAACCATGCTCATATAGCCATCTAATCTTTGACAAAGCAGACAAAAACATACACTGGGGAAAAGAATCATTATTTAATAAATGATGCCGGGAAAATTGCATAGCCACATGTAGAAGACTGAAATAGGATCCACATCTCTCACCTCTCACAAAAATCAACTCATGATGAATAACAGACTTAAACCTAAGGCATGAAACTACAAGAATTCTAGAAGAAAATGTTGGAAAAACTATTATAGACATTGGTCTAGGCAAAGAATTTATGAAGAAGACCCCAAAGGCAATCACAGCAACAACAAAAATAACTAAATGGCACCTGATCAAATTAAAAAGCTTCTGCATAGCCAAGGAATCTATCACAAGAGCAAACAGACAACCCTCAGAATGGGAGAAAATATTTGCATGCTACACATCTGATAAAGAGCTGATAACTAGAATCTATATAGAACTCAGGAAAATCAGTAAGAAAAAAATCAAAAAATCCCATTAAAAAGTGAGCAAAGGACATGAACAGAAACTTTTCAAAAGAAGACAGACTAATGGCCAACAAACATATGAAAAAATGCTCAACATCTCTAATCATCAGGGAAATGCAAATCAAAACTACAATGAGATATCACTTAACTCCAGTGATAATAGCTTAACTCCAGAGAATAGCTTTTATCAAAAAGTCTCAAAACAATAAATGTTGGCGTGGATGTGGAGAGATAGGAACACTCATACACTGCTGGTGAGACTGCAAACTAGTACAACCTTTGTGAAAAGTAATATGGAGATACCTCAAAGGTATCTAAAAGTAGAACTAAAAGTAGAACTGCTATTTGATCCAGCAATCCCATTACTGGGCATTTGTCCATAGGAAAAAAAGACATTCTATAAAAAAGACATCTGCACTAGAATGTTTGTAGCAGCATAATTCACAATTGTAAAGATGCAGAAACAACCCAAGTGCCCATCAATACATGAATGAATTAATAAAATGTAGTATATGTATACCATGGAGTATTACTCAGCCACAAAAAACAGTGGTGATATAGGACATCTTGTATTATCCTGGATAGAGCAGGATCCCATTCTAATAAGTGAAGTATCACAAGAATGGAAAAACAAGCACCACATGTACTCACCATCAAATTGGTATTAACTGATCAACACTTATGTGTATATATAGTAGTAACATTCATCAGGTGTTGGGCAGGTGGAATGGGGGAGGACAGGGTGAGTATATTAACACGTAATGGGTGCAGTGCACACTGTCTGTGGGATGGACACCCTTGAAGCTCTGACTCAGGTGGGGCAAAGGCAATATATGTAACCTAAACATTTGTACCCCTGTAATATGCTGAAATAAAAAAATTTTTTAATTTTAAAAAACCCTAAAGTTTATTAATTTTTAAGCAACTGATAGGGTGACAAAGTCAAATCTCAATAGCAATCAAAAGGCCAGGCGTAAATAAATAGTTATTTATTTATTCCACTGGGAGAGCTCCAAGGAGACGGTGCCTTTTCTCCACAGCATCACCAGGTAGCTGCCAAAACCAGTGCATCAGAGAAATGTGAGACACTTGCTAAGCACACCAACATACACGTAATGGGAGCCACAGGCAGAGATGAGGAAGAGAAATAAATAGGAAAAATATTCAAAGAATTAATGGCTGAAAACTCTCAAAATGTATTTAGAGTTAGCCTTCTTCAAAGCTCAGACCTAAACTCTTTCCACTTCTCACTCTGTAAGCTCTCCCTAGGCAATCTGAGACATGTGTGAGTGTGTGTGAGTGTGTGTGTGTGTGTGTGTGTGTGTGTGATGCTAGTGACTTACCTATTTGTGTCTCAGTTCAGACCTCTCTGAGCTCCAGACCTCTATGTTCAACTCTTTGTTTCACATTTCTTCTTGTGTATTTCAAAGGTAACCTCGATTTTAATGTCTCCTCTCTGTTTCCACAACCACCACTACTCCCCAGCCTATGATACACTGAGCTTTCACCTAGATCACCACAGTCACCTGCTCACTGTGCACTCGCACCAACGTGCTTGATGGTACACCTGTACTCACTCCTGCTGTGCATCTCATTTTTTCACTATCTACAGCCAGAGTGATGCTTTCCAAGCACAATTTGACTGCATCTAGCCTCCCTTCCCCAGGGGGAATATTAATTCCTAATTAACATAAAATTCCTTAGCTTGGCCTACAAGGCCTAACTCTCTCTCTAGCCTTATCCTGCACCATGTTTACCAGGTGGTATGTGAGCCACACTGGCCTTGCCTGAGGCCTAGATATCCAGCATGCTTCCTCCCCCCAGGGTTTCTGCATATGCTGTCTCTTCTGCCAGGAACACATCTTTACCTCTGTTTACCTAGAAACCCCTACTCTTCCCACAGTAGATCAAATTTCTACTCTTTAGGGCAGACTTCCTTGATCCTCAAACTAGGTAGGCTCTCCTACAATGCATTCTCCAAGCACAATGTTTTTCTTCTTCCTACCCCTAAAGAGAATTACAATTTTAACTGTATTTGTGTGGTTGATTCATGTCTATATCCAGTGATATTCTAGAGTTCCATGACGGCAAAATTTTTGTCTGCTCCACTCATCATTGGACACCCAATGTCTAGCACCCTGCTCAATAAGAGTTTATTAGACAGAGTCTATTTATTGAGAACTGCAATGGACTGAAGGCTTGTATACCCTCAAAATTCCTATGTTGAAATCCTAACACCCAATGTGAAGGCGTTAGGAGGTGGGGGCTTTGGAAAGCGTTTAGATCATGAGAGTGGAGCCTCACAAATGGGATTAGTGTCCTTATAAAAGGCACCTCAGAGAGCTCTCTCACCTGCTTTCCACCACATGGGACATAACAAGGAGTCAGCAGTCTGCAACCCTGAAGAGGACTCTCACCAGAACCCAGCCACGCCAGGACTCTGATCTCAGACTTCCAACCTTTGGAACTGTGAGAAATAAATTTCTGTTGTTTATAAGCCATCCAGTCTATGGTACTTTGTTACAGCAGCCAGAACTGACTAAGACAAGGACTTACTCCAAGACATTTACAACGGAAACAAAATCCCTGTCTTGATTTTGCATTGATTAGAACAAAATGGGAACCATAGAATTAGAGTGGAAGTGGTTTCCAAGCATGTTATTTTCAAGACATCGTTATATCAGTAATTATTGTATATATTCTCCCTCATAGTTAAAATACATTGGAACGCTATAACCAGAGCCTATTTGTGAAAGACTTACAATATGAAAATAATTCCAACCACCTCATCCCCCACGGAAGCCAACAAAAGGGATTAAGTTAATGAGCACTGCTCAGGGGGTCCATGGGAGCCTGCAGAGTAGGTGCAAAATAAGGGTCTCTATCGTAGCGTCAGATAGATTTATATTGAGATTACTGGATGAAGGGACTTAAAGCCTTGGTCTGACTTAAATAATAAGTGGGTGATTTAAAATCTTTATTCAGCTTGCTTTCAGTTTCGGTAGGTAGATGGGGATTGATGCATGGAAAGGAAGAATTGAATGTCTCGCCTAAGTGCCATTGCTTTAAATTCTGCTCCCTGGCAGCTCATTTAGATGCTGAAATAGTGTGAAATCACGTTTCATATGGGCAACAAACACTTTTTGAAACTGCCTTCAGGTGGCCCCACCTGCTCCAGTCTAAGTGAGTTGAGATCCATGCTGAGTTAAGATGAAATGTACCCGTTGGCTTTCGCTGAGTTTCACTGTGGAAACGAGCAATCCCAAACTTGCAGCGCCTGACAACAATGAGCTTTACCATCCGCTGCAAATCAGCAGTATCTCTCCTTGCTCAACTTGGTGTGGTCTGCATCGCAGCCTGCGCGAAGGAGGAGCAGCCTGGTGCCACCGTGTCTCACTGCAGAGGGACGAGATCAAGGACAGCCCACCGAACTCACAGGGCATCAGCGAGGGTGCGCTCCAGGTCCCGTCTGCTCGCAAGACTCAAGGCTCAGGCCGACGCCAGTGGAAAGGAAGCTACTGCCCACACAGGGGCTCAGAAGGCCACTGCGCTCGGTGGGGACCCGTGTTCCTTGTACCGGGAAGACAGGAGCGGCTGACGTTTCATGGGAAGACGGCCTCGCTCATCGTTTGCATATTGTCTACGGCTGGTTTCCAGATACCAGGCACAGTTGTAGCAACAGAGATGCAGGGTTTGCAAAGCCTAAAATATTTTACAGCTGGCCTTTTGCAAAAAAAAAAAAGTTTTCCAGCCCTGGTCTAGAACTTAAACCAACAAAAGCTGGAGCATAGTGATAATAGAAGCAGACAAGTTTTGGTTAGATATTTTTTTTAAATTCTCTATAGACAATGTGCCCCCCACCCCCACCCCTGCTCTTTACTAACTAAATCTAGGCTGGACGTTCCTACTCTCCCACCCTAGGTATGCCCCTGGTGACCATCACCACATTTTTGGTTTTTATAAAGTATAAATTCTCTTTATTAATATATTATTTAAAGAAACTTTTTCTTCTGTGTGACAAAAATTTATTAAAAATTGATATATAATATAACCTGGATAAAGCCATTTTATTCCATTTTTAATTTTCTTTCCAAACTGCAAAAACTATTATATGTAATTCAGCTTTCTGTCCAGCACACTTACTTTGATACAGATATTTCTAAGGGATAGTTTGAGAAAAATGTATATTCCCCTTGCTGCTCCAGAATGATTGAGACCAGCAAGGAATCCATTTAAGCCAGAACATTTTCCTGATGGATGTCAGGCTACATTAAATTCAAACCATAAATGGTGAGCGACTGCTGTTTGTTCATAAATAATTTGTTTCTGAGATTCAACACTGCCCCATGTATGTCCCCACTGACAATTACGGTTGGCCTCCCATCTCTGTGGGTACTGCATCCTTGGATTCAACCAGCCCAGGATCACAAATATCCAGGAAAAAAATATGAAATAACAATACAACAATAAAACAATACAAATTTTAAAACAATACAATATAACAACTGTTTACACAGCATTTACATTGTATTAGGTATTATGAGTAATCTAGAGATGATTTAAAGTGTATGGAAGGATGTGGGTAGATCATTTGCAAATACCACACAATTTTATGTCAGAGACTTGAGTGTCCTTGAATTTTGGTATTCATGGGAGGTCCTGGAACAAATCCCTTGCCAATACCAAGGGACAAATGCATATTACAATGAATTTCCCTTTACACACCTATTCTCTCACTTTAGTTTCTCCTACTTTTTCTTGACCTCCCCTCTGATACTCCCACATAACCCTGTCTTCTTGGTGGCACAAGATTGTACTGCCTTTTTTGAGAGACAGAGAAACTTTTATATCATCATACGCACAGAAGTGAAGTCATTAATACATGATTTTTCTTTAATGAACCCAATTGTTTAGATCTTCACCATTTGTTATAATATGATCTTATGACCAAAAATCACCATTGTAATTAAAGTTTTAGAGTGCATGTCCTCATATAATGCAAATTAAAACAAGATCATCTTACTCAAAGCAATCAGTTGTTTTAAGCGTTTTGTGGATGAATTCTGAAAAACTGTAATACCAATATTGGAAACAATATTGGACCCAATAATCTTTCATACCTAGACTGATAGTATTTTTACTTTTGCTCACAGTAGTTGAAAATAGTTATAAACAAAAATTTAGAATTCATCTCTTAAATTAAGTATCTGCTTATTCATTGAATAACTTGTGCTAAACATCTTAAATTTAATAAGTGATCTTATAATAGCCAAGCCAAATATAGTCAAATATATAATATATATATAGCCAAAGAGTCAAATATATAATATTAATAATTTAGATATATCAATGCCATTTTTCTAAACTTTATGAAAAACTCATATGTGCATTGCAAGCCCCACACAGAACATTTTCTATTTCTAGAATTAGCCACCATGCCCGGCTAATTTTTTCTATATATATTTTTAGCTGTCCAGATAATTTCTTTCCATTTTTAGTAGAGATGGGGTCTCGCTCTTGCTCAGGCTGGTCTCGAACTCCTGACCTCGAGCGATCCTCCTACCTCGGCCTCCCAGAGTGCTAGGATTACAGGGGTGAGCCACCACGCCCAGCTCTTCAGGTATTTACTTTTAACTCAAAGACAAAAAGGTAAATTAAAAATCCTAAACAATATATATGTAATGGTGAAATGACAAGTAAATGGTCTTATTTTATGTCAGAGCATCACGTCCTTCCTTTCTCACCTTCAATTTAAACCAAATCTGCTTCTAAGCCCAGTCAAACTGCGAAACAAGTAAGGAAATAAAGTTAGTACATTAGAACCTAAAAGGCCTCCAGCAATTTCAATGGGCAGACTGTCAGCTTATTAACTGAGCTCTCATTTTATTTCTTGAAGTTTAATTTTCTAGACTTGAAAACCTTTAGTTATAAAAATGAGGAAACTTTAGGTACCTGCAGCTTTAAAGCGAGCACATGATGTATCTCGGAGGTATCTTTGAAGAGAAAATTAGATTTTAAAATAGAAACATTTAACCCAATACACCAAGAGTTCTCTTTCCTCAGCTCAAAGCGAGGCTATAATAACACAGCAGAATGTCCAAGGATATGAGAAACTCACTTCACACAAAAATTAGCTAACTAGTACCATGCCTTACTTCCAGTAAGCATTCAGTAATGTTTACTCATGATGATTGCTGTAGAAATCATTAGGATGTTCACAAATATATGGGTCTCTCTTTGTGAATAGAGGGTAGGATTGCACCTCTGGCCTCAATGAATGAAGGGGCACATTACTTGTTTTGGTCAGAATGTGAGCAAGATTTGCATTTGCTACTTTGAAGATGAAATGTTAAGGACCAGTGTTCTCTTTTCTTTCTATTATACTATGGTTTCTAAGTGTTTCAGAGAATAGCTGCTCCAACAACCTGGGGCCCAGAGTGTGGATAACACAAAGCACAGCAGAGCCCAACTCACCTGAGATAGGCAGATATTGGGAGGGGGAAATAGACCTTTGTTCTTTAAACTACTAAGATTCAGAAGTTGTTCTTGGCAACAGCATAACCTAGCTTATCCTAGCTGATACAGTCATTATCAGATGCAACCAGGTGAGCCTCATGCATGTATTTGTATTAAGTTAACCTGTTCTACTCTACAAATATTTATCAAGCATGTACTTTGCACTAGGTATTATTTATACTATGGCAAAATAGCTTTGGCCAGGCATTTTATATGTACTAACGGATTCTATTCTCAACACAATCCTACAAAGTAAATATTTTAGTATCATCCCAATTTTTCAAATTACCTAGAGAGATCAGGCATCCTTGCAAAGACCATATCCTCCATCCCAAACTCAGTGACATGGTAACAGCATACAGCTGGGCTCAAAACCAAGCAACCAGCTCTGTGGGCCAAATCAGAAGAGAAATGCAAGACAGCAAGAGGAACGGAAGCTGTAGACCGGCCAGCCTCCAGGTAAGAAGAGGCAGGTGAATGTAGCCTCGCTCCTGCAGGGTTACGAGCACCAGAAGTTCTCTTAGCAAGAGGGCATCTTGGAGCCAGCTCATGAATGGAGACCAGGATGCGAACTCCAGATGATGAGGAATTAAACCAACCGACCTCTAGTTATTTTAATTAATATTCCCAATATCAGAGTGGGACAGGAGTCCTAGAAATCCATTATGATTTGCTTAAGGACCGGAGGCTTGAGGGGTGGATGTGAGTAACAGCAACATTAGAAAACTACCAGATAAGAAAGGAGACTTAAGGAAAAACAAAGAACAGAACAGAACACAAACAAGAAAATCATCAACTGAAAGCAGCCATCTTCCAAACACCCTAAAATGCTTAAAGAAGTCTAATGATAAGAAAAACAGTCAACAAAATTTTAAAATTGGACTGTGGAGTCACCCCAGATGAAATTAATGGTATTGAGCATTGTGTTTAATAAGTATGATTATGATGCCTAAAATAATAAAGGCATGGCTTCCATTAATAGAATAAATTATAGAATAAAGACATTAAATAAAATAGATAAATATGACAAAGAAACAATTATAAATCTGGAAAATAATAAAAACCTTATCAATGAAATAAATAAACTCAATAGATGGGATAAACTCTAAGCTGGACACAATGGGAGAAAATTACCAAGGAATTCACCCAGAATGTATCATAGAGAGACGACGAGGAAACAATATACAGAAGAGCAGGTGGGCGATGAGGGAACAGATCGAGAGGCTGCAGTGTCTGTCTGGGAGACATCCCAGAAGCAGTATTTACACAGAGAACAGAGAGGGTGTGGCCAGCCTCAAGCTGCCACTTCTGGCCACAAGGCGACAGGTTTCCCACCGGGCAGTCTGTGGCCTTCCTGGTAGACAGGAATGAGAGGAAAAGGAGGAAATGAGCAATTGCTCCATCATAACCTTGGAAAGTGCTGACTTTCTGGTCAACCGCACAAGAACTGCTTCGAGAATCAACTGCATCCCTGTAGCATGTAAAATACATAGAAAACACCAGGCAAGCAGAAGTCTAGAGTAAGACACAGGGACAACCTTAGCAGTTTTTCTAAAAGCCCCAGCTCTGCAGATATAGCTCCTTACTTTAAAGGATAATGAGCAAAGCTAAAGTAGCATCATGATAAAAGGTATAGAAAGTTTACAAGTTAAAATAACCAAACTGGAAAAGGAACACATTCTACATCCTCAATAAGCAGAGGAATTTTTAAATCAAGAATCTTGAGCAAGCAACAGAAAATCCTCTGTGAGACCATCAGAGATTTGGAAGGTTAGCTGAGAGCCAGCACAGTAATTGAAGATTATATGTGGAACCTACAAGAAATAGTGAAGATTATTTGAATGTTTTACACTTTATTTCTCTAAGGACACTTCCCCCCAGAAGCTGTACTACCAAGGAAAAGGCTCATGTTCTTGAAATCAATCCTAACATGGAAAGTACCTTAGGTTGGGTTCACACTTACCTCTTTTGGAGACTGAGAGGAGGAAGATTGGGAGGAAGACCATAGAAACCATACTTCTAATACTAGATCACAGAAAACTAAATCCAAATCTGAAGACAAGTCCCAGACATTGCAAATTAAGTTGCCTGAGACCAGCACTCTCACTGAAACTAATTTAAATATTTGTTTTTATTTTTAAATATTTTACGTTAATCATTTTGCAATGGTTACATACTACATGATTCTTTTATGTTCTTGAAATAACAAATTGATAAAGATGGAAAACAAGAAATAAGACAGTATTCAATAGAACAGCAGAGTGACTATAGTTTACAATAATCTATTGTGCGTTTCAAAATAGCCAGAAGAGAATCATTCAAATGTTTCTAGCATAAAGAAAAAACAAATATTTAAGGTGATAGATATCCCAAGTACACTGATTTGATCTTTACAAATAATATGAAAGTATTAAATTATCACATGTACCCTGCAACTGTGTGTATCTATTATACATCCATAAAAAATTGTTTAAAAAAATGGAAAACAGATTAGTGGTAGCCAGTCATTAGAAAGCAGTGCTATAAAAAGGTTTCAAAAGGGATTCCAGACACAAAACCTGGAGGCATGAAACCATAAGAATTCTAGAAGAAAATGTAGGAAAAACTCTTATAGACATCGGCCTAGGCAAAGAATTTATGAGGAAGACCCCAAAAGCAATCACAGCAATGACAAAAATAATTAAATGGGACCTGAGCACATTAAAAAGCTTCTGCACAGCCAAGGAAACTATCACGAGAGCGAACAGGCAACCTATAGAATGTGTAACATGCAAATAAAAGGCAAATGTGTAACAACTGATAAAGGGCTGATAACTAGAATCTATATAGAATTCAGAAAAATTAGCAAGAAAAAAATCAAACAGTCCTATCAAAAAGTGGGCAAAGGACATGAACAGAAACTTTTCAAAAGAAGATAGACTAATGGCCAATAAACATATGAAAAAATGCTCAACATCTCTAATCATCAGGGAAATGCAAATCAAAACCACAATGAGATATCACTTAACTCCAGTGAGAATGGCTTTTATCAAAAAGTCCCAAAACAACAAATGTTGGCGTGGATGTGGAGAGGTAGGAACACTCATACACTGCTGGTGGGACTGTAAACTAGTACAACCTCTATGGAAGGTAATACGGAGATACCTCAAAGAACTAAAAGTAGAACTACCGTTTGATCCAGCAATCCCACTACTGGGCATCTACCCAAAGGAAAAAAAGACATCTGCACTCGAATGTT
The DNA here is from genome assembly GCA_028533085.1 of Varecia variegata. Taxonomy (NCBI): domain Eukaryota; kingdom Metazoa; phylum Chordata; class Mammalia; order Primates; family Lemuridae; genus Varecia; species Varecia variegata. The sequence continues at coordinate 71,442,816 of CM052437.1, read as the reverse complement.
TATGGCAGAACAATTCACAGTTGCAAAGATGTGGAAATAACCCAAGTGCCCATCAATACATGAGTGGATCAGCAAAATGTGGTATATGTATACCATAGAGTACTAATCAGCCATAAAAAAATGATGAACTAATTAATACCTCTTGTATTATCCTGGGTGTAGCTGGAGCCCATCCTTCTAAAGGAAGTATCATACAAATGGAAAAACAAGCACCATATGTACTCACTGTTAAATTGGTACTAATCGATCAACACTTAGGTGTGCATGGAAGTAACATTCATTGGGGATTGGAGGTGGGAGAGGGGAGGAAAGGATGGGCAAATTCACACGTAATGGGTGTGGTGCGCACTGTCTGGGAGATGAGAATGCTTGTAGCTTTGACTTGGGTGTTGCAAAGGCAATTTATGTGACCAAAGCGTTTGTACCCCCATAATATTCTGAAATTTTTCCTTTTTCCTAAAAAAGGAAAAAAATCTAAAAAACCAAATGCACAGGTATAAAATAGACAAAATCTGAATAAGGTCAATGAATTGTATCAATGCCAATCTCCTGGCTGTGAAATTATACTATAGTTATGCAAGATGTTACCACTGGGGGAAACTGGGTAAGGGCATATGGGAATTCTGTGTATTATTTCTTAAAACTGCATATCTATAATTATTTCAAATTTTTTAAAAAACTTAAGTCAATTCCATATACTTAGAAAGAAAATTAAGATAAAGCCACACCTGGACATATCGTGGCAAAACTGCAGAACATCAGGGATGGGAGGAAAATCTAAGACTACCAGAAACAAAAGACACATTCCCTACCAAAGAATGAAAATTAATCAATAAGAGATTTCCTGTCAGCAGCACTAGTGGCCAGGTGTTTACAGGCATAATGTCTGATAATCAAACAATAACCAGACAAGGTAGTCAGCCTTCTGGTACCTTGATCAGACTGAGCCTTCTTCAGAAAACAACCACAAAATACGGTTAAAACAAAACAAAAGACTGTGAAAGGCATCTGGAGACCGAGCTAAAGCAAGCAGAAACTGGAGAGAGGGATGTTCATCCTGGAAAGATGAGGCCTGCAAGATCAAATCTGTGAGTTTGTGACTTTTTGCCTGTGGGTGTTCCCCAGTCTGTGGGCACAGCTTTGGAGGTCAGAAAATTGTAGCTTCTCTGGCCAGAGGTGTTAGAAGATAGATAGTGTTAAGTTCTGGTAGAACAGCTAGAAAGGTGTAGGGAAAATCCTGGAAGGCAGAAAGGAACCCACGGAACCTGCATGTAACCATCCCCCAAGCCTTTGGCCGACGGCTGGACTTCAGGCACATGGGTGAGGCCCCCCAGCGAGCCAAGCGAAAGGCAGCACTGGAAGCCGGGAGAACTAAGTGAAGACTGTTGCCCACCATGCAGACAAATCAGACACAACCTCCAGAGAGGAGACAATACTAAAATGTCGAAAATATTAGTAAGTGATGGGCTTTGAGTACTTTATTATCTTTGTTTTTAGCATAATTTCTTTTAATTGTAAATTCATATAGTTTAATTTTAATAATGGTTGTGCTTAACAACTGGCTTGCAGAACTCCTGAAAACCTGACAACTGGCTCCACACAGCTGGTCCCAGCTGGCCCTGGCATCTCCCTGGAGCCGCCCCATTATCAGATGAGCTGGTTTTGTGCTCTGTCAGCTGACCTAAGCTGGAGCCCTGGTTCCCAGTTTTCCCTCCCACGTGTGGTACCAGATTGGGGCTGGTTGTGAGAGGAATTTGTGCAAGATTTGGACATCGAAGTGAAGTAGCAGCCATGACTGTCAGAGGCTCAAGGCAGGATCCCAAGCACAGTGGCGACTCATGCACATTGTCGCTGATCAGCTTGTTGGTGGGGATTAGCAGCCGGGCCTGCAGCTTCTCCAGCAACTGCCAGATGGTGTCTTGCCTGACTCCTGGGCCAGGCCTGGGTACAGTTCCAAGCCAGCTTTTTCTGCTGGTCAACCGCATCTTCAAAGTTAAATTCTGTGAGGGACACACCAGGTTTCAGTGGGTCCTCCCACATGTCTCCTCTAGTCCAGTCTGTCTTTGTCCTTCCCCAGCTTAGGTATGGTTTTTCTTCCCAGCTGCCAGCCCTGTGGGCCATCGGCAACCTCAGGCCTCCACTGGCTGCACAGGTGACAGCTTTCCAGAGACGTGTTCACTTCTCCCTTTTGTGTTCCTAATTAGTGATTTTTCTCTGATCTTCCAACTGTCCTCTTCCAGAACTTTACTTCTCCAGTTAGTAAAGCGTCCCCAGAACCACAATTGTAAGTAATAAGCCCTGAATCAACCTCATATTCTATAATATTCACAGTCGATCTAATACAGTGGGCCTTAGCCCTCATTATTTAATGGAATGAAATAGGATAAGATGATACCAATGCACCACAGAGAGTAAAGGTAACTAATATCTCACAAAGCTTTTGCTTCAAATTTTGAGACAAGCAAGACTTGTCCCTAGGCTCAACCCCAGGGAGCGAGACCCACATCCCAGGCTATATAAATGGTGCCCTCCAGAGCTATGTAGGCACAGCCTGTGTGGTTATTTGAATGAATTGGTCCTGATATACTTAAAGTGTTCTTTAAGTGTTAAAAGTGTGTGAAAAACATGTGACAGCCACTAAGTGATAAGATGCCCATTATATTATCCAAGTATTCAAATTAAATTTCATTTTCTGAGTGTTCCACTCTATTTCACTTGGTCAAGACAACTGCCCAGTCCCATTCGCGCGGCTCTGTACTTTGCTCAGTGGAGTCCTAGCCCTGCGTCAATATGGTGGCTGCCCTGGAAACAGTTGGGATTTAGGGTAAAGGCATGAGGGGTATGAAACCCATATGCAAAGATGCCTGCTGCCCTCTAACTGCGTACAGCACTACACAACCCCATTTTTGACTGGACATCACATCTAAGTCCTCCAAACCTAAACTTACCTGGAGGGGAGAGACAGCCGTGTCCTCACACAACCACCCAAATTGGCTTTATGGTTAGGCAAATGCAAAGAAATGCCGTCTTCTCCAAGGGAATGTGGTTCCACAAGCACCAGGGCAAAAGGTTCTCCAAGCTGGAGGCAGAGTCGCGGGCTAGTTCCTTTAAGGTCCAG
>CM052437.1:71397750-71439598 GCA_028533085.1 Varecia variegata | reverse complement strand
ATGCCTCTCACCAACCGTCTCCAAGACGCTGAGCGACTGAGGGAAAAATACAAAATTCCCCACCACACAAGGACTTAAGGCAGCACCACAGGTAGTGGTGCGGGTCTTACTCTGGAGAACACCTGTGCCGCCCAGTAGTGAGCCCCTGTGTCAGTAACCTGTAATAAACTCATCTGACTCGCCAAGCGGGACTTCGCACTGGCTGCACACACCCTGCCTGGGCAGCAGGGGGCAGCGGAGCGCAGGAGAAGCCGGAGCACCGCGAGGCAAGCTCACCGGATACGGAGAGGTGACCGTGGATGCGTTCCCTACCGTGCATGCGTTTCGTGCTGTGCATGCATTGTGTCCCGTGCATGCGTTCCATCCCGTGCATGCGTTTGGTACTGTGCATGCATTGTGTCCCGTGCATGCGTTTGGTACTGTGCATGCATTGTGCCCCGTGCATGCGTTCCATCCCGTGGATGCGTCCTGTAACATAAAACTAGCCAGGCACGAAAAGACAAACGCTACACGATCTCACTCAGGTGGAATCTAAAAAAGTTGATTTCATAGCAGTAGAGAGGAGAACAGTGGTGAGCAGAGGCTGGGGAGGAGGGCGGAACAGAGAGGCTGGTGAACAGGGATTAAGCTACAGTTAGGAGGAATGAGCTCTGCTGTCCTGTTACACAGTAGGGTGACTAGAGCAAATAATGCTGTGTATATTTCGAAAGAACTAGAAGATTTTGAATATTGTCAGCACAAAGAAATGGTAAATGATTAATGTGATAGATGTGGTAATTACCCTGATTTGATCATTATACAATGTATGCATGCATTGAAACATCACACTGTACCCCACAAATATGTACAATTATTTTGTGTCAATTTTAAATTTAAAAATTAGTTTTTAAAGTTCTCATTTAAAAGGAAGAAAGGAGACCAGTTTTCCTTGGCTAAATCGAGTATTTGAGGCTTGGCTAGATTAGTACGGTCATAAGAAAAATGGGAGAAAATGCCATAAATTAAGCCATCAAGGGTCATCTGTACACTACCTAAATCTAAACAAATAAAATAAAATTGCTGCCGCAGAACAACACAACTAGGTTCAAAGCATTCCTCTGAACAAAAATAGAATATTTTTCAATTCATAATTCTAAGCCACACACTGTGGCAAATCTACTCAGTAACTACTCCCAGCCCACACCAACTCACAACCCTCACCCCTGCCTCACTCACTATGTACCCCCACCCCACTACCCACCTACACCCACTGTCAACCCACACACGGTCTACACCCTGTTCCATCCCCTCATTGACTCCACAATGCCTATCTTCCCTATACACACACATACTCACCACCTACCTCTCACTCCAAGTAATACAAAGTTATTATCAAAAGAATTGACATCCTTGTGATAATCTGCTTTTCCCTGCAGAAATACTGAATGCCTTTTCATTTATTGAAATCTTTTATGACTCAGTTAAATTCCACTTTTTTCATCTAGGATCTTTATGCCTTTTTAGTTTATTGTTTTTTAATATTTATTTTGTTGTGAATGAAATATTTTCCATTACATATTCACAATTATTATTGCAGTGTACAGAAAAACAATTGATTTTTACATACAGTTTTTTTCTACGTGGGGCCACTGTTCTGAACTCTTGCTTCTAAGTTTTTGAGTGATTCTCATGAGTCTCCTTCGGAAATGTTTTCGGAGATAGAAAATCTTACTGGAACCATGGCAGGAAGAGCTGTGTTTAACGGTGTTGAAAAGAGCCAGGAGTGAAGTTTTCCCTTAATGGTCCCCCTCTTCCCCAGCCTTTTGGTCACTTCCTCCCTTAGGGCTGCCCTCACAGCCCCCAATCTCTGGGTGCTGAGCTTATTGGTTCAGCATGTCCAGGGTCTTTTTCTGCCAATCCTGACTTGGTGCTACCATGTCAGTTGGTCTTTCTCACTTAAAAGGTGTCCTCCAGCTCTAATCTTAGAACTACTCTGTAACAGACTTGCCTGGACACGTGAGGTGTCACTGCCTGTGAAAGGCTGAGGTTCCCTCCATCCTAAGTCCGCCAAGGCCTCCTCTGGCTGGTGTTTGTCCAGGGTGCAGGCACCTGACAGAAGACCTGGACAAGGAGGGGTGAGGTGCTATTTTAGAGAAGCCTCCTAGTGCTTGAAAAGCACTGGTGGAAAGAGACGGCCTCTTCTTCTTTTTGGATAATGTCATGTTTGATGTGAGCCCAATACCGGAAGTTGCCATCTTGATACTAGGATCAGAGGGCACCTGAGGTACAGGTGGCATGCAGGGCCCACCAAGAATGTTGCAGAGAAATGGAGCAGGAGCCTGACACTGTCCCCCACCACCTCCCATCCCCAGGCCTGCCCACCACCCCACTCCTTGTCGTGGGCATGGCCAAGGGTCTTCCAGTTTAGGCAGCTGCCTATCCAGGTAAAAATTTTTGAAGTTTGATTATACATACTGTTTGCAGTGATGAATGGAAACGGACACTCTCATGCACTATCAAAGGTGAATAGGCACAACCTCTTTGGAATTCACTTTGCCAAAATATGAAGCATTTTAAATGCACACAACCAATGACCCAACTATTATACTGCTTAAAATTTGTTTCGTGGATAAACTCATTCTTTTTTAATAACTGACTTGGTAAGTCTCGTTAGGTCACAATTTATTTGACATGAGAATATTTATTCTCTACTTACATTCAGAGGTTTTGGCACCTTGAATGGCAGATATGGGCAGTCTGTAAATATGTGAATAAATAGCATCTCATCAGACAGATAAGGACAGAGTATTCTCTTCCACGGAATTCTTCCCTCCAGGTATTGTCTATCTGATACAACAATCTAAAACAAATAATGAATGAGAAGGATCGGCCCTTCTAAAACCGGGAAATACAAAACTCAAATCTGATGCTTTGGGTTTAGTCGCTTTACCTTGTGTAGACGCTAGATGGCAGCATCCGCTCATCTCCCCTGGCTGGGACGCTGACGCCCAAGGTGTCAGTTGCGGAAACTGGAGAGGTTCCGCAACTAGAAGAATCTGCCCCGTGCGGGCATTCATTCGTTCAAGCCCCGTGAGCAGGCAGGAGAATTCTCCCCATTTAAACAAACTCCCAGAGAACAGATCTGACCCATCTCTGGTCCGTTTACTCCATACATATAAATCAATACTAACAGCATTTGGGATTTTTTTGTTATTGTTTTTGTGAGATTTTCTGGGGGGAGAGGGGCTGTGATTTGTTTGGTTTTGAGGTTTGCCCTGACAGATGAGCCAGAAAAATGCCAGATATTTCCTAAGTGTTCCCAAAGTGCAACCACAGGTAGGCACTGCCTTGGGCTAATAGAGCTTCAAAAACACGTCAGCAAAAACACCAGCATAAGGAGATGTCCAAAAGGAGGCGCTTTGGGACACAAGTACGAGGCCTGGTCTCCTTCCACCCCACTGCGTGCAGGTGTGAGCATTGCCACGGCCACGGAGGGGGCGAGGGGCCTCTGGCCCCACAAGTTTGTGGGGGAGGTGCGGACCCCAGCTCCCCTGCCTGTCCACCTAGATCCTTAGCTTTAAAACCCCACTCACATACTGGAGAAAAGAAAACAATGGTAAGAGCAAAAGGATAAGAAAGCCAAAATGCAGGTAATGGAAATGGAGATAAATAAATCATCACAGAAGCAATTTAGACTAGAGACTTGAAAAACCCAGGGGTATCTGGAAGAAATGAGGTTCACTATAAACATGAAACCTCTGGGACCAAATGAAACTGTCTAGGGACGGCTCAAGCGCTCTCTCTTCCCCCACCACACATACACACACACACACTCACACGCTCACACATTCACATGCTCACACACTCACACACACTCACGCACACATGCTTACATACACACATGCTCACACACTCACACACATACTCCAAACTAAGTGTGGGGAAGGAAAGCTGGATAAAATTACCGTGCAAATGCAGAAGGGAAAAGGCGGATTGACAGACGAGTGGCTAGAAAAGAAAGCCTGCGATCCCCTCTTGCCAGCAAATCTGCCACTCTGGCTCCTCATCTCATGGAGGGAACAGAAGGCTCCGCCGTGGCGCTGGCTGTGGACCGGACCCAGCGCTGTGGGCAGAAGGTGCTGCTCCAAATCAAGGAGCCACGTCCGTGGAAGAAAGGACAGGTGGAAAGGAATTCTTCTAAGCAGCTTTTATGGAGGGTTTTGAAAATGAAGCAATACAGAGGAAAAGGACATGTTTAACACGCTCGAGGATTTGGGTTTAAGCTGCAATAAAGAAGCAACTTGGATAAGGAATTACCCCGGCGGCTCTTTCTACACAATCAGTGGAAAGATTTGAAGGACTTCGGTAATGACAGCAACTTCCAAGCCGCTCGCCATTGAAGTGAGGTGATTATCCAAAACATATCCTCCCTGGGGAGAAGTTTTGACAGGATTAGGGAAATGTAAGTTTAGCAACCACTCCGTCTGAACTGTATTCGGGTGTGGTTCCCCTGTAACCCGTGAGATGTGCACCTCACAGCAGGATGGGGCTTTTTACCTACTTTTCTTCTTTGAGTCTAAGAATCCACAAAGGTAAACAGTTAACGCTGCAGGGGCTGGACAAGCTCTTGAGATCACACAGTGACAGGACATGGGAGCCCCGAGCAGGCAGCATAGCTTCAGAAGAACTGAGTGAAAGGGCTTCTAGCAAAACTGCAGTTATTTGGGGGGAAATGGACAGTGAGATTGTGAGAATTAGGTTGAACTATAACTTGTATGGGATTAATTAAGCTTAATATTGCAGAAACCATAGTTTAAGGGAAAAAAATGGACATGTGGTCCAGCAAAGAATTTTTTCTGATTTGTAAGCTTATGTGTAAAAGTCTTTAAATAAGTCTTGAAATGAAGCCATTTGAATGAAGATAGTAGAATGTGTGTTAACAGCAGTTCCCTCTGTGGGCAGGGGGCTCGATCCTGCCGGGTGCTCTGGGAGGCAGTGTGGACACACCTTGGAGTTGGCTTCCTTGAGGGTGAGGACACTGGCTTTTCAGTCCCCAGCTCCTGTTAGCTGCTGTTGATGGCTGTTTCTGGTGGTGTCAACTTCCCCACACATGTAACAAACATGAAACAGGGCAAACAGAGAAAAAGCTTAGTGGGGAACCTCAGTGCTGGAAGTACAGCATCTTCAGAGGGTCCAGGAAGGGCCACTCCTGAGCATCTGCTATGCAGGTAGGTAAGAGAACAGGCTGCATGGTCACTGTAGAGTGTCATAATCACTCCGGTCTACGAACATATGAGATGATCCCAGAGATAACCAGAGGCACCCTGGACTGCCTGGTTCCATTGGTTTGGCTGCATTGAAAGCTGGCCCCAGTCCCAGGAAAACAGAGACACCTGCCTGGTCTCTGCTCTGTCCTTCAGAGCACAGTTGCTGTGTTTCTCTAACAGCTGGTTGGATTCATCCAGGTAATTCCCATTTGCTCTTTTGTCAGCAGGTATCTTTAGCTACAGTTTTGACTCTGGGTCACCAAGTTTGCCCCTCAGCAAGATGAAAATTGGGAAAGTGCTTTTTCCCCAGCCAGCCCAGAGGCCACCAGCAGTGCCCATCAGCCAAGGGCTTTGACCTTGGACGTTGGCAAGAGATGAGCCACAAGACATGCCAGGAAGGGCCAGTGAGTGTTGCTGTCTTGCTTCCTTCTTTTTTCTTTTTTCTCATGTCATCTGGGAGTTATCATGAATTCAAGCTAGCTTGAAATCATGTAGATCATGTCTATGTGCAGAATAAAAAAAGAACTATACTGTATTGGTCATTTAGTTTGTGGTTTACAGATACTTTCACATTCCTTATTTAATCTGAATTCAGATCTGCTCATATACTGGTATCCCTATCAAGTCTAGCAGTGTTAAAATGTAGATTTACAAACAGCACATGTACTCTTACGAATTCTTGCCACATGCTGCTATCCAAGTCTATCTCTCAACCGCCTTTGAAAATCTAAGACAAGTTTCTTTCAATTGTTTGCTTTTCTAGGGTCTGACGATGGATAATTTCTAAAGAGTTCAAAACAAAATCAGTTTGAGATTAAAATTATCAATCTTATTTTTTTTTGTTTCACAACAACTGCTGCTTTAAATGCTGACCCAGTTTGCTGTATTTATTGTCTTATCATTTGCCATAAATCTAGAGCCAATTATACCAGTTTTTCATACATTGCCCATAAAAAAAAAGCTACACTATTTCAGCTTCTCGACTGGTAGCTATTTTCATGAGAAAATTAGAAAACTTCCAACAAAGTGTCTGACTGATGGCTGCTACCTTAAGAAAGTGACAGGGCTGCACATGGAGGTGAGTTATGTGAGTGATGTTTCCCGGTTGGGGTCTGAAATTTCAGAATCTTGCTTTCAAAGTACAGGCAGTCCCCGTGTTACGGATGACTTGACTTACGGCATTCAGCCTTGGGGGCAGGTTCCCAAGGCTCCCCATGGGGATAATTTTATAATAAAATAATTAAATTAATAATTCAGGAGCTAGTTTCTTCCATGCATGTAAACAAATCCGCATGGTGTAAGCAAGTAGTTGGGGCAGCATCCTTACGCTAGTGGCTGGTCTCACAGATACATAGAGAAGCAGCTGATAGAAACACAAGAACACAAAGAACTGGAAGATTCAGAGCCAAGAAAGTTGAGGACAAAAGAATTAGCTGAAGCTTCTCATCTCATTGAAGCAGGATTTGCTAAGCTTGAGGAGCAAGAGCCTTACATTGAGCAGTTTACAAAGGTTTACTGTGCAGTTAGTGAGAATATCAGCTGCTACAAGGCCATTTATGATGAAAAAAAGAAAAACCCTAGATACCTTTTTCAAGAAACTGACTTCAGTGATAAGCTCCGCTCCTCCAGCAACAGAATCAAATCCTGATTCTCCAGCACCCACTCCATCCTCTCCGGAACCGTCTCTATCATCTTTGGTTAATGTCAGCTACCTTTTTGCCTCCAAAATGCCCCTTCCAGTGAGCAAGGCATTGATGCAACATTAGGTGAGTGTTAACCTTTAATATTCTTTTTTGAAATTTTTCCTATCTCCTATCTAAACTTTTTGTATGAGTTTGTTTTTATGTTCTGTTTGTTTGAATTAAAAGAAAGAGCACAATAGTGTCTATAACTTATCATGACCATACAGGGGTATTATTATTACTACCACATATGAGTCATTATAGTATTGTTATTATTACTGTTTATGCTGCATTGTTTATCAGGGATCCAAGTTACATACAAATCCAACCTAAAGATGTTCTCAGGAGCATATCTTGTCCATAAACCGGGGTCTGTCTGTATAGACATGCCCATTGGGTTTGTTGGAACATAACCCCATCCGAAGTTGAGGCATGTCTATACAGGCAGTCCCTGGCTTATGGACGAGATAGAACATCTTGTCTCTGAGAACGTCTTTAGGTTGGTAAGTCAAAAATGCATTTAATACACCTAACCTACCGAACATCATAGTTTAGCCTAGTCTCCCTTAAACGTGCTCAGAACATTTACATTAGCTTACAGTTGGGCAAAATCATCTGGCAACACAGTCCACCATATAGTATCAGAGTATTAGTTGTTTACCCTCGAGATTGTGTGGCTGATGGAGAGCCACTGCCCAGCATTGAGATTATCATACCACAAATCACCAGCCTGGGATAAGATTAAAATTCGAAGTACTATTTCTACTAAATGCCCATCACTTTTGCACCATCATAAAGTTGAAAAATCATAAGTTGAACCATTGTAAATTGGAGACTGTCTATAGTTGGTAATTGGTGAGGCAGGCCAACAAAGACATAAGTATAAATAAAAGTAATATTTTATGAATAGTGTACATATTCATTTCTTCAAAAATATTTTCAAATGTTTAGCAAGTATCAGATATGCATTAAGTACTTGTCTGGGTGCTGAGGGAACAAAGACAAAAAGTCACAGCTTTTGCCATCAAACAGGGAAGATGTTGCAGACAGGGGAGCAAGTGTGCAAAGGCACAGAAGAAGGAAATTAGTGAAATGGAACTGGTCCGACACTTCTGTTCTGCTGAGGCGTGAAGAGGAGGCCAGGAGTAGCAGAAGTGAGGCCAGGCAGGTGGGCAGGAGAGAGGGAAAGGCAAACTCGCCCACCTTGTGATGAGCTGGGTTGCTAAGCCCCCGGCACTGAGCATCCCCAGGGGATGTGAGAGGGTGACCCGCTCTTGCTGAGAGGATGCTTACTCTGGCTGTACGTGGAGGGCACCACCAGAGGCAAGATGCTCGGTGGAAGATCCATGGCACTGGGCCGGAGGGTAAGTGGAGAGAAGGCAGGAGGTGCACGTGGGAACTACCCCTGAGGCAGATGAGGCCAGGCTGGGGGGACAATTTGCAGATTCAAGAAAAGTTGAAGCCAGGGTAACTCTCGGGCTTCTGGCTTGGGCAAGAGGTGCAAGGTGAGGTGCTTCATGGAAATGGGGGAGAGTAGAGGGAGCCGGACTGAGGAGACCATATGTTCAGCCATTGACACCTTGAATGGGTCACATGCCTCAGGGGCCGGCCAGTACATCCACGTGCTGGAGTTCAGGACCAATGTCTAGGTGGAAAAGGAAGAGGTGGTGGCCACGAGCGTGTGAGTAGAATTTGAAGTCATAAGTGTGAATCAAATTGCCCAATTCTGTAGAACAAGTTGGGGAATGAGGGCTGAAGATTGAGCCCATAAGGAACCTGGGTGAGGCCCCCAGAGGGAGAGGAGGACGTCGTGTTAAACCTTTACAAGGATGTTGCAGACACAGGGCGCCCGGCCCGGCTTCACCCTTCATTCCTGAACGGACCGACCTTGTTTCTCTCACTCCTCTGTCTGCTGTCCCCTCCCAGATTCCTTGGAAGCAAATCCCAGACGTCATGGCATTTCATCGCTAAAAGTGTGAGTGTGCAGCTCCGGAAGACAGGGACTCTTATTTAAAACACAACCTGAGTTTTTGTCTGTTTTGTGGGTCTCTATCAAGCTTTCATCATCTGAAGGGATGTTCTTTTGCTCCTATTCTCTGTGTTTCTTATGATAACTTTGGAGGGTTCAGCCGTGACTCTTTTTTGTTGTTTTTTATGACTATGATTATGATTTTTTTTAGTGGAAAGAGTTTTTCTGAACATGTTGGCAGGAGCAGGGAGCCAGCATGGCTTGTCTAGCATCTGTTGTTTTTGCAAAGTGGTCAAAAATGGCCGTGAGCTGGGATCCGCCTCCTCTGCTTTTGTTTCTTAATTGGAAAATAATAACTGTGTATATTTCTAGGGTACAATGTGATGTTTTGATCTATGTTTACATTGCAGAAAGATTTAATCAAGCCAATTAACATCTCCGTCACCTCACCACATTATCGTATTGTTGTGGCGAGGACATTAACAATCTATTCTTCTAGCACTTTTGAAACAGGCAATGCAATATTATCAGCTGCCACCCCTTGCTGCTACCTAGGCCTTCTCTTCTCTTTATTCTTATTGTCCCTGGCTGTCTCTCTAATTGGATTCTACTTGCAATGTTTCCCTCCATGAGGATCTCTGTTTTGGAATGGAGTTGAATTTGTTGGTTTGTTCAGTGGATAGGCCCAGCTTCTCCAACACCCTCAGACCTATCACATCGGTCTCTTGGGCAGGAATGTTGCCAGTGCCCTCTCAGGGTTCGCTTGGCCCACCCACCCTGCACAGGGTGGCTACTAGAGAGGGGGGGACTGGGACCACCTTCCCTCTGCTTCCTGCACACAAGTGCTGATGCCAGGCTGGTCCAGGGCGGGAGGTGGTCCTATCCCAAGTGCTTGTACTCAGGGCATGTGGGGATTCCTTACTGCCCACCCAGTTCTCTGGGGAATGTTGTACTATCTGTCAATGGAAAAAAAATCCAAATTCTTTAAAATAATTTAAAGAGGTTTATTCTGAGCCGAATGTATGTGAACACCAGCACGGAGAGCCTGGATTCAAGAGGTCCTGAGAAAATGTGCCCCAAAGGGCCAGGTTACAGTTTGGTTTCATACAGTCATGGAGATGGGAATTACATGTAAAATCATAAACCAATGCGTGAAAAGTGAACATTGGTTGAGCCCAAAAAGGTGGGACTTCTCCAAGCAGGGGAATACAGCTTATAGGTTGGTCCAAAGATTCTTTGATTTGTAATTGGTTAAAGAAATACGGCTTTGTCTAAAGGGTTGAAATGTTTTAAGTTAAGATAAGGAAGTCTGTTGATCAGATGCAAGTCACCAAATATATACTGGACTCCAGTGATCTGTTAAGTAAATTGGTGGCCTGCAGGTGTGGTTTAACTTTTGTCTCGAGTGGCCTTAGACCTGTTAATGATTTAGTATCTTGTTGCTACAAAGAGTAACTCCAAAAGGGAGGGGTGTGTCCAACCTCCCTTCTCCTCATGGCTGGCAACTCAGTTTTAAGGTTTGTCTGGGGTCCCCTTGGCCCAGAGAGGGTCCTTTCATTTTGCTAGGGGGCTTAGGATTTTATTTTAGTTCACATATCCTAGGTGCTTTGTTTGCTTTTATGGGGAAATCCTGGAAATTCAAAGCCTATCAGGCTGCCCCATCCATCTTTCCTGTATTATTTATAGAGGAGAGTGCAGGAGAGGGGAGAGAGGAGTGTGAGATGCCAAGAAGCTTAGTTAAAGCGAGTGTAATAATGGGCTCACTTTTGTTAAATCATTTAGCCTAAAGCTTCCCCCTTACATATTTTAAGTTCAGCCTAGAGGTTTCTCCATATGTGGTGAACTATAACCTACTGGATGGATAAACAGGCGGTAACCTGCTCTCGTAACAAGTAGCCAGTGTCAGCCAAACACAGCAGCGGAGTTTCAGCCACTCACAGGCGGCCAACTGTTCAAAGCCTGTTCAAATAAGGCAAGTGCCCAGCTGTAGCCAGTCGAGCTGTTTCTGTACCTCACTTCTATTTTCTGTGCATAATTTCCTTCTTCTGTCTGTACATGGTATCTGCCCATGTGGCAGCCCCAGTGTCCTCTGAACCTATTCTGATTCAGGTGGAGAAGGGGGGTGGGGGGTTGCCCAATTTGTGAATTATTCTTTGCTCAATTAAACTCTATTAAATTTAATTTGTCTAAAGTTTTCCTTTTAACTCTTTCTTTGTAGCTAAGATATTATTGTTGTTAAATATCTATGCCTCACCACTATCACCACCACCACCACCAGTTTTTGAACTTTTTGCAGGGAAGCTATCATATTTTATTCATCTTTCTATCCCCGGGGCCTCTTATGCTACCCATCATGTAGAGAGACACAATCCGTCTTGGCTGCATTGAATAAAAGTGATGTGTCTTACTGGAAACTGGGATTCTACCCACTTTTTTCCCTGCTGGGGCTAGACAACTGCTAGGAAATAAAAGACGTGTGTCATCCATAATGTTTGTAGTTCGAAACACATTTTCTTTTCCTGAAGGGCAAGTAACAGTTTAATAGACCAAGGAGACCCGAGGTCAAGTAATTAAAGAATTTAAATTTAAAAGACCCTAATTGGTAACCTTTACCCATGGCTGCTTCCTATTTTAGAAAATGAATTGGTGTAAGTTTTCAAAATTGCATTTTTAAAAGTCAGTGCAGAAACTATAGCAGTTACGATAATTTCTTTTGTTTAATTGCTACTTTGCAGTCTGCAAACTTGCTTTGCACAGATCGTCGTATGTGGGGCTCGCAGCATCTGTGTGAAGAAGGTGGGCACGTGAGACAAGCTATATTAATGCCAAGAATTAAATACCTCTTAAGGGACCAAGTCTGGATTTAAGCTCAGTATTCCAGGAACAACACAGTGTCTCTAAACCCTCATTCACATAGCACAATTTCCTCCTTCTGTACCCAGGTCAAAAGTGTTCAGGGGAGCTGAAGAGAAACGGCAGGCCAAAGCCGCAGCTCTGACTCACTGCGCCCCCCTCCCCTGTTCCCATCAAGGAACATGCAGGCCTGGCCCCTTGATCCAAGGATGTGGTGGAGGAAGTGGTTCTTTTTTTTTCTTCCAAGCCCTACATTTTTTGCCCACAGATATCACTCATTTTTCCTAGAGAAGGTTTTGCTAACAACTGCAACTTCTAGAGAAATAATTTGCAATGAAAAGAATTTCTTTTGTGTTCTTCTCAAAATGTGCAAGACACTCCCATTTGGCTTGCCAGTTATAAGATTGGGGTCTTAGCAGAGAAAAAGGGCAGGAATGCCTATTTGGTAGGTAAAGGACAGTCTTGGTCATCTCCGTATTCTAAAAAGGGGCTTCTCAAATTTGAAAGAGCAGTGGATCCTATTAAAATGCACATTCTGATTCAGGGAGTCTGGGAAAGAGCTCCAGAGGCTGCACTTCTCATAGCCTCCCCGGCTCTGTCAATCATACAGACCACACTTGGAGGAGCAAGGCTCCAACCAGTGGCTCCCAAACTTTAGGGAAGTCAGAACCACCTGGAGGCCTTGTTCCTATTCAAACTGCTGGTCCAGCAGGTCTGGGTGGGGCTGGGGAATTTGTGTTTGTAACAAGCTCCCAGGTGATGCTGACTCTGCTGGTCAAAGGACACACTTTGAAACCCACTGCTCTAGTGTATTTGTTAATGATGTTTGTCAACCTTAAATGATGAGATTCAGAAAATATGATCAATTATAGAGTTTGAGTGCAAAGCTTGAGGATGGCCACCTGGGAACTCTAAACAAATAGAGTCCATGTTCCAAAGTGGAGAAGTTAAGGTTGCACTTATATACAAATTTTAGCAGGATTACAACATTTTCCATACAAGACCGGTCCATACTCACAGCACATGAACAAGATACATAGTCATCAGTTCGGCCAAAGTCAAAGTGAAGAAGAAAATTCTACAAGCTCCAAGATGAACGCATCAAGTAACTTACAAAGCAAAACCCATCAAACTTAACAGCAGACTTTTCTGCAAAAACCTTACAAGCCAGAAGGGACTGGGGTCCCATCTTTAGTATTCTTAAACAGAATAACTGTCAGTCAAGAATTTAGTATCCTGCAAAACTAAGTTTCATAAATGAAAGAGAAATAAAGTCTTTCCCAGACAAGTAAATGCTAAGGAAATTTATCACCACTAGACCTGCCCTACAAGAAATGCTCAAAAGTGCTCTAAACACTGAAAAGAATGGCTGACACTCACCAGTGTAAAACAGTAACACAAGGGAGAATACAGAGCAACTAGGTGACAATCAACATGATGACTGCAACAGTATCTCACTTAACAGTATTAACATTGAATATAAAAGTTATAAATGCCCCATTTTAAAAATATAGATTGATAGAATACATAAAAAACCCACAACCCAAATATATGCTGTCTCCAAGAAAATCATTTAATTCATAAGGAGTCACATAGACTCAAGGTAAAGGGGTAGAAAAAAATATGCCACACAAATGTAAACCAAATATGAGCAGGAGTAGTGACTCTTATATCAGATAAAACAGACATTAAATCAACAATGGTTTAAAAAAAAGACAAAGATGGTCATTATACAATGATAATAGGATCAATTTAACAAGAAGATATAACAATCCTAAATATATGTGCATCTGACAACACAGCTCCCAGAGTCATAAAACAAATACTACTAGACCTAGTAATGAAATGAAATAAACAGCAATATAATAGGATTGAGGACTTCAACACTCCACTGACAGAACTCAACAAATCATCAAGGCAGAAAATCAACAAAGAAACACTGGGCTTAAACCATACTCTAGAACAAATGGATCTAACAGACATTCACAGAACGTTCTACCCCAAAACTACAGAATATACATTCTTCTCATCAACACATGGAACATTTTCCAAGATAGACCATATCTTAGGCCACTAAACAAGTCTCAGAAACTTTTTAAAAATCAAAATCTCACCATGTATCTTCTCAAACCACAGTGGAATGAAACTAGAAATCAATTCCAAGAGGGACTCTCAAATCTATACAAACACATGGAATTTAAACAACCTGCCAATAAATGATCTTTGGGTCAATGAAGAAATCAAGATAGAAATAAAAACATTTTTTGAATTGACTGACAATGGCAACACCAGCTACCAAAGTCTCTGTAATACAGCAAAAGCAGTGCTAAGAGGGAAGTTCATAGCACTAAATGCCTACATCAAAAAGACAGAAAGATCACAAATTAACAACCTAATGTCACATCTCAGGGAACTAGAAAAACAAGAACAAATCAAACCCAAAGATAGCAGAAGACAAGAAATAACAAATATTAGGGCAGAAATAAATGAAATTGAAAACAAAAATAATAAAAGATCAATGAAATGAAAAGTTGGTTCTTTGAAAAGATAAATAAAATTAATAGACCACTAGCTAGATTAATGATGAAAATAAGAGAGGTAATTTAAATAAGCTCTATCAGAAATGAAAAAGGAGACATTACAACTGATACCAAAGAAGTACAAAAGATCAACCAAAACTACTATGAACACCTTTATGCACTCAAACTGGAAAATATTTTTGGAAACACACCCCTCCCAGTCTTGAATCAGGAAGAAATAGAAATTCTAAACAGATCAATAACAAGTAGTGAAATAGAATCAGCAATTAGAAAATCCCAACAATGGCAACAACAACAAAAAACCCAGGACCAGATGGCTTCACAGTCAAATTCTACCAGACCTACAAAGAACTGGACCTAACCTACTGAAACTGTTCCATAACATGAAGAAAGAGGGAATCCTCTGTAACTCATTCTATGAAGCCAGTATCACTCTGATATCAAAACCAAGAAAGAGCATAACAAAAAAAGAAAACTACAGACCAATATCCCTCATGAACATAGATACAAAAATCCTCAATAAAATACTCGCAAACCAAATCCATAGCACATCTAAAAGATAATTAACCAAGATCAAGGGATTTCATTCTAGGGATGCAAGGTTGATTCAACATACACAAATCAATAAATGTGATTCCCTACGTATACAGAATTAAAAACAAAAACCATATGATCATCTCAATAGATACAGAAAAAGCATTTGATAAAATCTGACACCCCTTCATGATAGAAATCCTTAACAAACTAGGCGTAGAAAGAACATGACTCAAAATAACAAAAGCCATATATGACAAATCTACAGCATATATCAGACTGAATGGAGTGAAGTTGAAAGAATTCCCCTAAGAACTGGAACAAGACAAGTATGCCCATTTTCACCACTTCTATTCAACGTAATACTGGAAGTTCTAGCCAGAGCAATCAGCAAGAGAAAGAAATAAAGGGCATCCAAATTGGAAAAGAGGTCAAACTATTCCTGTTTGCAGATGGTATGATTGTAAATCTAGAAAACCATAAAGACTCCTCCAAAAGAATCCAAGAATTGCTAAATAAATTCAGTAAAGTCTCAGGTAATAAAATTAATGTACACAAATCAGTAACATTTCTATAATAACAGCCAAACTGAAAATCAGCCTCTCGAGTAGCTGGGACTACAGGTGTGCACCACCACAGCTGGCTAATTTTGTTTTTTTTTTTTTTGTAGACACAGGATCTCACTATGTTGCCCAGGCTGGTTTTGAACTCCTGGGCTCAAGCAATCCTCCTGCCTTGGCCTCCCAAAGTGCTGGCATTAAAGGCGTGAGCCACCACACCCAGCCCCTGTGTACCAAACTATTTTAACAAATATTTCAGTCTTAAACAATGTGAACTGCTCATTGGTAAACATCTGAATATCGCTGATATTAATAGAACCATATAGAATTTTAACTTATTCCATCATACAATGGTTTACGATTAAAGTAAATAAAAACTTTTGAACCAATTATCCATGAACAATTTTATTTAACAAAATTCTCAGACTAATACCAATCTCCTGATTTGTTTTCCAAAAATCTTTGTTACTTACTCTGTACTATCAGTGAACTAGTTAGTACTAAACTTATCCTCACAGTGGAATTTTACTGTATTCGTGTCAGAATTGATAACTGATTTCCCCCTTTTCTATACTATTTCCTACTTCTTGCTAGTTGTACAGTGTTGCCTTGATTAAATACTTTTACCCTGAGAATGGCTGAACTTTTACAAAGTATTTATTAAACTAACAAGTGTGCTTTTTTTTTCAAGGCTAACTGGAAATAGCAGAACTTTAGGTTCTCTTCACTAAGAATTTCAAATATTTCTCTCTCAAGAGCTACTTAAACATATTTTTTCCTTCCTCTATGTTTATTATAGTTCATACTTTAGAGAGAAGTTCCAGAGATAGAAGAATCAAAGTAAGCTCTATTTATATGCTGTTACTTATCTTTTTAAAAATTTTGTATGAAAGATGGAAAGTTATTTTTTAAAAAGAGAAAAATTTGAATTCTTTCCTGGTGAATATGTCTAATATTCCAGACTTTTAACTGTACTTGGATTTTGTTATCATCACAATTTCCAAACATGATTTTATTTTATTTTCCTTTGATTTATTCCACCTCATAAAGAAAAATCCTCTGAAATTTACAGAGGGATAGAGCAAGGCCACGGTCCTATTCCATATGCTTAAGGCCAGAATGAAATGAAAACATGAGCAGGCAAAGCCTGCTCTCTGGGGCTTCTGCTTTCGGATCCCATCTCCTCTTCAGCGGCCTCACCTCTCCTTCCTCTTCTTTGACACTACAGTGCACTCTTCCTTCCCTTGCCCTCCTATTGTCAGCATGCTGCCTTTTTGGAAATCATCTGATCAAACTAAATTATACAATAGAAATTACTGACAGCTGCAAAAATTAATCCATCCTCTACCCCTTGCATCTAATAGAAGGCAATTCATTAACAATGGGCACAGTAGATGGTAGAAGGGGCAAGAATGTTGCTCTCCAAGAACTGGGCAAGGAGGCAATGGAATGGTCCCCAAGAGCCATGCCCCCACCTCCCAACAGAGCAATCTCCACGTGGCCGCCACCTCCATCACTCACTCCACACATGTGTCTTGTGCAACACATCTGATTGTGGAAATCAGACCTCATGCCGCACCTTAGCTGCAAGGGAAATTGGCAAAGGTAGAGTGGGTTTTGTTTTTTAACTGTGGGAAGGCAGGACTCACAGTGTGAGAACTATCAAAATGTAGAAACAGTTTCAAAAGGCATTGGGCAGCCACACATGACTGATTTCCACTACAGGTGAGAAGACAAGACTGATTTATCTAAAAGCTACATAACTTGCCCAAGGACACACAGCCAATGAGTGACAATCTGGGACCTCAAGAGGTTCCTAACATTGCACTATACAGCTCCATGGGGTTGTTCAGCTGGGGGGGTGGGAGGGTGGGTAGGTATATATATTAGCCAGGCATTCATATGTTTATGATACATATAAACATATATAAGCAGTGCCATACATTAATATATTTATGATATATGAGAGGCATAGCAACACAGACCAATGAGGGAAAGGATGCACTCCATCATACCTGGGGTGGGAACAATTAAGTATTCTTAGGGGGCAAACAATGGCTCACCATTCTCAAATAGCAACTCCAACTGAATTTAAGACCAAAATCTGAAAGGTAAAACAACAGATTTTAGAAAACAATACAGAAAAATATTACAAAAAATAATGCAAGAAAAGTATCTTCATGATGTCTTAAAAGATTTCTGAAAGTATAAACAAGCATTAACTGAAAGTACTAACAATAAAAGAAAAGATTGATAAATTGGACATTAAAATTAAGAATTATTTTCATCAAAAGTTACCAAGAAGAGCCTTTTGCACTTTCTTTTCCAACAAACGAATTCTTTCCAGAATATATAATATATTGCTTCTTCACCTTTTGACTAAGCTCAAGTGCAGAATATATAATGTACACCAATAAATAAAAAAACACAGAAAATAGAAAAAATGTGCAAAACCCTTGATCTGACACAAGGAAGGAAATGCAAATGGCCATTAATTACATGAAAAGGTGCTCACCCTCACTAGTAGTCAAAGAAATGCAAATTAAACCACCATTATTATATTCCCACTCAGTAGACCAAAACTTAAAAGTCTGAGAAATATCATGTTTTGGGGAAGATGTAGAGAAAGGGAATCTTCATGCACTGCTAGCAGGAGTGTAAACTGGTACAAACACTTTAGAAATTGGTTGGCATTACATAAATGAAATGTATATACATCTTATGGGCCAGCAATTTCACCACAAGATATGTACCTTTGGGAGATTTTTGCACTTACATGTATGTATTAGAACACTTTTAAGAATGTTAATATCAGCATTGCTTGCAACAACACAAAACCAGGAACAACCAACAATAGAATGGGAAAAGAAATCTGGTATGTTCATGCAATGAAGTAGTATAGAGCAATGAAAATGAATCAACAAAAGCAACACAAAACGACATGGACGAATCTCACAAACACAACGTTGAGATACAAAAAGAGACCAAAAAGAGACATAAGGGAGCTACAGAGAAGTATATACCATTTTATTCCATTATATAAAATTCAAAACAAGGCAAAGTAAAATATGATGCTTAGGGTTGTGTCAATAGCTGGACACCTATAAAGAAAATTAAAAACAATGTTTGTCATCAATATCAGCATGATGGTGACCTCTGGGGACAAGGAGAGGGCCTGAGTCAGACAGGGGCCCCTTGGTGGACTTCTGGGATGCTGGCAGTATTCTATTTTTTGACCAGGCAACAATTATTTGGGTGTTTCCCATCATGATTAGTCATTATAATATACACACAATATTTGTAAGTTTCTGCATTATGTCTTCACAACAAAACATAAAACGCTGAAGAGAGGGAACATGTTCATCAGAAGAGGAATAGCCACCCTAGAAAGAAAGACCACGTCCGTCAAGGAGCAGAGAGTCATAAGTGGGACGTCAGGCTCAACCCAGGCAAGAACCTCTGCACACAGTTCATCTGTTGCGTTCTTGTGACGTGTGTGGTGCAGCTGTCAATTGGGATCCATAAAGGAAGATGTCTTACGTACCCTCTTTTCCTTTCCAATTGTGAGTATATTCATCTATTCATCTCTCTCCCTCGACAAAATATTTATTGATGTTTATCACTATGTGAGACACTAGGGATATTATACTAAGCAGGATAAATACAGCCAAGGTTCGCAAGGACTCAAGAGTGTGGCAGGAAGGCAGATAATTTAAAGTCGTTTCAATGATTCTAAGAGAAGTAATGCATGCCTCTCGGCCTTAGCGCCATCTTTGTAGAAACTCCCGCGCCATGAGAGCCAAGTGGAGGAAGAAGCGAATGTGCAGGCTGAAGCGCAAAAGAAGAAAGATGAGGCAGAGGTCCAAGTAAACTGCTTGCTTGTGCACACGTGAAGGCCACAAGATCGGAAACATGGAACGCCAGAGACCGGGGACACTGGTACAAGTTATTGGACTGCATGTCTAGAACTTGCCTCTCAGTGGATCTAGAACTTCACTGCCATCCAGTCGCCAAAGCCACCTCTGAGAGACCCATGTTGCTCATACCAAAACAGTCCCTACTGGTCCTTTGCCCTGGACCTGACATACTGGACTAATTCTGTTCTCAGTTGTGGCCGAGTGTAACAAGTATACAATAAATCACCTGCTGTTTCAGCTGAAGAATCAAAAAATAAATAAATAAAAAAATAAAAGAAGTAATGCATGTAAGTACTTTTCTCAGTGCCTGGCCCAGAGTGGACCCTCATGGTATCTCCTGTAGTTACTGCTATTTTATAAAGTTGGCAGCACGGGCTGATTGCTGTACCACTAAGCAACTTTCTGATCGTTAGACTTGGTGTACAATTTGGCTTTCAAGAGAACGTACTGTTGAGGTCAATGCAATTAATTACTCAGGTATCTTGTCAGTTGTATCGTTCAATCTGAATTAACACGTAGCATTCTGATTTCAGAACTCCTTCCTGAGAGCGTGCTCAGCGCGAGCTCCTGCCACACCTAGAACTGACCAACACCGAGAACCACGGGATCAAGTTTCCAAGGCTGCAGGACCAAGAACCGGTGTAAGTTCAATATGGTAGATGTCTCTTGGCTAACAAGTCTAAAACCAGCAATTTTCAGCTAAAAAGTGCTGAGGAGCCAACTTCCCAGTTCACCCCAATGGTTAATGCTCTCATGTGCCTGTTCTTCCCCTTTGGGCTGGGTGTGATGCGAGATAAGGGAAAGCTGGCGAGAGAGTTGGCTTGAGTTATGTTAATCTCCCTGAGCTAAGGAAGGAGTAACACCCGGCATTTTTTTTCATATAATAAGTCAAAAGGAGGTCAGGAAGACTAGGTGATTTTGAAGAACCTAAAAAGAGCTTACAAAGGACTGCAGACTTGTGCTTAGAGCTGTAATGAAGGATTACCCCTTCATAGCTGTGTTTTGACCAGTAGGAAGCGATTTAGTATATCCCTTTATCTCGGGGTTGGCTCATGTTTTCTATAAAGGTTTAGAAAGCAAATATTTTAGGCTTTGCAAGCCATATGGTTTCTGTCACAATCATTCAACTCAGAGATTATCACACAAAAGCAGCCATAAACAATATATAGACCAATGGGCATGGTTCTGTTCCAATAAAACTTTATTTATAAAAGCAGGTGGCAGGCAAGATTTGGCCCACAGGCCATGGTTTGCCAACTCCTGCAGTTTATTAAATAGGGTATATTACAGACTCAAAATGTATACTGGTTTCAAAAACAAAACATAACTCTGACAACCATCAGAAGTCAAATGTAGGCTTCTCTGTTACTAAAATCACATATGCAAAATTCTCTCAGTTTAAAAGAGGGTTTCTCAGCATCTATTAACATTTGGGTTGGACAATTCTTTGTCTTGGGGGCTGTCCTATGTGCTGTAGGATGTTTAGCAGCATCCATGGCCTCTACCAATGAGATGCCAGTAGCATCCCTCCCTCCTGCCAAGTTATGACAATCAAAAATGTCTCCAAACATTACCAAATTGCCCCTGGGAAGCAAAATTGCCCCCTGTTGAGATCTACTGATTTAGAAAGATGCCAAGTTCCAAATGCCAAGTTCCCTGTGTCGAGACACTGACATACCAAACTGTGCTAATCCATCAAATGCCAACTATCAATAGGAAACTTCTCCCCATCCTTCCAGAACCACTTCAAGTTTTCCTCTTCCATGATACTCCCTGGATGTTCTGCTTTCCCCCTTCCACAGCACAAATTCCACAGGAAACTGGAATATTAGCAGAGCCCTTCTGAAAACAAACTCAGCCCAGTGGGCACCTCCCTAATGGGAGAGAGGTGTGAGCCCTGCTAAAAACTCCTCGTGACAGGGACTGAGATGAGCAAGCTGCTCCGGCAGTGGGTGCTGACAGATCTCTGCCGGGCTGGCAGCCAGGGCAATGAGGAGGGGAGGGCCTGTGCTTCGCAGCTCACGCTGCCTTGATTGACTATTTGCCAGAGTGTGCCAATGGCTGCTCACTGCAGATGCAGGGCAGGTTGTCCCTGCAGATGTCCCACAGCCCACAGGCTGCCAGGGCACACGCACCATGTGTGCCCCATTCTGCACACAGGTACTCTTGAATGAGCATTACAGCCAGCAAGTGCCTAGAGGCTGCCTAACTGAAGCTCTGTGCCCTCACCCCCGTCCAGGGTCTGAGACCTGGACACTGATCTGGCTCACACCCTCTGTGGGCCAGATCTCCAACAGCTGAGCCCCTGCCTTATTTCCTCAAACCTTTGTCCCTGTCTTATCGCCACACCAAGCTGCCCACGCTCCTGTGTGACTAGACCCTGAATTAGCCCAAGTCCGTCCCAGTACAGGTTGGGTCTCCGCTCCCTCTGTCTACACGTCCTCACACTGCCCTCTTGCTGCAAAAGCTGCCTGTCTTCTGCAGCTACATTCCTTCCTGTGCTCTGCGGGGCCCTCCCCGGGTTGCTTGCCTGTCTTCGTGGGCCTGTTGGCATCTGGGCTTATTCTTCTGCGGAATACTCTGAACTTTCCCTAAACTGCCATAGGCAAACCTATCCCTGCTGACACCTGGAAACACCACCATGGTTGGGAACCCATTCTTGGTTTGAGCTGGTTCTATGCCAAGGGTGAGCTAAAATTGATCTGTAGTATAAATTTACCTGGAGGGGAGTCAGGTAGAAGGATCTGTACCAGGTTTTCCATCACAGTACATGGGATCTTTGGAAACAACACCTGGTCCTAAGCCACAACACATCCAAGAATGGCCTGGCCAGGAACGCACGTTGTGGGGAAGCAGGATAGGATCCCTTCTTGGCATCCTTGGGACCAGAAGCAGCAGTAGGAGCAACTTCTAGGAAAGATCTTGGTGTTGCCTCTCCTTCACTCACTGTCTCCTCACCACGTTCGCCTCCCCTCCCTCAGAGTGCGGTCCCCAGGCAGCACTTGCAGTGTCTCCTGGGAACTTAGCAGAAATGAAAATTCTCAAGCCCCACCCCGACCTCCTGAATCAGGAACTCTGGCCAAGGGTCCCAGCGTCTGTGTGTTAACAAGCCCACCAGGTGATTCTGATGCATGCTCAGGTCTGACACTGTCCCCACTGGTCTACGCCATGGAGTCATAATGCTGAATGGTTCCTTCTAAACCAATGTTTCCCAAGTCCAGTTGCACATTGTAATCACCTGGTATCTGGGGGTGAGGGGAGCAAGGTGGGAGGGATGGAAGGAGAGATGGAGGAAGCCCTGATACCCAGGCACAACCTAGACCTTTTGAGTCTGAATCTCCTATGTTAGGATCCAGGCATTCGTGTATTTGTTTTTCAAGATCCCAGGTGATCTTAATGTGTAGCTGAAAGGTTGAAAATTATTGATCAAGGCCAGTAATTCTGAACCCTGACTGCACTTTACAAACACCTGGGAGCTTTAAAAAATGCAAGTGCCCAGGTTGCACCTGAGACCATTCACATCTGCATCTCTGGGGGGTGGGACCCAGGCATCTTGGCATTTTACACTACCCAGGAGATTCCAATGGACAGCCACATCTGCAAACCACTACTTCAGGCCAATCCCCTCCTGTGCCGTGTATCTTTAACACGTGGGATGACTTGGCTAGAGATGAAGTCCCAAGAGGTAAACACCACAGACAGCAATTTAAAATGAAGTGGGTGGGCCAAGTCGCATTCTCTGGTGCAGCCAGCCCTCATCAGAGCTCTCAAAGTGTGCTCTGAAGAGGCTCCAAGAGAGGAGGAGGAGGCCCCGGCAGCAGGAGGCCCAGTCCCCGCCCCGGTCCTCATGCCTGGCTTCAGTCTGTTTAACACACTGGGCTTTAGTTCAAAAAATGTTTGTTGTTGGCCTCACAGCTGGGGGAAAAAATGATATAACTCAAAAGACAAACAAAAAAGTCAAATAATTAATAAATCAAAAAATTAAAAGGCACTGGTATAATAATAAACCTATTGGTAATTGTTAATCCTGAGTGCTTCCTATGTGCCAGGTGCTGCTGTAGAACTTCTCATGGATTAACACAAAATCCCATAATACTACTATGATGCAGATTTTTACAGAAAGGAAACCTAAGCACCGGGGGACCAAGTGCCTTTTCCAAGGAGACTCAGGGAGTGAAGTGTGGAGCTGGGATAAACCCAGGTAGTGTGTGTCAATCCACGCAGTCGAGTCATTATTCCAACTCTGCCAGGATACACTTGTCTTCAGAAATCGCTGTCAGGTTCACCCTCTGAAAATCGTCCGCAAGCTTGCGAAAGGCACAGTACGTGGTCACCAAACATCTGCTGTACCAAACTGGAAGAGGAAGCTCCCTGGCTTCCTGAGGCACACCCTGGGGGCTTGTGGGGCTTGTTCATGATGCCATCTTGTGAGCCAGGCAGTGACTGCCTTTTTTCCTGGCTGTATTTTTTCAGGACATTCATACAGCGAACAGCCCTGAAAGATAGATGCAGTGTCTCTTCTGGAGCAAGGCAGGCCTGCTTACTCACCATTAGCAAAGACTCATGAGCTTGGGATTCCTCTTCTATGACATGCCCCAGGTGTCATCTTCTCTTGACCCTGTGGGAATCAGCATCAAATACTCTGCCTACCACTCACTGCTGTGAGCAATAAGCTTTCCTTAATTTCTGGACCAGGAATTGTGTTTTCTACCAACATCCATGAAAGTGTGGCAGGCTAACTTTTTGCTCGCAAGTAGGGAAAAGTCCCTGCTCTATCTGCAACAGACTCTTCACAGGTCTTGACAGTAAGTCTATAGAATTCTCCTTCCAGCTCTGAAATCTTGTGATTCTATTAATACGATTACAGTTTTGACCAGTGAATCTGAGGACAAGATCTCCTACTTGAAGTTGGGTCTGCAGACCTTGTGACTTCTCTAGGAAACTCTTGGACATTCCATGACTCATGGTATCTGATTGTCTGTAGAGCCAAGTACTCTTGCTGTAAATGTTTCTCCCTCCACTCTCAATTGACTGGTCATTGCAGCAAATAAAAAAGAGCTGTTGCTGCACCACAGTCCATTCCAAATGCCTGTGTAGGTTATCTGGGTATAAAATAACTAGACTAGATGGGGGAGGCCTATGCCTGCAACAGGGAATTGTTACTTTTTATGTAAAGAATTTTCCTTGTTAAAAACTGAATTAAAGAATAGTCAGTGAACCCCTTCTCCTTTGCAAATTAACCTTCTCAGAACACTAAGTTTTCAGAGAGGTCCCTGGAAAAAGGGAGAGTATTAAAGACTCCCTCATTACACTAGTCACTGGGAAGTAAACGGAACATGGCTTGTTTGAGCTAAAGATGAGGTTCTCAGGATGTGACACGATTCATAAAAAATAAACAAAGTTATTTGTTTAATTTTAGAGAAGTTGGGAATTAAGAGATATTATCAAAGATCACAGATTTCACCCTTATCCCATGCCCTCCCCAAATCCATCTCTTTAGATCTTTCTTAAAGGCCTTGGATTTAACATCAGTTCCTCATCTATTCCCCAAGTTGCAGCTTCTCCACCGCCCACCTTTGCACCCGCCTTCATGGTTAGGACTCTTCTTATTGATTCAGCCAGCCATCCTCTCAGGAATATGCCCTGGGTAGGAGCACAGGGACTGGAGCCAGGCTGCCGGACGCAGGTCTGGGCTCCACTGCTTCCTAGAGGTGTGACCTTGGGGAGGTCATCATTGCAATTAGTGAATTAAAACACATAAAGCACTTAGAACAATGCCTAGCCTAAAATCAGCATTCAATAAATGTTACTTTTATAATACAACATCAGAAATTAGTACACATTTTTTGGAGATAATATTCATCTCCTTTGATTCAATAATTTTAATTCCAGGAATAAATGCTTAAGAAATGAAAAAGAGGCCGGGCGCGGTGGCTCACGCCTGTAATCCTAGCACTCTGGGAGGCCGAGGCGGGCGGATTGTTTGAGCTCCGGAGTTCGAGACCAGCCTGAGCAAGAGCGAGACCCCACCTCTACTAAAAAATAGAAAGAAATGATCTGACAGCTAAAAAATATATATATAAAAATTAGCTGGGCATGGTGGCGCATGCTTGTAGTCCCAGCTACTCGGGAGGCTGAGGCAGTAGGATGGCTTAAGCCCAGGAGTTTGAGGTTGCTGTGAGCTAGGCTGACGCCACAGCACTCTAGCCTGGGCAACAGAGTGACACTCTGTCTCAAAAAAAAAAAAAAAAAAAAAAACGAAAAAGAGGTGATTTTTATATCATCTGAAGATATATATATATATATATATATACATACACACAAGAAAGTCAAGGAAGTACAACGTTGAGTTCTTAACAATATAGAAAAACTTCTAAGTTTCACAGACTGTGCTAAGCACTTTTCATATGCTATTTCACTTAATCCTCACAAAAATGGGAGGGGATATGATCATCCCCATTTTAACAATAAAAAAAACAGAAATTTTCAAAGAAGTTATAAAACTTATTCAATATTATATCCAGATTTGTCTAACTCCAAACCCATGCTCTAACTGCTGCACTATACTATATTTGTAAACATTGTAACACCACATAGTTTGTAAACTATGATCCCAAATTTGTTAATCTTATAAATATATGTGTCTATATATATATGTGTGTTTGTGCATGTAGATAGACATGATAGAGCTACAGATAGAGTTAGAAATGTGGACTAAGATACACACACACATACAAGGACAAGGGTTAAAGGATATACACCAACATGTTGATAGGGGTTATTTCATAGGGATGGTAAATTTTATAGTTTAATACATTTTTTAATATATTTTATGTTTTTCTGTATTTTTCAAATTTTCCTTATTACATTCCATTTAATTCAGCAAATATTTTTAAGCTTCAACTATGTGTCTGTCACATAGTAACACATAAATAGATATTATTTTTTAAATACAATAAAAATTATATTTCTATTTTTATGTTCAATCTTTTATTTTTACTGAGGTAAAATGTACATATATAATTTACCACATTTACCATTTTAAGTGTACAGTTTAGTAGAAATTGTATTTCTATTACATACCCAATTGCACAATAGAAACATAGAAAACAGTACATACAATACCTAGAAAATGAGTGTATTCTCTCTCTGATACAATTGGTAGCATTCATTTACAATGCTTGTCTTAATATGTTACTCATAAATTATTGTATTATATAA
Organism: Varecia variegata; assembly: GCA_028533085.1. Lineage (NCBI taxonomy): Eukaryota > Metazoa > Chordata > Mammalia > Primates > Lemuridae > Varecia > Varecia variegata. Next base: position 71,413,076 of record CM052437.1, on the reverse strand, counting down.
ATGGCTAATAATAGCACAGGAAATAAGTGAAATTCTGCTTCTGTGTTGTCAGTTAGAAAAAAATGATTCTTGAAGAGAAGTCTTCCTAAAAAATTTCCCTAAATCTGTGTTTCCAAATTCAATGTTAGAAAAGAATTTAATTCTCAGAGAAGACAAGAAATAATCCAACCAGAAATGAGGTTTTGATCTTTTCAAAACCTGATAAGAAATGCAGGAAGGTGGAAGATTTAAAAAATGTGAATTAATGAACAAAGAGCAAAACACTGAGTTTTAAATATGGGAAGCATGAGACCATGAGGTGCAGAGGTCACCTCTACAGTGTTTAGACACACAAATACTTACCATCGTGTTACAGTTGCCTACAGTAGTCAGTAGGGTAACATGCTGTACAGGTTTGTAGCCTGGGAGCAATGGTTTACACCATCTAGCCTGGGTGTGTAGTCGGCTATGCCACCTAGGTTTACGTAAGTATGCTCTATGATGTTGGTACAAAGACAAAATCACATTTCTCAGCATGTATTCCTGCCATTAATTGATGCATGACTGTAAATTCTTTTAATTATAATCATTTACTTTTACACCAGGGTTCCTCAGCACTATTAACATCTCGGGCTGGAGAATTCTCTGTAGTGGGGCTGTCCTGTGCATGTAGCGTGTTCACAGCAACATCCTGGTCTCCACCCATTAGATGTGAGTAGGACACCCTCCCCCATACAGGTGTGACGACAAAAAATGTTTTCAGACATTTTCCCTGGGGGGAAAAATTGTCCCCCTTTGAGAACCACTGATTTATACAGATTCCAGTTATACAAAGAAAAGGGGGAAGGTGCCTTGTTGAAGATCACTCCTCCAGTAAGAGCCAGGGTCCAGTCAAGAACACGTATGTTCAGAGGTCTGGTCCAGGTGTGACCTCCACTACACCTTGGGATTTCTAGTTCCCAGAGGACTAGAAAACAAGGGAAGGAAGAATGGAACTAATACTTGGTCCATCTACTACGTTCCAAGAACCATTATAAATGGCAATTGAATAATTGTACCAACCAATTGGCAGCCAAAATTCTTACTTTAAAGGTGTACTGAATCAGTTATGGGAATAGTTACCTTTTGTAGCCCAGGTGAGAATGGAAGAAGTGCATAATTTTTACGATCTTTTGAGTTGACATACATAGAAAGATAAATATAATTCAGTCTTTCACCTAATAAGAATATAGTTAGATTTGCTCTTACTATGGTTACAGCCTGGCCTGGTGGCACAATTTCAGGTGATTTATGCGTCTGTTCAGCATGTGTTCATTCCCTAGCTTCCCTGATGTTATTTCTGCATCAGATCGAATTCATTAGACTATATTGGACTGAAATCCCACTTTGTCATGTTTCCCTTTAAAGGTATCTTCATAGATAAATGGCTCCTTCCTAGAGAAAAGTCACAGCATAAACCAGCCCATACTGATGACAGACAACTTGGACAATGTTTAACCCTTTAGGAAAAAAGTATAGAAGCTCAGCAGTTCCTTCTAGCCTGAGGCTATGCCTGTGATGTCATGCTTCATCTAGACAGTTCAGGTTCCCAAGCTGTAAATTAAAGACACCTCATGAATTTAGGATGCTCGTTGCTCATCCCTGGTGCTAACAAGGGTCACCAAGTCCCAAGGAACAAGGTGAGCATAAAAGGTTAGGGATAAAAGACATGTCAACAGCTGGGAAGATAGTGTGAGACAGACCCATTGAGAAGAACAGGGACAGAAACAGCCCTTGGGGAAGTTTCTGGAGGAGAGAGAAAAGAGTAGGAAAGCTAGATTCACAATAATGGAGCCTGTCACAGACCCATGGGTAAGGGATGAAGCTGAGTACACATTTGCAACATACACACAAAACAGCAAGCTGAACTTCCACATAAAATGTAAAGTTCCAGAAGGTGAGGCCATCTGATGTCTGAACGAGCTTAGTTTACATATGTTTGAGCATAGTTATCTGTAACGATAGAAGCAATAATCTAAAGTAACTCCAGGTAAAACACTGACGCGTGCCCCATCAGAGGAGCATAGATCTGGAGCTGGCACAGGACACACTGAGCCCCATCTCTAGGGTGCGTGACAAAGGGACATACCCAGAACTGTAATAATAATTATTATTATTACAGTAATAATAAACCAGGGCCCTGCGCTGATGTCCTAGGAAGCCTCTGTGGGATTCCACATCAGCAGCCACCTGGGGGCTGGCTGAGGGTGGTGTTTAACTACTGGGCCAGGGCACGACCCACCAAAGGTCCATCTCTCGCTACCCTGTAAAGAGTTTTGGTTTTTTCCATGGATGCATTTCCTTTACCTGCAAACACCCAAGCTATCACGTCTCAAGTGGTCCTAGCCTCTCTTGGCCTGGGTCTTCTTACCTGACAGGCCAGAAAGTTGACAAGCTCTGAGGACACTAGGCCGGATACAGAAGCTGGTGGGAGTGAGGAGGGACATCGTCAGTACTGGATGTCACAAGAGCAGTGACGAATGTGAAACCAAGAGAGGGTGTGTGAGAGAGGCCATGTTTATAAGGGATCCACGTCAAAATTTAACCTGAGCAAAGGAACAAAGTGTTAGGAAATAAAATGTTTTTCGTTCCCTGTGGCTGTCCGAGCCTGTGCACCACTGAGGCCCTGGGGGACCTTCTGAGTCTCCTTCCCCCTCTTAAGGACCAGGGTCCAGGGCACCCACGTTCCTACAGGAATGTTGAGTATTTCAACAAGAGGGCTCATCAAAGAGCGAGTGTCAGCCCCATCCTGCTCACACGGGCCCTGTGCACAGCAGGAGGAGGTGCAGCCGGTACCACACACCCTCGTCACCCATGCTCCGCACACTCCTCTGTCCCGACCCAGGGAGCACCGAGGACGTCCCCCTCCCAGTCCTGTGGGAGTGAGAAGGACCATCGTCCTCCAGGTCCACCAGCTATCTCGGAGAGTTGGTTTTGAAATCATCCCAAGGACTAAGACAAGTTTGTCAAAACATTTTCATTTCCTTCATAACCCCAATTGGATTTTTATGCATGCATTTACATAAAATTCTTTCGAATAAGCATTGGATCATGAACCATAGAAAATCCATCTTGACCACTGGAAAAATGCTTTATATGCTGCTCAGCAAATGAGTTTGTAAAGTTTAACTTTGCAAGGGCAAAAACCATATTCTTCTTAGAAGCTAAGGGAAGTGAATGCACCATAAAATAAGAAATTTCAGCAGCAGTAAAGCAACCACAGTACTAAAAGCTTTATTTTCCTCTGATTTACACACTATATGTAGATGTGAGTGAATGATAAGACAGCTACTAGAATACCCAGCAGCCAGAAGTAGTGATTTCATATACACATAACATAAATAATATACTTATATATAAAATATATATGTGTATTAAAATGTCACAGTGCACTCCAGAAACAAAAATGAGGCCAACCACCACAGTGGTGGCGGGAAAGTGTAAAGATTTTCTACTGGGCACTGATGATGGAACATCTTTGATTAAATCAAAAAACGGTTTAAACCCAAAATCATATCATTACTCAGAACGATAATTCAGGTATCATATTTAGTGTATTTTTTTCAGAGCTCAGAGACAGGCATTCTAGAAAATGTATTTCTTTCTCTCTCTTAAAAACACCTTTACTTTGGTATAATTGACATACAATAAATTGCACATAAAGTGTACAACTTGTTAAGTTTTGACATAAATATACACCCATGAAAAAACTGTCACTATGGTAGGCTGAATATTGGCCCCAAAGATGTCCACATCCTAATCCCCAGCACCTGTGACTATATCACCTTCCATGGTAAAAGGGACTTTGCAAATGTGAGTAAGTTAAAGATCTTGACATGGGGAGATTATCCTGGATTGTCTGGTTAGGCCCAATGTCATCGCAAGGGTCCTCTATGTGGGCGAGGGCAGTGTGACGATGGAAGCAGAGGTCGCTGTGACGCAGCCACACACCAAGGAAGGCTGGCAGATTCTGACGCTGGGAGAGGCAGGTAACAGCTTCTCCCCGGAATGCTCCAGAAGGAACCAGTCCTGCCGACACCTCAAGGTTAGCTCTGTAAGACTCATCTTGGACCTCCAGAATTGTAAGGAATAAATGTGTTCTTTTAAGCTATTAATATTAAAGTAGTGATAATTTGTTACAGCAGCAATAGGAAATGGAGACAACCACAATCAAAAAATTCTTCCTGGTCCTTTGGATTCCCTCCTTCTCACCCTCCTTGCCTTGTTTCCTGTCACTAAAGATTTGTTTGCATTTCCTGGAGTTTTATATAAATTGAATGCTATAGTATATACTTTTTAAAATATGGCTTCTCTCATTCAGTATAATTATTTTGAAATGTGTCCATGTTGCTGTGTAAATCCATTTCTTCTTATTGCTTGGTAATATTCCATTGCATTGATAGACAACAATCTGTGTATCCACTCACCTACTGAGGGACATTTGGAGTATTGTGTGATTTTAGCTATTATAGGTACAATTGTTATGAAAATTCATGTACAAGTCTTAGTATGCACATATGTTTTCATTTCTTGGGTTAAATTCCTAGGAGTGAAATCACGTAACTGTATATTTAAAATTTTAAGAAACAGCCAAACTTATCCAAAGTGGCTTCACCAGTTATACTCCCACCACAGTGTAAGAGAATGCCAATGGCTCCACATCCTGGCCCGTATTTGGTGTGGCCACTCTTTTGAACTTTAGCCATTCTACTAGATATGGAATGGTATCTCATTGTGGTTTTAACTTGCATTTCCCTAATGACAAATGATGCTTAGAATCTTTTCATGTGCTTATCTCTCATCCCTTTTTCTTCTTAGGTGAAGTGAAGAAATCTTTTCTCTATTTTTCTTGGGCTGTTGTTTTCTTATTATTGAGTGTTTAGAGTCTTCATTCATTCAACAAATATGGATTGTAAGACCTACTATGTGCCAGGCACTGTACACATCAGAGAAAAGGCAGACAAGACCTTTCTCCTCAAAGGGATGACATTCTAGGGAAGTAGCTTTGCCATGACATTAGTAGACAATAGAATCATAGCGCAGCAGACTGTATTTCACACAAATGGTTAGGATATCATTTCTGAGCTCAATGACTTCCCAGGGTACTGTCCCTCCTCCTTCACGAGGTGGAGTCTACCTCCCTTCCCGTGGTCCTGGGTGGCCCTTTGTGGCTGCCTCAATGAACAGGCACAGACATGACACCACAGGATTTTGCAGATTAGGTCATGAAAAGTGATAGAGCTTCTATCTGGCATTTTCTTTCTCTGTCTCTCTTTCTCTTTCTCTCTGTCCCTAGCCCCAGAGTTTATAGGCTCAGTCCTCATCATATAGTGTAGAAACCAGAAGGCAGAATTCTTTCTGTTTATCTTGCATAACCTGGAAACTAAAGCTAGGCATTTCTGCTTTGTCACCCTTTAATGACTTCCTCATTTAGGATGAATACGCAATTTGGTAAGAAAATATCCTTTCCTTCCTTATATAAGAAAACACTTCTGTTTGTGAAGCTAAAATTATCCCCAAAGTAATTAAAATTCCAGCTTTCTCACTGCCCACTGACAATCCTACATGCCTCCTAGAACAGGGGTGGTGAAGGCTGCAGGCTCTGGGTGGCCGTCCGGTCTGGGTACAAATACCAGCTCTGCCACCTCCTATCTGCGTGACTTCTCTCAGTTCACTTGGTCCTTTCTGGGCTTATGTTTCCTCATCTGCAAAATGAAGTTAATGATAAAGCATGAGATAGGCCTCATAGGACTTTCTGGAAAATAACTGAGATACCCTACGTTAAAGCGCCTGAAACATAGTGGACATTCACAAGTGACAGCAACTCCTCGACCGCCACCCACTTCAACAGGTGGCCCTGGAATTCCATTCATGGGTCTTTCTTACTGCAAAGTAACTCATCTTTTTCAACTCCCTTATTAAGCCTTTCAAAAAGTCCATGAAAGTCTGTGTGAGCCATCAAAAAGGATTTAGACTTCATCCTGGTGGCAATTAAATGGCATGAACTTGGTTTGAGCAGAAAAGCGACATGCTCGGAAGTTGCCTTTATAAACAATCACTCTCATGCAGTGAGAAGGAACGACGGGGATGGGCTGATTGCCTAGAGGACAAGGTATCTGTTGGGAGGCTGTGCCCGTAATTACGGCAAAGGATGTCAGTGGCCTCAGCTCCAGTAGTGGCAATAGGGCATGGGTAATAATAATTATTATAGCTAGTGTTTTTGGTGGTCCATATGAGGAATGATTGCAGAAAGAGGACTTGGCCAAGGAGACAGAATGTCGAGAGAAAACTGTATTGTCCCAGAAGTAAAGAAGAACGTGTTTTAAGGAGGAAGTAGTTAACAAGATGGAATTCTCTTGAATCAGTGAAGAGAGGCCTGAGATGGGAAACACCTGCACAAATGACACCTGAAAAGCCATCCCACCCTTTACGGGGTGACCTGCACCTGTCTGTTGATGATTCCCAATCCCTCGTACAATAAACAGTGAGGTCAAAAACCTGGGGTGTGTGAATAGCGCCCAGGACAAGGGCCATTACAAAAGGGCAGTCGGTAATTATTTCAGCAGTCAATACCACCCCGTCAAGATTGCCAGGGCCTCCTTTCCTTGTTGTGCGACGCTACAGAGATGTGAGTGAATGGGAGACAGTGCAGACTCGGAATAGGGATTGAATGTCTCTTTACCAATACTGACTGTTAGTCTCCTGCTGGCCTTTAGCAAGTGCCTGCAGAGGTGGCTATGTCATGCAGAGGATGACACAGCAAACCCTCCCACAACTGCATGGCTTTCCAGGGCCCCTGAGGTCCCCACAGGGGGCGACACCAGCTGTATGGAGTGAATTTGGCACCAGATGTGAGCAGCTCTTTCCAGACACGCAGGCACCCCTCCTTCTCTGAGTGTTGAGGGGCACTGGCTCAGCACCAGCACGTGCAAATGCTGAATGTTTACTGAGGGACAGCTTCCCGAGAGTACCCCATTTGGGCCAGGGCTCCAGACATAGTGAGGTCCACTCTCAAGAATTTCTCCAACTTTCAACACCCTGAAAAAATCCAGGAGGTGAAGTGACTCCTAAAGGTCCTCACCCTGATTTTTACCACCCTGCAAGGAGCCGGCAGAAACAGCCACTCCCATCTGCTACAGTCTCCAGTTCATACCGGGCCCCTCACTTTTGCATGCTCCAACTTGGGATCCAGAATCTCAGCATTGGATGAGGCCTCAGCGATACTTGAGCCTAGCTCATTTTGCAGACAAGGTGGAGACTCCAAAAGCTGAAGTGACTTGCTTGGGATAACAAGTAGGAAAATAGAGCAAGAAAGTCTAGTAGATTAGACTCAGCCCCCCCAAAAGGCTGCCTGGAAGTTGGCGCCTTGTCCTCCAGCGGGAGCTGTGGTGGGAGTCAGCCCCCATACAACCTGGAGCTAGGACCCAAGGGTGAGGTGAAGGGCTCTCCCCCAGTGGGAAAGCACATGAACCACTCACTAGCAGTGCTCAGAGCTGTGATCAGTGAAACTGGGCTGCAATTAGCAAGCGACATTTAACCATTAAGACATTTATTTCTGTGAGTCCTTCCCACATTCCAAATCTATTCAAAAACCTATTAAAAGAATTAAAACCTTATTGGAAAATTTCTTTACAGCATCCACGTAGTTTTTGGATGGCATCCTGAGGCATCCCTCCAGTCTACCTGGGCACCTGTGCAACAGTGCTGCCAAGTCCTGGAAACACGGGTGACCCACATGCAGACCACGTGCAGGTCGGACAGGGCCAGGTGTGCGCTACGGCTCACAGAGAAGCTTGGAGAGGCTTCACCAGGGCTTGGGCTGGAAGAAAAACAGGCCTTTGCTGAGTATAGAGCATTCTATCAGATGGAAAAGATGGGCAAACATACATCGCAAAACTTTTAGTGAACAAATGTACCAAATCCACAGAAATCCATCCAAATGCATGGAAACTGAGAAACTGATAGACAAGCCTGAAATGCAAGAAGTCCCACGAGCTCCATGCAATAAGAGTGACTTCACCAAGTTCTCCGTTGCCCGGCCAACTGGAATGCAGAATAAACTGATACACTCAGCACCGCGGACAGGCATTGTGCATTTTGCTTCAGAATAGGGAAGCTGAACTTGCAGGACTTACTCTGTGGGCCCGCAGAAAGGCAGTTCCCGCAGTCAGGGTACAAAGAGATACACAAAAGCCCTCATTCTAAGAGGGGTCCTTGTCCTGTCTCACTTGCACCTTGACCCACTGGAGCTATTTCTTCTCAGAAGAAGACTTCCAACTCTCTTCAGCCTGTTAACAGAGTCTGCGAACGGGTGGCAGTCATGATTTAATTCTTGTTCCTTGGGCTCACAAACTAGCAACACCAAGGCGACCGACCACCCGGGACCAGAGCGGCTCCACCAGGCGCTCCCCGCTCTCTGCAGTTCTGCACGGGAACACGCGGGGGCAGCAGAGTGTAGCCCACCCCAGAGAACTTGTGCCACAACCAAAAATTCTAGGGAAGGCTCAGCCGGGGGAGATTAGCCAAGTTGGAGAGAAGCAGTCCCAAATTGAACACAGGAGGGAGGGGTAAGTGGGTGCAGCCAGTAGTAGCAACCATAATGACTTCACTGTGCACACTGAGCTGGTCGATAGATATAAATATGTAAAATGTATATATTGTGTATACGTATTTATATGCTTATATATTTATGCTTATATATTTGTATATAATTATTTTTCTATATTTCATACACAATGTGTACACCTATGTATTCAATTATATAATCTGTTTTATACATTCTATAAGTAATATATATTATTTGTGGGGGAGGGCTTCTTTACATCTTTCTGTTCTATCCAAAGTTGTCTTCAACAGGCATGTATGTGTTAAATAATCAGAAAAAGTTAGAATTAACAAACTTGAAAATGGAAGGAACATTCACATTAGTGAAAATCCAGCGTATATATTGAGAAAATTTTTTTCTCAAAAAATTATATATCAGTTTATAAAATAATTAGCAATATAAGGACTCTGTTCATGAATTTATCAGACAAATATCTTCTGAGCACCTCATATCTATGCAAGGAACTCATTTAGGTTCTGAAGACAGCAAGAGAAATTATACATAACTACTGCCCCCAACGAGTTCACAGTCGGGGCAGCTGTGATCCCAGATAGTGACTGTTATAACAGAGGGAGGAACGAAATACTGTGAAGACAGCAGAGGCGGGGGCGGTGAACTCTACGAGGGATGGATATACAATAAGGCTGCACAGAGGAGGCAAGAGTCAAGGTGTGTCTGCGAAGATTCAGTAAGAATTGACCAGTTAAGGTAGCAAGTGGTGCATCAGACAGAGAGAAGTCAAGACGAAGCTCAGATAGCCTAGAAGAAGAACGTGGCTGGAGTGATAATGGCTCCCGCCATGGCCACAGGGCAGCTGGCAGAGGTTCTACTTCAGGTAGCACCTGGGCTCTGGCTACAGCTATGGCAATATAGGGCAGATTCGTGGTGGAGTTGGAAGGACAGACTGATTGGAATGTGTTGGTAGGTTTTCTATCCCAGGGAATTTCAAACTTTTTAAACTGCAGCTGCAGTAAGGAACACATTTCACAATGCCACTCAATTTACAAAGACATACACGTGTGTGTGGTGTACATTCATATAATGCAAACATACACACAGTATGTGATGCACTCTGATCTTGTCTGTTCTCTATTTTATCAATAGAGAGAGATTTCATAATCCATCAGCAGGTTGCAACTCACAGTTTGAAAAATCCTATTTCTAAAATGGTTTCTCAGCATCACAGTATTGACATTTGGGGCTGGATGATCACTGGTTGTGGGGGCTGTCCTTTTCATTGTGGGATGTTTAGAAACAGACCCACTAGACGCCAGTAGAATCCCCTTCCCAAGTTCCGACAACCAATAATGTGTCCAGATATTGTCAAATGTCCCCTGTGGTGCAAAATTGCCCCCCCTTAAGGTTGAGCACCACTGCACTAACTAAAGGGAAATAATCTGGTTTTGGGAGCAGCGAACGATTGACCTCGCAGTCAGGAGTGAGTGGCCCTACTTCCATAGGGATCACTCACCATCCGTAGGAGAGAAGAAACTGACTGATTTTGAGAGAGAACAAGGGGAGGGTTCTCCATCAGTGCAGGATCCTTGCAATAAACCACAAACAGGCATATCGTGTGGTGTGGCCCCTGCTGACCTCGTCTCACAGCCAGTGTGCCACCCTCTCCCTGGTCCACCCTCTAACCACGCTTGCCTGCCTTCATTTGCTCCAGCCAAACAAGTTAGTCCCTACCCCAGGGCCTTTGCACATTCAGCTCCCTCTGCTTACAACACAGTTCCTCTCTCCTCCTGCTGGACTCCCACAGACCATTAAGGCTCTTAAACAGCATGTCCCCAAAAGGCCATGCCTGCCAGGTATGCCAAGGTATGCCAAGATAGTAGTGTTGTACTGGCGAGGAAACAGGGAACATCTTTTCTTCAATTTTATAAAGTAGGTTGTTTGAATTTTAGAAATATGTTTGCCCTTTAGGACCAATATATTTTTTCCCTTGAACTCTTTTATCCATACATTTATTAAACAAATATTTAGTAAGGAGCCTGCCTTGTGCCAGGTGCTGTGGTACACTGAGTGTGAGATAGTTTCAGATGGGCACACCTGACCTGATGGGGGAGGACCCCATCTGAAGGTGGGGGGACAGAGAAGGCCCCTGGGGGAACCCCAGGGCAGCGTGGGAAGGTTGTGTGGGTGGAACGCATGAAACGAAGAGGGGTGGGGGACCCAAGTTCAGCACAGAGGTGGAGAGCTGGACCTTTGAAAATATGTGGTCAAGACCCAGGAGTGCCTGAACACAAGTCTGTTACTACCAGAGATAATGACATGCGGGTGAACATTTGGAGGTCGGGGGCGTGTCATAGGCAAGAATTCCTACTTGCTACACGGCTCAGCTCTGGATAGTGCAAAGGTGAATTTTCCAAAGGTAAAAGCACTTTGTGAAATGCCGAGCATCACACCGATCCACACATCATCATTGTTATGATTTATGGACATTTTAATCGCCACAAATAGTAGATGCTCACGTCCTAAATACCTTGTGAAACAAGCCAAGAAAACTACACGTGATCAATGTCAAGAGAAAAAGCAGGCTATTTGTATGCTGTTTAAAGCAAAACAGCAAGATGAACATTCTTCATGTATACATATTCTACATAGGCTGAAGCTTCCATCTCAAATTCTACTTCCCAGCCCAAAACTTTCTCAGCCCTGAGCCCTCTGGGCTGACTGCTCTGTCTATACCATGTTTTGCTGTTTTTCAAATCGCTCTGGCAAGTATTATTTGGGAATTGTATTATTTTGGTTAGTTTTGTGCCACCACGAGGGAGCTTGCAAGGTCTCGGCGGTCGAGGTGATGATTCATATTTCCCTGGACCAGCAGTTCTGGCTGGGCACCCCCGGCTGTGTGACACCCTCTTTGAGCACTGCAGACCTCTGCAGTCACTGACTATCTGGGATCCTCTGGGGCACGACATCTGTCAGTTCCCCCTGAACATCAGAGAAGGAAACTTACAGAGATTTCTCATTTATTTTGCATTCGTTTACCCTGCTCATTTCCAAAGTGAGGTGCCTGAAGCTAGCTTAGCAACAAGCAGGCGTGACAGCTGTCCCACAGCTGACTCTGAGTGCATTTTGTCAATGTGCTTGCTTTTCCTTCGTGCTAACTTTACTTCAGAACCTATTAAGTTTAATCCCAGCAGTACCAATTAGAGGTGGCAACAACAGAAATCCTCTGCAACGCCTTCTAGAAATCTACCATCACTTCAGCAAAGACAACCGTGTTCTTCTTATTATGTCTTTTCACTTCCTCGGGCATTCTGTGCAGAGCTAAAATCTGGTATTTAGAGAGCTGAAAGGCACCTCTAGACTCAAGTGCTGAATGTAAAAAGGAATTGTAAGTATCTATGGATTCAAATGAGAAATCTGCCCAAGTATACCAAACACACCTCTTTTTCTCAACCTCATTTGGGGGTTTCTGTGCTTACCATACTGAAAAATAAAATTGAGTAAGATAAGCTGCTGTTAGAATATTGTGTCTTCGTAACACTGAATAATAATTTCCTGGCTCTTCAGTTGAAGTTCCAGCTTGTGGCCATAAAAGGAAACGTAAACTCTGAAATTTCTGAGCTAGGGAAGTGCAAGTTTAGAGATGTGAAAGTTGTCTCCAGGGTATGACATCCTCTGATGACCATGTCATAAGCTCATGGTTTATCAAATGTGCTTAACACACCCATCAGGAAGTGAGGGAGAGAGACGGGGTAGGTAAACTAGCAGGGCAGCGTTGGCGGGAGGCCCAGACCACGAGGCCTGGCTTGTGCAAGGTTCATAGGTCCTCTCTCTCTCTCTCTCTCCTGCATCAGCCTCCCCACTGGTGGGGTGATGACAAAGACCAGACTTGGAGTTGGATCCAGGGCCCCACAGATGAAGGGCACCTAGGGCCAACAGCACCCTTCTATTGGAGAAATGCAGCAACTTGTTCCTTTGAGAGAGGAACTGCACTGGCCATAGCTGCAGCTTGCCAGTTAGCCTTGCTGGACAGCCATGGTTTGATTGGCATGTGCTGGGCTGATACAGGGATGACAAGCTGTCAGTCCAGTGGGAGCATGATAATGACTCTGTCCCTTGTTATCCATCAGTAACACTCTGTGTGTGCCATCAGATATTCCATTTAAGCTGTCTGCCTTCCACTCCTCTTACCAGTTACAAACTCACCATCCATGGAATACACTGATGAACTCTGCCCATGTTTCACCAGCCACTTTCTCACTCAGCTCCTATCCCTAACATGCCCTTTGAGATTCCCCCATACCTCATGAGCTCCCAGCTTGCTTACTGTCTGTGCTTAACATTCCTTATGAGTTGCATCCTTCCCACTGGTCATTGTTCTCTGCAGTAAAATCAAATATACTCTACACAGCAAAGTCATGTCATGGTAAGAATCTAAAGTCCATTTGAAATAAATTTTGGAAATTCACTGCCATCAAACTATACCTAAGCCGTTAGCTGGAATCTAGTGAACTTCAAGTCTCTTACAAGCTTTAGGATGTTACAGAGGGATTCAGATAATGGTGACTGTCAAATAACAGCATGGGAAAACATCCAGCTCCCCTGCTAAGTGGAGGTCAGTGGTGCTTCCAGATGGCCTTCCTAAGTGACTCCTCGAATGTGCCAGCTGTGGCCCCTGGGAGCCCCGAGTTCCCCTGGGCGGCCCTTCTCCCTCCTGTCAAATCCACTAGTCCAGAAATCGGATATGGGCCCTCCTCTGAGGTTGTGAGCAGTGACAACAACCTAATGTATCACCCCTCCGCTTGCTTTTCTGTTACAATGAACAGAATCCTATCAAGTCACCTGCAGTTAGAGGCAATTTATGTTATTTGTTTGTGTTGATCTTGGATCTTTTTCTCTCTGTTGGGAGATTTATTTTAGGGCTATAAGAGGACTCTCTATCAGGACCCTAAGTTGCTCTAGGAATCAGCCCTCGTCCTTCCTTTCTCCCTCCCTCTCCCTCCCCCTCCTCTCTCTCGCTCTCCTCCCTCATTCTCTCTCTCCCCACTTCCCCCTCTCACGCCCCCTCCCTGCAGGAGGCTGGGCACCACCTAGTGAGTGCTCTGTGAAGATTAGCTGGAACCCCTTAGTCTTAATATGGACCCCAAGCAAGGCTGCAGATTGGCCATATCAGGGTCAGGTGTCCATGGCCACCTGGGGCAAATACACCAGTGCTGGTTCCCTGAGGAGACCACTGTCCCGTGTTTTCTGCCCAGAAGCCCCTGCTTTGGGACCTTCCTCCTCCCTCTCAGTGAGGCTCAGGTGGGCTGTCCACAGTGCTTCACACGGGTAAAGAGAACCATCTCCACTTCCTTTCCAGCTGTAGCTCTCCTTCTCTGCGCACTCCTTCAGCATATTACTTCGCCGGGCCAGGCTGAGCTCAGACCACGTCTCAGCTGTGCAACAACCAGGCCTGGTAAACAGCCGCAGCTTCCCTTCCCGGGAGACGCCACCCCTTGGGCAAGGGACCTTGTGTGGGATGGGAGTCCCCAAGCGTTGGGAGTTTACAGCTCCTCTCTTTCCTAATCAATGCCAACTTTTATATGAGGGTCTGGGTACAGCTGTGAACTCACTTGGTCTTAAAATTCAAAATCAATCCCTACACTTGCCATTTAATCCATGTTTGCTCTCTGGCTACTGGTTACAAAAGGGAAGTTTTTATCTGTGCCTTGAAAGACATTTGCGATCTGAGCCTCTCCGTGCTGTTGGTGCAAGGGCTGCTCAGGCGACCTCAGCTCTGTCCATCTGGAATCAGAGCCGGTTCTGACCTCTGGGGGCTCCTTGTGCCCCGGGACCACAGGTGAGCATTGAACTGTGTTCATATGATCTGGCTTCACATCTTGGAGAATGATTCAGGCTTCACTGACCTTCTTCCCAGCTTGGCCCAATGACTAGTCCCATGTACTCTAACTCCTTGTCTCTCTGGAGTCTGAGGTTGGCAGCTTATTCTCTGGTGCCAATTTCTGTATTTGTTAGGATTCTAGCTGACTTCAATAGAAGAGAATGTATAAGGAGGACACCTTGCAGTTTACAGAACTGTACAATCAGGTTCAGAAAAATCAGAAATCAGAGCTGTCAAAGGCACTCAAGGTCACGGCCACTGAATCCTCCCCTCCAGCAACCTGTCCTTCTGGGTTTCTATTCAACATGCAAAGGAGACACAGATGTGTGCTTTTCCCCCATCCAGAATCGAAGGAATATTTGTGGGAGTGGAATTGAGAGTGATCAACCAGAGAGGGTGGAACACAACGTGACTCGGATGAACAGACGACGCGGCTGCATTTACCAGAGACGGCGGCTCCATTGCGGCACGCACAGGGCTGGAGCTCTCACGGGTGCTGCGATGGCCCACGCAGACCTGCTCTGAACTGGCCTGTGGCAAACGACATCAAAAGGCCAGGCGTTCCTTGCTGTGATGGGCACGAGGGAAATCAAAGGCCTGGGGAGACGGGCATGCCGGGCTGGACAGGACTTGTCTGTCCTGCCCACACATACCCACTCTGCTCCCCAGAGCAGCGCCAGGCATGCAAACCTGAAGGAAGGGATTGACGAGGGGAGTGCAGGTCACGTGAACGGATCTGTGCTGGCTGTGCTGGCCGGACTGGAATCCCCGTGGGAGGGGCGACATTTAAGTAGGCTTGGATCGCACTGAAAAGAAGACCCAGGGGCACAACAGTAACCTTCAGAGGGTGAGTATGTGGAGCAAGCT
>CM052437.1:71376850-71397250 GCA_028533085.1 Varecia variegata | reverse complement strand
GGAGCCTTCCAAGTCCCTACTCCTCCCCACGCACCCCCATATTTGCAGGACACCATCTCTGAACCACTACAGTTTTGCAGGATCATATGCCAATAATTTAATTCTAAAGTACTAAGAGATAATAAAAGTCTGTCTCTAGCAATAGAAGCTTAAGGTATAATCCCTCTGGGAGTAATTGTAATTTAAATAGAGACAACTGACATTGTTTTAAGTTACCTAAATGAATACAATTAAAATCATGCAATTACAAATAGTAGGGTTATTTGAAAGCAGGTAATAACATCTCCCCAGGAACCTCTCACAACAGATTACGTTAGGCCCTAATATTGATCATCCCTAAGTAGGTGTTCAAAAGGAAAAATTAGCTTGAGTAAATGAGACTTAGGTCCCTTAGGTCATCTACCCAGTGACTTCCAAATGGTATTCCTCAAAACCCTCATGTTCGGAGACAGCTGAATGCCTACCTTTCAGGTAACAATTTGAGAGGCATTAAAAAGCAATTCATTTTCCTCTCATTTGAAAAAAGAAGAGTCTAGTCTCCAGAGAGTTGACATTACCTACATTCCTAGGCAGGAATTATGAAACCTACTTCTTCTAAGAAGAAAGGGAATAAAAATTTACCCAAAAGGTCTGTCTCTTTGATTTTAGTCTGCCAAGAATTTCTAGAAATCCTCTTCCAAATACCATAAAACTCGCCCACAAGTATGCTATTATGGAGGACAGATTTCTATTCTCTGTGGAAATATCTGTGGGAGGGGCTCATGAGCTTCCAAAGAAGTGATGAGGACACTAGTCATGCTTTGGCAATTTGAGTTTGGCCAAAAGTTGAAAAACAACCCCTAGGACTTCATTTAATTCCATAAATTTTTATCATCATCCTACCATAGAACCCAAAATCCAACTCTTTGAACTGTAAAACACCATTCTACTGAATAAGCTTCATTCCCAGAGCCCAAACACAATAAGCTCAT
Source organism: Varecia variegata (assembly GCA_028533085.1). Classification (NCBI taxonomy): domain Eukaryota; kingdom Metazoa; phylum Chordata; class Mammalia; order Primates; family Lemuridae; genus Varecia; species Varecia variegata. The sequence goes on along the minus strand of CM052437.1, from coordinate 71,396,279 downwards.
ACAAACAGGACTTAAATATAATATACCCAAAGCACTTTGCCAATGTTTTTAGCCAAGTTGCACAACTTTTAAAAAATAGCAAAAATAACAGAGGTATATTTAGTTGCTGTCTTAGTCTGTTTGTACTGCTGAAACAGAATACCATAGACTGGATAATTTATAAAGAACAGAAATTCTGAGTCATTGCACCAAAAAAAACAAAAGAACAGGAATTTATTTTCTTATAGTTCTGGAGGCTGAGAAGTCCAAGATCAAGGCACCAGCACGTTCAGTTGTCTGGCGAGGGCTGCTCTCTGCTTCCAAGATGGCACCTTGTTGTTGCACCCTCTGGAGGGGAGGAACACTGTGTCCTCACATAGCAGAAGGCAGAAGGGCAAGAGAGCTGAACGATGCATGAAGCCTCTTTTACAAGGGCCTTTCCCAGTTTATGAAGGAGGAGCCTTCATGGCCTAATTATCTCTGAAAGCTCTTAATGCTATCACATTGGCCATTAAATTTCAACACCTGAATTTTGGAGGAGATACATTTAAAACATAGCAGTTGCACTAGATGTGATCTAACATTTTTCCCAATTTCATGGCATTAATAAATGGCATCAAAATCAGTTTTTGTGATCTTTTGTGAATTTGTGTAAGAAATTATAACAAAAGGTAGAAGGATGACTATGGTCATGAATCCAAAAGTAAAATCCCCAGATTGTAATTTTGTCAATGGCCCCTAGTGTTTTGTTATTATTGTTGTTACTGCTGTAGAACTGAATTAATAAATTCAGTGCAAACATTTATAGACTGTGCATATTATAACAATTTTGCCAGACCAATTTACTCATTTGCTTATTTTTGCTAACTGAATGGTCTCAATTAGCTAGTCACAAGAAATTAAATGATAAACAGAGATAACACCTCGGTCTCATCTCACACAGTCATCTTGCTAGCTTATGCTGTTGGTTACAAAGAATACCAGTCAAGAGATGTCAGTGAGCACTTGTATTAATACTACATGGCTACATAAGTCAGCATGCTTCTCCTCTCCTCCTGGAAATTAAACAAAAGCAAAAAGAACAAAAAATACTTCAAACTCAATTTCTAGTATAACTAGTAAAAAGAAATAATTTCCTGATGCTAAACTATCTGAGAGAAATGTCAAAAATGGATGCCATGTGGAAGGAAAGACATAGAAAAAGCACAAGCAAGTGCAAAAGGACTCATCAGAGGCACAACTCAGAATGTACCATTAAAAATATGTGCTATGCTGTCAACATAAGTGACTCACCCTAGAAGGGAAAGACTATATCCATTCTTTATAACAATGGTTGAGAAAATTGGAATAAGTAAAACCAGTACCAAAACATTCTTAGACTCTGTTAGGTTCAGAGAAGCAGACAAAACAGGGCAACAAAGAATCACATATGGGATCCACATTTGCAGGAAGCACTCTGTCTTTGTGGTGGCAGAGTTGAGAGAGCCTTTGAATTGTGAAGTTTAGAAAACTAGCCTGGTCCTTCCCTTCCCACCCTCCAGTTCTCAACACTCTTCCACACACACAAATACAAATCCCCTACAAACATCTGGCTCATAAAAATCCAATCAATTCAATAGTACATAATAAAATTTTTTAAAAGAACTACGCAACATCGAGATAAAGATACTACAAGAGCAAATGTAAAAAACTTATTGAAGCAATAGACTTTTGTAAGAAAGACCACAAACAAAAATACAAGGATTCAGAGTAGATATTGTGAAACAAATATAGATGAACTGTGAGTCTGGCAGAATTCAGAAAAAAATAGAAGAAAAGATTCATCACAAATTGGAAGATGCATAAGGAGATCAGATATTGTGAGAAAAAACATTAAAAAATATATATGGTTAGGAATGAGAAAAGAGAATACAATTAAATGGATATGCAGAAAAATAAAAAGAACTAGAAAGAAAAATAGAATAGCTGGAAGACAGACAAAGATGATGAAACAAATTTATAATTATTTTCCAAAGAAGAAAACCAAAACAATGAGACACACAAATTTAAATATATAATTCAAGAAATATTCCTGAAATTAAATAAGATTGACATCTATATAAGGCTCACTTTTTGCTAGGAAAAAATAAATCCAGAAAGGTCAACACTGAGGCATATCATGGTAAAAGCAAAAAAAAAAAAAAATCACTTATAAAGGAATACATTTGACCACAGAAAGATTTATGCTAAATAATAATAAAACAATGTCTATAAGATACTCAAAGAAAGTGTGGCCCAAGATCTAACCAAGTTGCCCTCAGAATTAAGAGCTACAGATAAATTGTTTTAGACATGAAAAACCTCAATATCATTCCCAATATCCCTCTTGAAAACACTTCTAGCAGATTGAACAGTAGTCAAGCAAGAGCTGACGTGGTCTTGTATTTGTGAGCAGAAGGACTGACAATCAATATTAATTTTATTCATTAATAATTTTAGGACTAAGGCTGAAACCTGGGGATTAGAAATTGGGGTGACAAGATAATATATATGTAAACATTATATATGCTGACAAAAACTTGGAAAGTAAAGAGGGAAAAGTGAGTGTGCATTGATACAGAAAGAGAAAGAAATTTACTGTTTCATTCATAGGTAATAATTGGGAGTCAGAGGGCTTTACTTACAGCCAAAAAATCATGTAATAAAATTCTAAGCATATATAACAGTACAAAAACAAATGCTAAGAAAGATAGTATTATTGATTAATATTTACTAATAGAGGGAGGGAGGGAAGGAAAGAGGAAATGCTAATTATATTGCACCATTTAGGTGGGAATAATATACAGCTAAAGAAAGAGAGGAATAAAGTTATTACATAACAATATAAACATAGTGGTAAGTACCACAACACAAATACAAACATTCCTAAAATTCAAAACTACACACACACAAAGATCAAAGAAAACCAATAATTTAGTGAAAAATCTAAATAACTATCCAAGTAGAAAGCTCAATGAACTAAAGGACAGAGCTAAGACCAAATATTTTCACATATAAAATTAATTCTCCTATTAAATCTTTAGATTATATTACAATGCAAAAACCCATTCTATGATACATACAGAAGCATACATTGGCAAAAATATAAAGAAATAACAATATTCACAGGTGTCAGTCAAGCTGTAACTTGAAACTTGGAAGCTCTCAAATCTCTTCCAAGTTCACTCATATGATATGATCGTCGGCAGGTCTCAGTAGGAGTGAGGGCCTTAGTTCCTTGCCAGGTGGGCTTCTCCACAGGGCTGCTTGAGTGTTCTCCAAACATGGCATCTGGCTTCCCTCAGAGCAAGTGATCTGAGACACACACACACAGAGAGAGAGCCCAAGATGGAACCTGTAGTCTTTTATAACCTAATCTCAAAAGTCACAAATCATCACTTCTTCCATATTCTAGTCACACAGATAATTTATTCATAACCAATCACACAGATTAACTCAGGCACAGTGTAGGAGGGGCCGCACAAGGGTGTGAATAACAGGAGGTGGGGGGCATCTGGGCCATTCTGGAGGCTCCCTGTAGAACAAGGGAGAGAAAGGGGAGGCTCTCCCCGAGTGAGGGGGAGAGACAGGATAGGTAGAAGCGTCCCAGACTGCTGTGTGCTCTAAAGAAGGTTGGGCCAGGCCATTAGGGATTGGCCATCAGCAGGGTACTGTGCCTCCAGAGAATGGGCCTGCCTCAACACCCCTGCCATGCTCAGTCATGGCTGGAACAGCCCCTGGGAATCTTGGCCTCGGTGTTAACGTGACAATGGAATTTAGAGCCAGCAGCTGGGCCGCTGGCCTCACAGCCTGCAGCTGGAGGCGGCGAACTGCATTACCGTGGTAGCTATGGCACGTCTGTTATGTGCCAACAGAGCTTTGGATGGTTTCATAAATCCTTAAACTCAGGTGCTTAATGATAACCTTAACCTGACCATTGTGCCATTGGACCCCTTTTGTTTTTTATTTCTTTGAACCACTCTGAGCTTCTGTTTCTTATTTTGCAAAATGTAGATAATATTAATTGCCTCGAAAATACGAAGAGGAATCCCAGGTGTGCAGTATTGTACATGTCTCTGCCAAGCGAAAGCAATACACTGTCATGATGAAAAGACTGCATCTGTCTGTGTGCCTCATTAAATGGTAAAATGCGAGGCCAGCTGCCGGGAAGAAGCGCTAGGGTCGTCGCACCACGCGGCAGGTCCTGCGCAACGCGCGAGGAGGTGACACGCGACGCGGAGACTGGCGAGGGTCCTCCCCACCGCCCAGACAGCTCCCAGAGAAGCCCGCAGAGATCTTTGAGACACGTGCAGTGGCACACGCCAGGGGGCGCCGACGAACTGTCCTGTGATAAGGAGAAAGCACCTCCTGGGCAGGCAGGGAACAACAGGTGACAGCGAGCCTGGACCGAGGTGATGCGGGGAAGGCTCTGGCGTCACCAAAGGCTGAAGCTGAGACAGGAGTGACTGAAATGCGCTCTTCCAGCCACCGCACCACCGCCCTGTGACAAGCGGCTCTGTCCAGCACATCTGAAGGGCGGGGCACGTGGCCACTACAGGGGGCACCTTAGAACTTTGGCCAGAGGACAGGAGGACAGAGGGGCTTGGTCAAGCCGGTCCAGACCCAGAGTCCTTACCACTGCCTGCGCTAGCCAACCGCCCATCACCGGAGGGCTTTCTCCACTGGCAGAAAGGACAGAGGAATGACCCCCAGGCGTAAGTCCCCAGAGAAAGTCAGAGTTCTCTCAGCAGGAGGAGGCACCCAATTCCCATACCCGCCGAGGTGACCAGCTTGATGGACAAGGCTCTCAGTGGCTGCCTTCCCTTCCTGCTGCCCTTCCTGCTGTCCTGCCAGTGTTTTCTGGGGCCGCCTCCCAGACACACTGTTGCCACCTGGTGTCAGGTCTGCTTCTGGGTTAGATGACATGTTTGCTATTTAAAGGCAACTTACCTAATCTCTGTGTCCCAATTTATACCAGGGAATAATGATACCAAATCTAACAATATTATGATAAAGCACAGAGTGCTCAGTACATATTTGTTGAATGAATACATAAATCTCATTGATTGAAGGCAAGGTGAGACTCATGATTGAGTTTCTCAGTCCTTCCATCTATCACAGGAGAGATTTAAGCTAAGAGATACAAAAAAGATCTGAAGAGCAAATCATATAAATAGGTTAGAACAATGGATTATTAGGAGGAGCAGCAATGTAAGTACAGCATAGTGATTAAGTATGGACCAAGAGCTCAGATTGCCTGGGTTCGAATCCCAGGGCAGTCACTTACTGACTAAGTGACCTTAGGCAAGTTACTTAACCTTTGGCCCTCAGTTTCCCCATCTGAAAAATGGGATAATAGTGACAACTATTATGAGAGATTAAATGAGTTAATACCTACTGTTTGAATGGCACTGAGAAATTTTCTCTGCCTTGCTCAGGAAGAATTGGGTTGTCTCCCCTGAACTCAGGCAACATTCTGTTCATAGGACTACTACGGTGGGAGGCACTGTAATACAGGAATAAAATACAGGATACCAAGTTAAATTTGAATTTCAGATAAAACAGGAATTTTTTTTTTAGTATAAGTATGTCTCACATATTACATGGGGTATACTTATACTGAAATACTAATTCCTAGTTAATCTGAAATACAAATCTAATTGGACATTCTTTTTTTTTTTAATCATGCAATCCTGCGTCTATCATCCTCCCTTTATGGTGAAGGACCACGTCTTACCTAACTTTATGTCCTGGGAACCCAGAAAAGTTCCTGACCCACAATAGGGCATTAATAAATCTTTGAAAAATGGATGAAGAGGAAATACTTTCATAACAGGCAGTATGTCCCCATCACTGGGCAGCTCTAGTGCTTCAGGACCTGATTCTCAGGCTCATTCCATTTCTTCTACAGAATCCACTGACTTGTGTAGGTAGATTTTGCTCTAAGGTTAATGTCTGGAAATTACCAAGAGGAGAATAAACATGCTCAAACTCCACACTCTAAACGCAAGCACTTCCTGTCAGCATGGCAAGGGCACCGAGTCAGAGAACAGAGCCAGACCCCCACGCAGCGCTTAAGAGCTTTCTCTGCACCATGTACTGGGCTAAGAGCAGGAACTCATAATCTAGATGTAAGAGATAGAAAATAGATAAACACAGGAAAAATGTTGGCATTGAACTAAGGGAATTGGGGCCTCCAGTGTATCACACATTCATTGAAAAGAGAAAATGTTTCTTGTTTCAAAGCAGAGAAAATTTCTTTTGACAGACGCCAGCCTTATGAGTCTGCATTCTCCTTCCCAAACAGAGTGCTGCAGCTCAGGTCTATGGAGCTCTCCTTTCTCCTGAGTCGAAAGCACAGCTGCTGTGGCTAGCAGACTTGACGCGAACCCTGGGAATCAACATTCTTCACGCCGGATAATTCTTTTTAAGGTAGATGCTAACCCATTTTGAACCTGGATTCTTTCCTGAGATGTATCAAATTGGGAGCCTTTTGCTCTCTCATTCTGCTTCATAAATCCCCATGCTGTTTCAGAAATAGTTGACCTTGGATTTTACAGACCATGCTGAGAAGGGTAGAATGTGGCAAAGCCATGGAAGAAGAAATAGGAGGTAAGTGCTTTTAAGAACACAGAGCTTCCTGTGCTTTGCTGTCAGAACTAACGAGCAGTCCCAACCATAGCATCCCAGCTGCTCATGTAATAGCAGGACTTGTAAAAAATAATTGGATTTATGACAGGCCTTCCGAAGTCGTGTCATTATATGGGGCTGAGTCACGGAATTACAGGCATGAAAAATTAATCAGTCCCTCAAACGAAGCCATCTGTGAAGACACAGGTCAGTTTCAGAGATGAGCAGAAAGGATTTGATGTGTTCCTACCTAGTGGTGACTTAGTGCTAAGCAAAAGAGAGTCATGCATCTTCCCCCATCACCGGAATATCTCATTATTCATCTTCCAAGAAAGTGTGAAGTTTTGCAGGACTTAAATCTGGTTAAATCTCAAAAAATGGTTAAATTCAGTTACCCAAGATTTTAATAGATATCTGAAGGAGAAACAAGGAACTGTTTCCTTGGCTGATTAAAATCACAGATGTTTCAAACTGGAAAGGCTCTTGGAGAACATCTTTTCTAACTTTTCATTTTAGAAACAAAGAATCTGAGCCCTAGAAGAGTGAGGACCTCACAGATCTGATCACCTGTGACCACCCGAGGTCCCACAGCTATCCTGGCGTGTGGGCACGTAGTGACCAGTAAACATTTGTGGAATGAATGCATAAGTCTCATTGGTTGAAGGCAAGGTGAGACATATTATAGAGTTTCTCAGTCCCTTTATGCATCTTGTTTTGCTTTTTAACAATTTAGTGTTTTCCCTTAGAGAATGTAGGCCCAAGGTGAATGCTATTTTAAATTTATCCTGACTCTTAACTTTGAAATAAAAGCACTTTTTAGGGCATATTCGTAACCCTGGTACTTGAGCATTTCAGATAAGTGAGAGGTCAAGGTGTCTATCAAGTGACTGTTTCTGTGTCCAGAGGACACACGTTCACTAGTTGTCTGTCTGTGAGTGATGACAGGGAGGCACTCCCAGACCCGAAGGCACACAGCTAGTTGGAGGCAGGGCTGGACTAGACCCCCGGACTCCCACTCCCAGAGCAGGGGTGATCAATTCCCTGCTGCTTCTCAGCTGTGGCAGCCCAGGACATGCACTCCCTCAGGCAGCTGCCCCTGAGTGGGAGGAAATGGCATGCAGCATAAGGGATTAAGTAACAACGGCATCAAACAGTTCCATCTTTACCCTAAACAGCATTGCATTTCTATGCTGACTCATTCAGTCACCAAACGTGCCCTGATGGCCCGCTATGTACCAGCCTGGGTGCTGGGGTGGCTCTGCCTGCACACAAGGGGACAGGCTTGGTGCCTGCCCTGCAGAAGCCCACCTCAAACAGGGAGAGAGGACTAACGGGCAGCAAAACACTCCAGAGTCATCCAAGGAGGGAAGTTTTGAGTAAAACACTGCACATGAAGCACAGAGAAGCAAGGGCGTTTAATAATCAGGGGAGGCAGGACATGGGATACCAGCAGGAACCGTCTCTCAGTTCTACAGTGAGATACTTACGAAAGTGCTTTTATATGGTCTCAGTAACCTATAACACATGAAGAGTGACTGACCCTCTGTGCTTAGGAGGCAGCAGGAGCCCAGCACACTGGAATCTGGTTTTACACTTCTCGCCGACCAGGATTTGGTTTAAGTGTACTAAAACTTCCTTTAGAAATGTTTTCATCAGAAGGAAAACCTAAGTCACTAGCACATCAACATACACACATTGAACGCTCACTGGTGCAGAAGATCGTGCTGGGTAAGAGCACAGCAGAGACCCCATCTTGCGCTGTCTGCCACTGAGCTGGCAGAATAAAACATAGGGACAAACACATACGCGGTAACAAGGCAGCACTTCTGGCCAGATGCGTGTAGATTAAAAAATGCAGCAGCTCTTTAGGGAAAGGCAAGATCACTATTGCCTGTAACATCTACACATTCACTCAACAAGTTAATGAAGGGTCTACTGTGTGCCAGACACTGTTCTAGGTACACAGGATCCAGGGATGAGCAAGACAAAATCCCTGACCTCATGGAATGTACTTTCTAGGGCAGGAGACAGACAATTAACAAATAGGTGCATTGTCTAATGACAGGTGTACGTGCAGGGAAGCAAATTGAAGCAGGGTTAGGGGACGGAGTGTGATGGGAGTTTAGGGAGACTGCTGTTTAAGACAAAGCAGTTAGGGAAGCCCTCTGGGAAGGTGACTCAGGAGACAAGACCTAAGTAAAGTGAGGGAGTCAATATTTATGAGAAGAAAATGATCAGTAGAGGCAACTAGAAGTGTCCTGGTTTGCTGGAGGAACTACACAGAAGCTGTGCAGCTAGAGCAGAGAGCAGCCAGGGCGTGAGTCTGATTTAATCCTGGATGTGCCTGGAAGTCATTGCAGGTTTAGGAGGATTTCATCACGTCATCTGATCCAGAGTGTTCAGAAACCACCCTGGGAGCGTGGAGAACTAAACACATGACCCTGGATCTGCAGTGGGGTGCAGCAGAGGGACCGAGGCAGGGCTGGAGAACTGCACTTGAGCATCACCAGAATGTAAGTGGTGTTCTAAGTGTTCACAGGACTGGGTGAGACCAGAAACATGCAGAGAAGGAAACGGGGGCCCTGCACCACGGAGAGGTCATGGGGATGAGAAGGAGTCGGCAAGACCCTTAGAAAGGCAGCCAAAGATGAGAGGGGAAAAGCAGGAGAGCATGGTGGCCGAGAAGCCAAGGAAAAAGGAGAAGAAGGAAGCCACTGATAAACTGTGTCCAACGCTCGCTAGGGGGTGGAATGAGATGAGAGCTGAAAGTCACCAGGGACTTGACAAAAGAGGTTACAGTGGAATAGAGTATAACAGCCTGCCCATGTGTGCTACCAGAGATGCAGAGGGAAATGAAGACAACTATTGCCAGACATGATTGCTCTAAAGGGGGACAGAGAAATGGGACCATACTTGAGGGAGATGTGAGGTCTAGGGAGGGTTTTTTTTCCTTACTCAAAATTATTGCAGCATATTTGAATGCTTAGGGTAATAATTCAGCAGAGAAGTAAATCGTGTTTTTCATGAGAGAAGGGAAGTACTTGCGAGAAAAGATCCCTTAAACAGGCAAGAGGGATGTGGCCACTGGCCTTTGATAGGAGTAGGTAGCATGTATCCAAATGTAGGTACTTTGACAGATTTGCAAGTGGGAAAAATGGGTTATTCTCTCCTTGCTTCTGTTTTCTCTGTGATATAAGAGATGAGGTTATTAACTGACAGGCAGAGGTATAAGTAGAGAGAAGATGTGGGTGTAAATTACAGAGAAATGCAGGATTGCAGCTGAGAGTTGATAGAGATTTATAGTCAGAAGTTTAAAGTGAAATGAGCCAGAAACACCTCACAAAGAGATGAAATTTGAGTTGACCTCAGAGGAAAGAATAACACTCAGGCTCAGAGAGACTTGGGACACTGAGTTGAAAAAAAGAAGAATTAGAACTGTGAGTACCTTGAAATCTGGTATGACATGGTCTTGTTCACAGCAACAATAAGCACTAGATAAATATTTGTTGAATAAATGAATGAGTGAATGCTAAGACCTATTCAGAGAACAGTGCATGTGGGCCACTTGAGCTTGGAGTTCTTTGTAAGACATCACAGTGAAAGTTGGAATATAGATCAAGACAAATTCAGGAAGCTCTCAAACTCCTGAATAGAGGCTTGGCCTTAAACCTACCGGCCAACGGAGAGCCGCTGTCAATAACTGCTGCCAGTACAAGCTTGGTTATGAAGTTCTGTACTTCATGGAAGTAGGACTTAACCCAGTTCCACACCACCCCAGACCACATAAACAATTGCATCCTTCAGGGTCAGGTCTAAGAAGGAATGCTTTAACTTGGGAGTGTGAAATTGTTATTCAATCACATTATGAAAAAAAATGAACATTTTTCAAAGCCAGCATGTCCACTTCAATCTTTTTTCTGAGATACAATAGGGATCAGGAGAGAACGAGAAACCATTTTCATGCAGCTCTTAAAAGTAGAGGGAGAAATGAGGATCACAGGGCAATGTGAACCCACATCAAAACCCAATGTCATCTGTCCTTTCTGGGTCAAAGGGGCCTCAGAGTGGTGATTCATAGGCAACATGTGCCCTCAAAGCTTTGTTGTCTCCATGGTCTTAAATGGCATTTAATTGGCTTGCATTTTAACTCAGTAGAGTTCCAGGGAGGAGACAAGAATGTTGTTATAAAAAAGTTAGAAAGCTTTTTCAAAGGGAATCATGTTCCAGGAAGAGAAGGTCATCATGGGACACTTAGGAGACTCATGCCTCTGACCTGGGGAACATTTCCATGCCTCAGCCTTCACCCAGATGTGCCTGTAGCTCAAAGGAATGCCATTATCATGCTAGGTGAGCAGAGGGATGGTCATCACAGTTTAGACTCAAAGCCCCTTCCAAGACATTCTCGCTCGAACAGTGGTCAGAGAAATGGGACCATAGCTGCATGAGATGTGGGGTCTAGGCTTCCATCCGCAAGGAGTTATGGAGCTTTAGTGTTGGGAGAGGTCTCAGAACCCATCTCATCCCACAGCCCAGCCAACGCAGGAGTGCCTTCTACACAACTCTTTTAGAGTAAATGTGACCCACAGGACAGCAGCCCTCGGGCACCATGCTTGGGCAAGAAGTTTAAAAAATGGAAAAAGCAACAGAAATCATTCAGCAAAGTGCATGTCCCCATAAATAAATGCCACCAAATAAAACACAATGTATAGAACCAAAGGTTTTTGAACAAGAGAATACTTCTGGTGAGACCTGAAACCCATTGCTGGGAGCCACTGCCCAGTGACATTCACACTCAGCCATTCTCTCCCTCTGTCCCCTGGCTCCCTGCAGCCTACATACTCCTGAGGCCAGTCCCCAGATCCTGCCAGCAGGCAACAGGCTCTGCTCTCCTCTCTGCAGACTCCACCCCTCTTATGGACACCCCTTATCTCTGCACCCCTCTTCCAGTAGGATCCTCTGGTAGGATCTTTTCAATCACTTAAGGCCCATTATACTTTGCTCAACCACCAGGTGCCCCTTGGAGATCACCCTGGGGTCAGATGGTAGAGGAACTGTGTTTCTTACTATACTTTCATTGCTATGGTTATATTTCTTCACTACAGAAAAATTAACAGTACAGAAAAGTCTCCCTGAGTCCCCTGACTCCCACAGCAGCTGTGGTTAACACTGTGGGTGTTATTTTCTTTTAGTTGCCACTCTGTGGGTATCTATGTTTTTTACCCTAAAACTTTTTACCATCAACTCTGTATAGATCATGTCATGCTTTTCCACGTATTTTTATAGCAGGAGAGTGTTTCACATTTAAATCCGTTCAAAAATATTGATTCACACTCCTCATGTGTGTCAGTTTCCTCACTATGTGCTGGTGATACAGAGAACTGAAAAAGAAGTCTTGGGTCCCAGCACCCAGCTGTGAGGGCCAGGGTGTTATTCAGGCGGAGAAGTGCCAGTGTGCACACTCCTGAGGCAGGGTCCCTGTGCTCCTCCGAAGGGATGCACACTCCTTCCTTTGTTCTTTTTGTAGGACGATCCAAGTTAATTAGGAGATTCCATATAATAAGTAAACTCTCTTTAAGTTTGCCTAAGAAAACTGACTTCAGCCAAAGAGAGCTACACACTGGCTGCAAACACTGACGAGCGCCATTACCAGGGGACAGCATTAGATAACAGCAGCAGCAACTCTCCCCAGCATCTGCCATGTGCAGGCACCGCTCTGACTCCTGTACTTGTATCCACATCGTGATAGTTAATTTTATACATCAACTTGGCAGGGCTAAGGGATACCCAAATAGCTGGTAAAACATTATTTCTGGGTTTGTCTGTGAAGGTGTTTCCAGTAGAAATTAGCATTTAAATCAGTAGATGGAGGAAAAATCTGCCCTCACCAATGCAGGTGGGCCTCATCCAACCTGTTGAGGGCCCAGATAGAACAAAAGGTGAAGGAAGGACAAACTGTCCCTTCTTGAGCTGGGATATCCATCTTCTGCCCTCAGACATAGGAGCTCCTGGTTCTCAGACCTTTGGACTCAGATTAAATGACACCACTGGCTTTCCCGGGTCTCCAACTTGCAGACAGCAGATCATGAGGGTTTTCAGCCTCCATAATCACACATGTAATTCCCCTCTGGTTCTCTGGAGAACCCTACCTAATATACCCACAAAACCTAAAGCATTTACTATCCAGTCCCTTACAGATAGTTTCCCGAATCTGATCTAAAGAAAAAGGCAATATCCCCCCACACACTACAACACTACCATCACCATCAATCACACTTTTTTCCAAAGATAAGATGGTTCACAGGTGAAATAGAGACTTCCAGATGGGTCACTATACATTTTTAAACACACATGTATACCTACAAATAATTTTCCACATAAGTGAGGTCATATAGGTACTGTTCTATAACTTGCTTTGTTCATTCACTGTGCCTTGGAGCTTTTCCAACACCTTCAGGAGCTAATTCATCCTTTTCAGGGGCTACAGAATATTACATGATGCACATTATTTATGATATGCATTGTTTTAATTTATATGTCTTTTATTTTCAGTGACAGTGAGCGTTCTTTTATGTGGTTGAACCACTTAGATTTCTTTTTAAATCCATTTTAATATATGTCCTTTGCACATTTTCTAAGATCTTTTTCTTATTGGTAATCTAATGATCTTATATTGAATGATTAGGTCCTCGATACATTGATTGCAAATATTTCTTTCTCCAGTTTATGGTTTAAAGTCCAACTTTTTTTAACTTTAACTTTTTGCATTTTCTGCTTTGTAGAAATTTTTTAATTCACATGTATTAATATTTATTTTTATGGCATCTTAGAGTGTTGCTCAAAAGGACCTCCCCATCCCTTAATATTCTCTTAATATTTTTTTTAATTCTCCCATGCTGATAATCATTTTTTACTTTTATCCCTAAGTCATTTGGAATGGATTTGGTGTCAAGAGATTATAATCTTTTTGTTTTTTGGTTGTTTCAATCATTTATTAAATAATCCATCTCCTCCCCAGCTGCTTTGAAATGATCATATATAAATTTTCCTTAAATATTTGAGGCTACTTCAGGACTTTTTATACTACTCCAGTACTTTGTTTGTTCTTTTACTGGCACCAAACTGTTTTAACTATTGTGGCTTCGTGGTACACTGTTACAACGCAGAGACTGAAAGAGGTAGCTCTTGAATCGATATGAAGTGAAAACATATTGTTTTGGTTTTAAAAGAGACACAAAGAAAATTTAGACCCCATCCCTGCCCTTGTGAAGATAAGAAAGAGGCTGCTTCCCTGGTAAACTCTGGGTTTCCTCTAATCCACAGCTCAATGATGTTCCACACTGTAGATCAGTGGCACTCAAGGAAATTCAGTTGAAGAGATGTTGATATTGTTGGGAGTGGAGGGTAAGTCAGGGTCCTGCCTTGGGAAAATCTCGGGTCATTCCCTGATCCCTTCTTCTCCAATATGGATTTGTAGGGACCGAGGGAACACTTTCCCTTTCACCCTCTGAAGTTCTGCTGAAAATCACTGACAAGAGGCAGATTAACAGGAGAAAAGGCATACAAATTTATTAGCTCTTAGTTTTATGTGACACAGAGCCTTCAGAATGAGACCCAAAGATACAGGGGAACTGTCCCTTTTTATGCTTAAAGTATGGACAGCTGTGTAGAAATATGACTGGGGGTCTATGACCTACAGTCAAACAAAGTAGGGCAGATCATTTCTTCCTGGCCAGTTTTTACACAGAAAGGCAGGGGAGAAGTTAGAGTAATATTTTTAGGTTTTATCATTGGCTTTGGGGAAAAGAGATTCTGGTTTCTATGGCCCATCTTGGGGAAGAGGGATTCTAGTTTCTCTGGCTAGCCTCAGGGGAGAATGAAAGGCCAGAGACAGGAGAGTAGAAGAAGGTCAGAGAAAGCTGCTTCTGAAACCTTCATTTTGGGATATTGTTTTCTGAGACCCTCCAGATTATATCTCCATATAGACTTCTAATACATTTATTCATCTCCGCCAGGCAAAAACATTTTAAAAGTTTCCAAAATAAAGCCCACTACTTGACATTTATTGCTTTGGATCTGGCAACGTAATAACCTAACCTGCTTATTTCATCTCCCAATCCTATGTGTGCAGTCTGCACAAAACACCCTGAGCAGCTGAGTCACCAAATTATTCTGATCATGTCGTTGGTTCAAATAGAGAGAAAAATTAAACATTTTGTTCACTTTTCTCAAAATAGCAGTAGAGTAACAATCCACTCCCCCTAGATAATTGCCTTTAATAATGCCTCAAAGAGACAGAAAGATAAAACATTTAGCTGCTACTCTCGAGGGAACTCTGGGCAAAAAAATCACGCGTTGTACAGGATTAATTTTCTCCCATTTTTCCTCCAGACCTGACATCCATCTCACTCGGAACATAATGTGAGAGATGGAAGAGAAATGAATAGCTTCTCAGCAGTCATGGGGTTGAAGCTACGACTGAGGCCTGACATGAAAACACTAGAGTTGAGTTCCTTTCCAGGCAAGACCAGCAAGTGACAAATAACAACATAAGAGACAGCAGTCAGTGACTTACCTCCAGCAACCAAAAGGAAATCACGTGGACCTCTGGCAGCTTCTCTTGCTCAGAACAGAACTCAAAGGCTTAGCATAGCTGAGAAACTCAGTGACACTAATGCTGAATCTCTCTGGAAATCTATTGGGATTATGTGTCCCCTCCTCTACTTTTTGGGGGGAGCTTTTCCCAAGTTCAAAGCATCTGAGAACTGGTTCTGTCAGAGAGAAGGATTTAAGTCAAACCTGCAGCCGAGTAAATCAGTATTTCCCAATATACATACTCATCTATTAATAGATAGAGACACGATAGATTGCAGCTGGATGAATGGATAGATACTGAGATGGATAGATGGATAAATAGATGAATAGGAAGATAAATTAGATATGTAGAGAGAAAGACAGATATAGTTAGATAGATGGATGACTTGATAGATGGAGACAGAGAGAGAGAGAGAGAGACAGGATATACATCTAATTTTTCAGATGCATCATCAGCTGGAGAGAAGGATGGAAGAGTTGTGAAAGTGTTTCCTCCACAAAGGAAGGATTTATTTGCTGGTAAATATCAAGTCAGTAGCCACAGCCAAATTGGTTATAGCAAGGGGGTTTTTATTGCTTAGCACAAGTAAGGAGCACACCTGAAATAGGCCCCAAAGCAGTGTGTCCCCGAACGTGAGGGTTGGGCTGGTTTTATAAGCACAGGGTAATGAAGTGTGATCTGACTGGATCCTGCCATGAGATGACACCAGGGTTCGATTTGATTGGATCCCAGATCCTGCCCACACATGGTGTCCACTTCTTAATTCAGTCCCCGCTCATCCATCCAAGCACCTAAGTTCCACCCATGGTTGCTGGCTAGGGTCATCTGGGCATGCTCAGATCACATGACCTTCAACCTGGGGGTTCATGGCAACTGAAAAACAAATCACAGCTTTGTTACATAAAAAATTGAGATAGGTTAGTCTGGTGCAGTTACAAAAGGAATCAGAGAAAAGTAGGAAGGAGGCAAGAATAAAACCATGGATAGGGAGGAGGTTCTATGAACTGTTGAGCCACTGTGTGTTTTAGCGAAGAATAATGAGGTAAAGTTTAATCACCAGAGGATAAATTTTACTCAAGAACATAGCTTTCTTTAGTACTGTTAAATATTTTAATCCTACAACATGCATAAGGCATCACAAATACACTAGCAGCCCCCTTCCCTGACTTTCCCTACCTGCATTCCCCCTCCCCATCCTCTACCCCAGACTCCCACTCAGGGCTTTGGAATTTGGTATTTGTCATTGTATGTCTTTACCCCTTAAGTACATGTCTAAATATCCATATACAATGTACAGTATACCTTTGTAACTTTCTCTTCTAAATTCAACATATAATTGAAATTTGTCTATATTTTTTATGCCTAGCTTGGGTTCATTATTTTCAGTGATTTGTAATATCACATTATGTGAATAAACTACAATGAATTACCCATTCTCTCACTGAGACATTTAGGTTGTTTCCACATTTTAACCTCTTATAAATAATGTCAAAATAAACCTTCTTTGATAAAGTTCTTTTAGCATATGTGTGAACATTTCTGTAAGATACAAAACTAGGATTGAAATGCCTGGGTCAAATAAAAACAATTTTTCAAGCCTCCCTTTATAATAATTCTCTTAATTTACCTATATATCATCAACAACAAAACTGTTAAGGAATAGAGATAAACAGCCAGTTATTACATTTAAATTCAACACTTTATTAAATTCATTATAGAGACTGCCCATTCCTGTTTCCATGTAAAGAACTGTGAGATTAGAAATACTTTGAATTATAAAGCCTGCTAGAACTTGATTGAAATAGATGATGTTTCTCTGTGAGACAAAACAATACATGAAATACTAATATTCTTCCTCATTCATTATCTGACATGTGTAACCCAATCGTTTTATTCCCAGCCAAGCTATCATTCAAGTATGAAGACAACTGCAGGGGATGGAAAGAATCTCTCTCTTCCTTACCCATCACTCGTTCATGGCTGAGGCCCCTACAGCAGAAGCCCGATTAACAAGAGAAAAGCATACAAGTGTATTTAATAAAAATTTTCCATGACACAGGAGCCTTCATAAGGAAATGAAAACTCAGAGAAACAATTAAACTTGTGTACTTTTGTGCTAGGTTTGAAGAAGTGGACCATGAAGGAGAAACATGAATGAACAAAGGGGTCTGATCTAATGGCAGTAAACTGGGGGGGAACTTGGCAAGGCCCGCTCGCTCAGATTCCTCTCTGTGTCCGTGTGTCTTCAGAGAGGAGGATGTTCCTTTCCTTCAGGTGTAGGGAGAGCACCTCTCACATGAGTCTTCTGACCTGCTTCAGGGGCATAGGTGAGAGAGACCTTCCTGCTTCTGCTGTTTTCTCAAATGCCACGGTGCCATATTCAGGGGCAGCATTTTCCTGAACCCCAGCACAGCATTCAGGCATTTGGACCGTAGCACTCAGGAGCTCCTAGGAGAACCATTTGGGGACTAAAACCAGCAACTAGGCTGGGCGCTGTGGCTCACACCTGTAATCCTAGCACTTTGGGAGGCTGAGGCGGGAGGATTGCTTGAGGTCAGGAGTTCGAGACCAGCCTGAGCAAGGGTGAGACCCTGTCTTGACTAAAAACAGAAAAATTAGCCTGGCATTAGTGCACGCCTGTAGTCCCAGCTACTTGGGAGGCTGAGGCAGGAGAATCGCTTGAGCCCAGGAGTTTGAGGTTGCTGTGAGCTATAAAGCTGCCACTGTACCCTAACCCAAGGCAACTGAGTGAGACTCTGTTTAAAAAAAAAAAAAAGCAAGCCAGCAACTAAGAGATGACTAGAGTTAGCATGGGATGATAGAACCCACTGAGATAGATCCAAATTATAAAACAGCAGTAATTATAGTTCAACATGTACACATTATACAAGGACTCGTTGTACAAGGAATATAAATGCCAACATCCAAATGTGGAGGAAGTCACAGAAATGAGGGGTGGAATGTAAAATTAGTTCCTTATCTTATATATGCAAGATTGTGCAGATACTTTTTAAAGCCTGTAGGGGCCCAGGGAAGCCAAGGATCTAATGCTAATTAGATTGCTGAGTGGGGAAGCCTGGCAAGGCCTGTCTGTCCAGATTCTTCCTGACCTGTGTGTGCAGCCTTCTCTCTTCTGGGTGTGGGGCAGGGCCCTCCCTGGAACCCGGCTCTTATCAAACAGGGTAGGTCAGATAACTTCTTTATGCCCAGTTTTTACACTGACTATTTCTAGGTTTTATAGCTGGCTTTGGGGGAAAAGGGCTCTGGTTTCTATGCCCTGCCTTGCGGAAGAGGGATTTTAGTTTCTGTGGCTAGCCTCCAGGGCGAATGAGACTGAGAGACAGGAGGGCAGAAGGTGAGAGAAAAACTTTTGCCTCTGAGGTATTGTTTCATTTAGGGGTATTGTTCTCTGACCCCCAACAAGCCAGTGTATGTCTTCATTCCACGGACATTCCTTGAGTATTTGCCATATGCTGAGCGTGTTGCTAAGTACTGGCAATACAACGGCAAAAAGAAGACCCCATCCCCACCTCCACAGGTCATGCGTGGGGTGGAAGGGAAAACAGACATCAAACAATAACACATAAATAAAAGTGAAATGATGACTCTGATAAACAGTACACAGTGTAGCACTGGAACTTTGAGGACACATATATTTGGGGGAATTTGCTTAGGGGAGCTGGAGAAGGCAACCCTGCAGACAGATGCACTCCTGGAGTTGGGACCTGGGAGATAAGAGGTGATGAGAGGAGGACAGAGACAGGGAGGAAGCAGCAGACACAGCATGTAGAAGTCAGAGCCAGAGAGAGGCACCAGGGGTGGAGGGGTCTGGCAATCAGATATAAGAGAAATGCCATTAAATAAATAGCATCCAGGAAATGACTTAAAGTCATTAAAAGTAGCCATTTCATATCTGCCATGGTCCAGCTATAACTACGAAAAATGAAACAACTGGCCCAATTTCTTCAGCCAAAAAATGACAAGGAAGAAATGAAAAGGAATATATCAACCAAATATAGGGTGTGGATTTTCTTTGGGTCTTGATTCAAAAAAAGCTACTGTAAAATGACATTTGTGACACAATTGGGGCAATTGGACTCTGAGTCAATAGTAGGAAGGAATTGTTTTTAGGTGTGATCATGGCATCAGGGTTACATTTTAAAATAAACAAGTCTTCATCTGTTGGAGAGACATTCTGAATATCCGCAA
>CM052437.1:71349495-71376750 GCA_028533085.1 Varecia variegata | reverse complement strand
TCAAATATAGGGTGTGGATTTTCTTTGGGTCTTGATTCAAAAAAAGCTACTGTAAAATGACATTTGTGACACAATTGGGGCAATTGGACTCTGAGTCAATAGTAGGAAGGAATTGTTTTTAGGTGTGATCATGGCATCAGGGTTACATTTTAAAATAAACAAGTCTTCATCTGTTGGAGAGACATTCTGAATATCCGCAAATGAAATGATCAGATGTCTGGAATTTGCATTAAAATAATCCAGCATGGGGGGAGGGGATGGGAAAATAGAGATTGAGAGTCAGCGGACACCGTGGTGGGTACCTGCCCTGAATCATTACACATTTCTCCACTTTGGGTATATTTGGAAAAAAGGGGGAAGGACAGGTAAGTTTCTATCCTTATGAGAGGGATGGTGGACTATAGGAGAGGCAAGCTTCCACAGAAGCTTCCTCAGTTTCCTCATCTTTAAAATGGGGCTAACATCACTGTTCAGTGGTGATGTAAGAGAATATCTATATTAGAAAACACACCGAAGTCACAGGATTACAGGGGCATTATGTAAGCCACCTACTCTCAAATGGCACAGAAAAAAATAAATTCTATATGCTAAATTAAGTCTAGCCTAAAGCTGCTTCCTTATATATTTTAAGTTCAGCCTAAAAGTTTCTCCGTACATAGTGAACTGTGACCTCCCTGGATGTGCAAACACACATAACCTACTCTTGTGCCAACCACTGAGAAAGCGTGGGAACGCCAGGCACAGGCGGCCAACTGTGTTAAGTAGGGAAAACACCCAGCTGTACCCAATCCAGCTGTTTCTGTGCTTCTCTGCCATTTTCTGTGCATCACTTTCCTTTTTTGTTCATGAATATTATCCGACCACATGGCAGCCCCGGTGTTGCTCTGAGCCTACTCTGGTGCTGTGGTTGCCCGTTTGGCAAATCATTCTTTGCTTCATTGTACTCTGTTACATTTAATCTGGCTTAAGTTTTCCTTTTAACATATGTATCTGGATGTGGAGAAAGAATGATAAGGTAAATGTGACAAAATGTTAACATTCTTGGCAATCTCTATATTATGCTTGCAGCTTTTCTATAAATTTGGAATTATTTCAAAATAAAAAGTAAAAAAAACTTATAAAAGCAAAACTGAGATGGAGTTTTTATATCTAAAAATTGTATTTCTTTAAAGATGCAAAAAATAAAAATATAAAATTATGTTAATGGCCACACCTCCTGGGTGGCTATAAGAATGCTTTGAGTTAACCCTTGAGGGTAGCACAGTGCCAGCCCCCGCATCACAGAATAATAGCTTCTACACGAGCTATTATTACGATTGGGGGTTTTTAGCTTGATCTGAGATCGGAACTGATGTTGGCTGAGCACCCATTCTTTGCCAAACAGTATATGTTAAATATTCCACAGTTCTCTTCAATCTTGTGAGGTGTCATTTCTCTTATTTTAGAGGTGGGACTCTGAGGCACAAAGGATGGATTGAACGCTCTGGTGTCACGCAGCAGGTCAGTGTGGTGGTGAGTTTTGTGTGAGCTTGGCCAGGCTGCAGTGCTCAGTTGCTTGGTCCAGCACTCGTCTAGGTATTTCTGGGAAGGTATTTGTGACCCTGCCTGGGTCCCCAGCCTGTTGGCCTATCCTGTGGATTTCACACTCCAGGTTGCAACATCGACTCCTACCTGAATTTCCGGGCTGCCAGCCTGCCCAATGGACTTCAGACTTGCCATCCGCTACAATCGCATGAGCCAATTCCTTAAAATCTCCCCACAGATGATAGACAGACAGACAGACAGACACAGAGATACACCCTATTGGTTCTGTTTCTCAAGAGCCCTGACTAATACAGTCAACACCACAAGGATAAATGAAACCCAGGTGCTTCTGGCTTTAATGTTGTCTACATCCAACTTGACTCATTCACTGACCAATATTTTCTGAGCACCTCCAGTTTTAAAACCCAGTTGTACCATGTCTCTCCATGTAACTTCTGGTCGGGAGACTCAGGAAGGACAGAGTTTTTTTTTAACATTCTGGTCCCACCCCCACTAAGTCCCCCGTAAAGACACTACAACCTTTCAGTGACAGTGGCTCCCACAGGCCCTTTCTCATGCTGCTCTGCCACCAGGTGGCTCTTGGGGCAGGAAGTGCTCAGAGCATGGAGGGAGCCGAAGCATTGGCCTTGCAGCCAGAGTGGGGAAAGGGGCCCCTGGGAGCCAGCACTCTGGAGAGGAGGGAGATGGAGAACGGGGCCCTGTGCTCTGTGTGAGATGTCCCTGAATTACCCCCAATGTGCACACGCCCAGAATGAACTGGAATCAGCACAGCAAAGGCTTTGATGACTGAACTAGGGCCTAGGTCACTGTCAAAGATAAAAAGAGCTGGACCTTAAAGCAGTGAAAACATTTTATTCAGTGACTACTGACGGTAGGGAGAGAGGGGCCTCTGTCCTGACTTGTGAAGGATGACTGGGCATTTTAAAGGAGGAACACAGTAGGGGGAGTGGTGAGAGGGCTCAGTAGAGTCAGGGAAGTGGAAAGTGACAAAGGGTGGGTCAGGGTAAATGAGACGAGGCCAGCTGTGTCCGCTGGCTGGAGATTGTCAAAGTTAGGACTCTATCCTCCCCACAGAGCCTGAGAGACAGAAGCCCCATCCTTCCTGATGACGACATTTCAAAGAAAGGACTTTCAGGTCCTCAAGGAAGACCCTTGTGAGTTGTAGGAGACACATATTCACAATTATAAGCCCATTTTAGTAAATGCTCTAAGAAAGGGAGGTCATACGGCCAGGTGTTGGCTAGAACAAACAATAAATTCTCCTGGGAACAGAGCTTTCCCAGGGGCTGTGCTAGGGATACGGTCTTACACTGCTAGAAACCATGCTCAAGTTTGGTCATCTCTTCATGTGGAGGTTTGGATAGAGTCATTTTGCCAAAAATAATATTGCCAAGAATTCTGCATTGCTCACCACCTTCCAGGTCCCAGACATACCCGGGAGAGAGCACTGCAAGGATTTTGAATACTAAACTGACATAGGAACCACAGCTTACAGAAGGAGGTCAGGACCTGTGGGATGACTGGCTGCTTAAACGACAAAGTGGACATGCTTCAGAAGATTTTAACAGGACCCAGGGTTTCACACTGTGTATTCAACATGTCCAGAATACAACCCAAAATTACATGACAAACTGTCATTTCATGCAAAACGGATAAATTGCACAGATGTTATCATACTGACTGAGCAAAAGAAGCCAGATGCAAAAAAAAGTGAGTATGATATGAATCTAGTTATATATATTTTTAAAAAGGCAAAATGAATTCGTGGTGTTGAAAGCAGAATAACGGTTAACTTTGGGAAGGTGCTGATGACTGGAAGAAGACATGGGAGGGCTTCGAGGGTGAAGGCATTATTTTATATCTTGATCTGGGTGATGGCTACCCATGTGTGCTCATTTTGTAAAAATTTTTCAAGGTGATGCTTAGGATTTATGTGCTTTACTATTATTATATTGTACTTTAAGAAAAATTTTCCCCCAAAATTGTGCTAAGAGCACTATATTCCCTAAATTCTTTTCCTTCTACGTATTGTCTTTATTTTATTTATTTATTTTTTTTCAGACAGAGTCTCACTCTGTTGCCTGGGCTAGAGTGAGTGCCGTGGCGTCAGCCTAGCTCACAGCAACCTCAAACTCCTGGGCTTAAGGGATCCTACTGCCTCAGCCTCCCAAGTAGCTGGGACTACAGGCATGTGCCACCATCCCTGGGTAATTTTTTCTATATATATGTTTTTGGTTGGCCAGATAATTTCTTTCTATTTTTAGTAGAGACGGGGGGTCTTGCTCTTGCTCAGGCTGGTCTCGAACTCTTGACCTCGAGCGATCCACCTGCCTCCGCCTCCCAGAGTGCTAGGATTACAGGTGTGAGCCACCGCGCCCGGCCCCTATTGTCTTTATGGATGAATAACAACTTTCTTTGCACAATATTCTTGGGTCATAATTTATTCCCTCAGGATGTTGTGAACATTGTCACATTGTCTTCTAGCACTTCTATGTGAATGTCTGAAACTCTCTGGATTTTTCATCCTTGGTGTATCTTGATTTTTTTGCCCGGGTGCCTGAAATAGTCTTTCTTCATTCTTGAAATTTGAAAATGTGCCTTTATATTCATAGCTCTGCATTAATTCTTTTATGGTATACCCTGTGTGTTTTTTTAACTGCAGAATCTATTATTCTTACGTTTCAGAGAAAATTTCCTTATTATAACCCTAATAACTTTCTCTTTCCCTTTCTTTTTTCTCTTATCTCAGGGGACACCAATCATCCTTATCTTGCTCATCTTGTCTGTCTTCTACCTCTGTCAACTTTTACCTAATTGCTTTGTGTTTTCCAATCATTTCTACTTATTTACATCTGTAATGATGTTATGTTGGCTTTCTTGTCTCTGCAGTCTCTCCCTTTTCTTCTCACTCTGGTTTCAGTTCATCTTTGAGCTCTTACGTCATTGAACTCATTATTAAGTTCTGCGATAGCTTGAAGCATTTGTGGATAAACTGCCTCTGGTTACTGATATGTGCTTTCTTCTAGACTGGCTTTCTAATCCATCCTTCCACATACCCTTTTCCTACCTTCCTTTCTTTTGTGCATATATATAAACCACTTATTTTTTATCATTTTTATGCTTAACATAGGTAGTTCAGTCCTGTCTGCATTGCTGCAGGGAGATGAGTTCTCTTTGACATCTTTCTCAAGCTCTATAAAAAAATGCCTGTCTTCCACTCTCAGCTGCATCCAGTTTCAGTGAGTGCTGGGAAGTTGTTTTAAAAATTGCTCTTCTGACCCTTCAAGATACAGGTGTAGGGAAAATAAAGCGAGCTCTAGCAGCAGTTCTAGATTGTGTGCTAAGGAACAGCCTAGGGAGGTAATATCAATTCTCCAGGGTGGAAAATAATCTAACAAAGTTCTTTACCTCTTCCAGATGCCCTCTACTGTCCTGTACCAGAGCCTGTGCACCCACAGAGGTGTGGCTCCCCCTGCCCCCCAGCCCCAAGCACAGTGCCCAGAAAAACGGCAAGGCCCAGAGACTCTCTCTGCCTCTGCCAAGGCCATGCAGTGATGCGAAGAGTCTCTGCTCTGGGCTGAGTACCCTTAACCTTTTTCAGGGTTTCTCACTCACTAGCTCCACCTGCTTCTCTCCAGCTGTAGGATATTAGTGAGACACCAAAATGCAGGGGGTGAGGAACTGCCTGTGCTGCCTTTTACACCAGATCTACTCCCTTTCCTTGGCTCTTATGAGCCTAATATTAGGTTTGGTTTGGTTCAGTTTTTCCTTTGTTTGATTGCAGCTAGTTATTTTTAGTCGATATACAGCAGTCAGTCCCCTCTTATTCGTAGTTTCATTTTCCACAGTTTCAGTTACCCACAGTACAGTACAATAAGGTATTTTGAGAGCAAGAGAGACCACATTCACGTAACTTTAATTACAGTATAATGTTATAGCTATTCTATTTTATCATTCATTATTGGTGTTAATCTCTTACTGTGCCTAATTGACTAGTATAAATTAAACTTTATCATAGGTATATATGTATAGGAAAAAACATAGTCTATGTAAGATTCAGTACTATTTGCATTTTCAGGCATCCACTGGGGGTCTTGGAATATTCCCTGCAGATAAGGGGGGACTACTGTACTTTGTTTTGTTTACTTTGTAAAATTCCATTAGCTATCAAAGGAGGAAGAGTGTGATTCTGCTTTCTTCCGCTACCACCTTAGCTCAGGTGTCCACACTATGATAGCTTTAGAACTCAAAGGAAACAGAAGCGAAGTGGGTAGCAGGTTGTATTAATAAATGAGCAGCAGGGACTTAGCCCCTACTTGGCAGCCCTGGCCCACGCCTGCTTCTCCCTGTGTGTGAAATTGAGAAGAGATTTAGGGGGTTGACCACATGGAGGTAGCAGCAGCCGTTCTAGATTATAAACTAAGAACGGCCAAGGCTGGGGTAACTTAACATCAATTCTCCTGGGTGGGAAAAACAATCACATGATATGAGACACTTTCTAATGCTAATAAAGCTCTTTATCTGCCTACATTATTAATAACCTAGGGAGTACTTATGCATAGAGACCAGTCTCACCATGGCCCTGCTCTATATCCAAGAGGGTGTGCCCTAATATTCCTTTGACAGTTCCTTCCTCTATAAAGTATGACTATGATGTCTGATTTAACTAAACATCCTGAGAGGAAATGACTTAACAAATACAAGGTGCTTTGGGGGACGATTAGGCCTCTGCTCTGGTGCTTCTTCTTGAACATAAGATGAATTTGGGAGTATGATGTTTATGATCTGCAGCATCAGCAGTGTTTATAATGCTACCTATGTTTAAAACCCTGGCATTCTCTTGGCTACCTCCTCCGTATAAGCATTTGGAATCAATTCGGCAAACACTGACACACCTATGAGCTTCGTGGTAATGTTTCTTCAAAACATTGTGTGGCTCACACTTGCAAGTTTCTTCCCTGGTGCTAAGTCATTCTTGGAGTCCTGGATGGGAGAGACACTTCAAAAAATGTTTAATACTTTTAAGCTGTTATGTGACCAATATGTTCCCCATTAATTCGTGCTAACATCTTTTAAGCTCCTACTATATTCCAGGTACCCCGTTAGTCATTTTAAAATCCATGTCCTCTAATCCTAACGATATTGTAAGGAAGATGAGAACACTAATAAGACTTGGTAATGGTAAGTAATTTGCCCAAGGACACACAGCTATCAAGTGGCAAATTCAGAATTCAGATGCAGACCTTCCTGCACTGAAGCTGTGCTCACGCCCTGCGGCTCACTGTTGAGTGATTGGAGTTCGACTTATATTAACTTTCAGGTCACTATCTATGTAGAAGTAAAAAATGTTTAATCCAGAGACCTGAAACAATAGGTTCCTTGACAGAAAAAAAAATAGAATTGTATCAAACGATGATACATGTCTCTAGTATCTAATTTTCTAGTATCAAATTTCACCTTGACCTTAACTAGAATACAATAATTTCTGTTCCTACACTTGTAAACTTGCCCGTGCCCATTTCTTGAACTGTGTGATGATTATCTACTGTTTCTTGAGGAAGGTGGTACCTTCCCCTGACTTCGTCTTGGCTCATGTGGCTTGTGCTAAGTGGCTCCCTTGCATGGCCCTGCTGAGACACCTCTGTGACTCCGACCCCTAGTATAACCCAGAGCAGAACAGCATCTGCGTTGGCCTGACTTTGTCCATGACCCCATGTACAGCACCGCTTCCTGCCTGTTAGAACATAAGGTTTTTACTTTGCTGCTTTATTTTATAATTGTAATTTTTTACCAAAGCCCCAATGTTTTGGGGGGGAAATCTGCACAATTTCTTTTCTGTTCATATAAAAATCTTTGTATTCAAAGGAAAATCCTACCAATACAATTGCTGCATTCTGACAGATATATCACTTGCTACAAAATTTCTCCACGTAAGTATTTCTGTCTTCACTTATCTCTGATCAAAGTACATTTTTCTCATCTTTGTTAGGATTAACCTGTGTTTCAATCTAATAATCTGTTTTGATCACTTTCATATAAAAGATGATGTTTTAATAAATATTCAATAATATGTTAAGGGCTAAGTAAGAGGAGATGTAAAAGATTTAGTGACAAATTCTATTTCAAGATATATTTACTGGGCCGGGCGCAGCCCAGTAATCCTAGCACTTTGGGAGGCCAAGGCGGGCAGATTGTTTGAGCTCAGGAGTTCGAGACCAGCCTGAGCAAGAGCGAGACTCCGTCTCTACTAAAAATAGAAAGAAATTATATGGACAGCTAAAAATATATATAGAAAAATTAGCCGGGCATGGTGGCGCATGCCTGTAGTCCCAGCTACTCAGGAGGCTGAGGCAGGAGGATTGCTTGAGCCCAGGAGTGTGAGGTTGCTGTGAGCGAGGCTGATGCCATGGCACTCTAGCCCGGGCAACAGAGTGAGACTCTGTCTCAAAAAAAAAAAAAAGATATATTTACTATATCTTTGCACTTTCAAACTTTTTTACACACTAATAAATTCTGTATTAAGGTATTACCAATGAAGCAAATCCTGAAAATAGGGTGAAGTATATCAAACTGAAAAGTTACCAGGCTTTTATTGAGGACTCATGCTATGCCTTTTAAAAATTTGTTTGCCTATCTTTGGTTAGACCTTCAAAAAGAGGGACCCAGACAAAACCATCAGGCTGGTAATCTGAACTACGTGACAAGCTCTCCATATGGACCTATATTAGCTACTAATAGCTATTAGCTCAGGAAAGGATGAAGTCATCACAAAACACTCTGCTCAGCATGTTCCTCTCTGTTTTATGACTGCGCTGAGTCTAATGTGAATAATGATACAGCTTCCGTCTCCAAGGTCCTTCCTCCAAGGAGCCCAAAGTGCTATACAAATGTTTTCTAATCGGTTTTCATCTCCCTGGTGCAGTGTTTTGAAGCCACCAAAGAGAAGTGGTGCAATCCAGGCGATCCAAAGTCCGTGGGGAGACCCAGCTCACCCTCATCGCTCAACTCAAGCTTGGCCCCAGCCTGGGCACGATATTTCTCTTCTTCACTTTCTTCTCAGCAAAAAGTGGCTTAGCCATGAGAAGCTCCAGTTCATTATACAGTGCAGGGGTTTTATATGCCTTCAATGTGTTCAGTTCTCAAAAATATTTTAAATTTCTTTTTTATCTGTATATATTCATGGGTGTTCTCAAAAACTTTTATAAATGGCTGGTGCTTCCATTTAACATTGGATTTGTTTCACTGGCAATATCGTAGTACAGAGGTCATTTGGAGGGTTATCATGGTTCAGGGTCTCTCTAGTTGGAAAAGTTTCCCCACCACTGTTCAGCTTGCTTTCTTTGTATCTGTAACACAACGGAGAGCGGTGAACACTGAAGCTCCATGAGCAATGAAAAAAAAGGGGAGGGGGAAAAAGGAAAATTTGTAGAAACACCAAAGGAAATGCTTCCTTGACTTTAGTTAGCTTAAAAATACATATACTTTGACTTTTCAGACCAAGTCAACAGAAAAAAAGCCTGAACAACTGGGTTTTACTGAAACGGGGATACAGATCAGTAAGAATTTTCAAGCATGGCCTGCTATGAAAAGAGAACCACAGAAGCCCAAGACCCAGTGTCTCCACACATCAGCTGTTACTCATTTATAATCCAGTTTCTACTTTTCTCGGAAGCCTGCGTCAGAGTTGATCCAAGAGGTCACGCAATCTTTGACAGGAGACCACAGAGCCCTCTGTCATTCTCAATATCCTATATCAGGGTTTCTCAGTGCCAGCAATATTGACCTTTAGGACCAGATAATGCTTTGTTGCCAGGGGGTGTCCTTTGCATTGTAGGATGTTGACTAGCATCCCTGGGGTCCCCCCACTAGATGCCAAGAGTCATGGTGATCAAAAACATCTCAAGACATTTCCAAATGTCCCCTGTGGGGCAAAATTGTCCCTGGTTGAGAACCATTGTCCTATGTCTACAACTATGAAGGGTTTTTAAAACTAAATTTCTTCCAAGAGTTGGCTGTTGTCAAATGTTACCAAGAATGCCATTGTTCCCTATGGAATGAACCAGAATATCAAAAGAAACTGAAGAGGCTCCTACATCAAAACACTCGTACATCCAATAGCAGAAAACTGCCTTGAGAAAAGCACCTGCCTTGAATGCCTTTTCCAGGGAAAATTGAAGAAGGTTTTCCAAGTTAACACTCTTGGTTGATTACCTGAGGTCTTAGAGATTAAGAATGTTTCTGCCCTGCCCACTTCCTGACCCTAATTATAGGTGTCGTTAACTAATAATCAATTTTAAGATGAATTGCTTTGCCTTTAAAAATGCATTAGGATTATAGGATGGCTTAGTGATTAACTGAACAAATTGACACACATTATAATCGGGTTACCACTACTAACAATTACCTGTGGATGACTAAATTATAGATTTCCAGTTAAAGACTAAATTTAAATTTCTTCGCATTTTCATGTTTTTCATTGTTGGAAATTATTTTACAAAATAAGTAATCCATCACTGAGAGCTCTTTTAATGTGGCTTGATTTATTTGGTTTACAAGCAGTGCTGGTATAATTGACTGCTACAAGTTATTTATTCATCAATTTCTTTTCTTTGAAATGATCAGCTGTAGCAAAAGTACAGTCCCAATTAAATGAATAAGGTAGGTGCAGACAGACCTATCATTTATAGCAAACACAACAAAGGCGGCATTTTCCAAGAGAAGTCACCTGGCAGGACCCTGCTGGTGCAAATATTTTGATGCTGCATTAGTAAGAATATACAACTGTGCACAGCAAATCAAACATAACCCTGCAAGAAATAATGGGACTGCAGGGGACATTTATTCTGTATGTTAAAGCAGGATAAAAGAAAAACTTCAGGAGGCTGGGAGTTGAAGCCAAGAGCCTTAATGGAAAGCCTGCAGCGAGGAAAGTATCAGCGAAATGCCATTGCCAGGGAGAAGTCAGGAATCACATCCTTTATTTCTATTCCCAGACTTTCAGTACTCTAATTTTATACTGCCTAAAATAGTGTGATGTGATAAAAATAGCACTGGATTTGAAATAAAAAGGCAGCGAGGGCCTTACTAGGACACAGCCCTGTCTGAGCTCTAGGTGATTCATGAGTTACATGGAGTCCCCTCACACAGCAGTCCCCAACCTTTTTGGCACCAGGGACTGGTTTCATGGAAAACAATTGTTCCACGGAGTGGGTGGGGAGCTCTGTGGTCCGGTCCCTAACAGGCCACGGATCCACGGATCAGGAGTTGGGGACCGCAGCCCTCACAGACTGTGAACTAAACAGTTCCTGCAGTTCAGGACACAGATAATAAAGCAATACCTCATCCAGGTGCTCTGCCCACGTTACTTTGCAATCCTTATCTTACTTGACCTTAACAACTGCCTGGTCCAGTCGTTAGGACACAGAGGTCATGTTTGTGTGACCTCCCCAGGCCTGAGAGGGGCAAGGACAGAGCTCAACCTATAGGCAAGGCCACCGATCGTGAGCTGGGGAAAGGAGCAGAACCAGGGCAAGGGGAGTAAACACTGGGACATCCCATCCACCCACCCTGGGCCCAGGGCCTCCCACTGGTTACACCTGCCCAAAGTCAGAGAGACATTGAGCCCAGGGGATGCTGCCAGCGGAGGCCACCCCACCAGGACCGCCTGGCCACCACTGCCACCACTGCCACCCAGAAACGTCACCAGGGTGCTTTTCAAACTCTTCTGCCTTCCCAGATGGGTTTGCTACTTCTCCTTCCCATGCCATTGTTTTCAGAACAACCCCCAGGTCCCAGGGCTGACTGTGTGATCCCATGGCGGCACGGCCTGCACTTGGCACATGGGGCAGGGAAGCCTCACGTTCAGCTCATGTGGAGAACCTCCATTCACATTTCTGTCATCGTCTGAGCACTTACTGAATCAGGTTGTCATTGGAAGGATGGATCCTTTAACAACAACAACAAAAAAAAAACCTTTGTGGAAACCTTCACAGGTACCCCTCTGAAAGCATCCCAAGCCCAGACCACTCTATGATTATAGAAAATAGTCTGTAACATTGTGTTTGCAGGAATATTCTGAAAAGCAGGTGTCAAGATGGGATTAAATGCGCAAGGATTTCATTAGGAAAAGTGCCTGTGTGAAAAAGAAATGGGGAGGGAGGCAGAAAGCCGTTAGACCACAGTGCAAGTCTGACCTCATGTAAAGAGGGAGGGAAGATTGGGAGGAAGCGCCCTGCGCTGCTGCCCCAGAAGCTTGCAGGACTCGCTGAAGAATCCCTGAGGAGTCCTTGAGCTAAAGTCAGCCAACCAAGTAGCCCGTGCCGCTCAGGATCAGATCTCTTTTAGTGTCCCCAGGCATACAAGGCAGGTGTGGCCTCAAAGGAAACACTGATGGATTTGAAGTGCAGCAGCAGGGCCCTTGGTCAGTTATGCCCCATGCAGTACTTGTCAATCAGAAGCATTCTCGTGGACGCCACACCTCTGCTTTAAACTCTGCAGTCTAAGCAATCGTCCATGTGTGTTGGGAGATGGGGTATGCAGATTAGCACTCGAATCTGGGTATATACACTTCGAGGAGGGGTGGTTAGTTAACAGCTGAAAGATTCTCGTCAGAGCCCTCACCTTAGAAGGTACCCCAAACCTTCAATTATCTTCATCTTAAACCAGCAGAGATTGCAATGTATATGTTAGAGAGCCTACCAGGATAGACTAAAAAACCAGATTAATATGTTATTATGCCTTCTTGATAATTATTGGTCATATTGTAACATTTGTCCTGAGATTTGCTGGCATTATAGCATAAACAGGGCAATGAGGTTAAAAAGGAAAAAAATTTAACCCCCACCTATCTTCCAACCAATAGATGCTACAGAGGCTACCAATACTTTACAAAAAGGGATATATTGTGCTCACAGATTGGAAGAATCAATATTATTAAAATGTCAATTCTTCCCAAATTGATCTGTAGATTCAACACAACCCCAATCATTCTCCCAGCAAGCTGTCTTATAGATAAGCTGATTTTAAAATTTACATAAGAAGGCAAAGGAATTAAAATAGCCAAAAAAGTTTTCTGAAAAGAAGAAAAAAAAAAGAAAATCAGAGGACCCACACTGCATGATTCCAACATCTACTCTAAAGTTTCAGTAAAGACAGCGTGGCATTGGTGAAAGGATGAACAAATAAATCAATGGGGCAGAACTGAGATACGAGGTCGGACGAGACCCGGCGCCTTCAGGGCGGTGTGGCCGTTAGACGAGGGCGGGCGCCTGCGGACGCCTCAAGAGGCCGAGCTGCTGCCTCTTCATGATGACGGCTGTTTTGGGAGTCTTCCCTTCCCAGAACTTCGCAGCAGCCAGATCGCACCACATCAATGATAAGAGCAGCCCCAGTCTTGGTTTTGGCAGCATTTGCCCACGTCTGCTCATTAGCCAAGTCTTTGATTTATCAAAGTTTACAGGTGGGCAGAAGTTTAGGCAGAAGCTCTGGTTCCTCTTTAAGTGGTAACACCCCCGTACCAACTTTCCCAAAGTAACCTGGGTGGTATTTGTCCAAGTTGGTCCTGTGGAGATGCACACCACTAGCACTGCTGGCTCCCGGGTAGTTTCCGGGCTTGCCAATGTGGTCAGGCTCGTGTGGCCCCAAGGATTCTATGTCTTCTTCAGTCTGGGTGGCATGTCAGTGGCCAGGGTAAAAGGCCATAACTGTTTTTTTAAAAACTTTTGGTGGTTGCCCTAGTGTTTACAAAGTACATCTTTAATCAGAGTCTACTTTCAAATAATATTACACTACTTTGCGCGTAATATAAAGACCCTGTTATAAGACAGCCCTGGATTCAACCATCCATGGATAGAAAATATTTTTTTAAACAATAAAAAATAACAATACAAGAATAAAAACTATATAAAATACAGTGTAACAAATATTTACATAGCATTTACACTGTGTTAGGTATTATAAGTAATCTAGAGATGATTTAAAGTATGCAAAAGGACATGCATAGATTATATGCAAATAGAACTACTACACCATTTATAAGGGACTTATGTGTCAATGGACTTTGGTATCGGCAAGATCCTGCAACCAATGCCCTGTGGATACTGAGGGATAACTATATATTCTCAATTTCTCTCTCTCTTCCCCTGTGGTATTTTTGTCATATATTTTTCTTTTGTATATCCTATAAACATATAATGTATTGCTACTGTTTTTGCTCTAGACAGTTCTCTTACAACAAAATTTTAAAAAAAGAAAAAATCATTTTACCTTCATTTATTCTATTTCCAGCTTTCCTCATTTTTTGTGCAGATCCAAGTTTCTGCCTGGCATCATATTCCTTCTTGCCTGAAGACTTTCTTTAACATTTCTTGTAGTGTAGATCTGCTTACATTGCATCCTCAATTTTTGTTTGCCTGAAAAAGACCTTATTCTTCATTTCGAAAGACATATTCAGTCTATGTTCAATCCTGGGTTGACAGATTTGTTTTCGTTTTTCTTTAAGCACGTTAAAGATGTCTTATGGCTCACATAGCTTCTGACAAGAAGTCTCCTGTAATTCTTACATTTGTACCCTGTATGGAATGTGTCTTTTTTCCTCTGCCTGCCTTCAGAATCTTCTGTTTGTCTTTTCTTGTCAGAAATGTAAATATCACATGCCTAGGTATATAGGTTTATAGTGGGGGTTATTATTGTTCCGATCGGTTCATTTTGTGTTTTATTTTTTGTGTGTGTCATATTTATCTTGCTTGGTGTTCTCTGAGTTTCTTCATTGTGTGGCTTGATATCTGTCATTAATTTTGAAAAATTCTCAGCAATTGCTTCTCCACATTTTTTTTGCCCCTCTCTCTCCATTTTCTCCTTCTAGGATTCCAGTACATGTGTACTAAACCCATTGATATTGTCCCACAGCTATTGGATTCCCTGTCTTGTTCTTTTACTCTTATTTTCATTTGTCTTTCAATCTACTTAATGTCTATTTACCTACCTGTAAGTTGTCTGATTCTTTCCTTGGCTGATTCTTTCCTCTACTGATAAGTTTGTCAAAGACATTCAACGAAGTAGGTCAAGGCAACCACAACATGACTACTGTGTAACTGCTCACTTCCTCAGAGGAAAGGGACTGGCTTGTTTGCTGCTCACCACCCAAGGTGCAGAATCTCTGGCCCTACCTTCCTCCAGGAGAGTGCAACCCACTGCACGTGTAGCATCATTCTGGGCTCACTGCCTCACCTCATGGGGCTCTGTTGAAGCTCCTGCTGTTAGCTGTGCTGGCACTAATAAGCTGCCACACTCTGACCCAACTATTCTGTATCTAATTTTGGTACCTATGAGTAGTGGCAGGTTAATTCCAGCCACCCTCCATTAGGCTTTCCCAATAGGTATATATTATTTCATTTACTTTTATATTTTCTTTCTACCAGAATATAAACTGCAAAAGCACTTTTTTGTTAAAGTTATCTGTGTGACCTACTATGTGCAAAGGATCCTACTAGGTGAGACAAAAGAAGAGACAGATTGGATGTCTGCCTAAACCTGTTGTGATTCTGCGAGAAAAAGGGAGGAGCTCACATCTCAAACCACAAGGACCCAAAGAATCGCTCATTCACTCTCATTATTGTGAATTCCTTAAGCTTAATATTTATCTTTATATTATCCCCAATATTATCCTTGAATCCTACATAGTTCCTTGTACATAGTAGATATACAATAACTCCATCAATAAATATTTGTTAAATTGATGAGTGCAGTGTTTCCTGTACTTTGGTATTGGGATGAACCATATGAAATTGTGGCTATTAGACCATCTTTTAACTTTCAAAAACAGTAATTTTATGTGGCTCACCCTAATATCAAGCTGCTAATAATTATTTATAAATCCCTTCTTGAACGAGTTCTAAGCTGAAGGCCAAGATTGCTAAATTAAAAGGACAAATTTAGTACTTAAGACTGGAAATTAGGAAACTGATTTTCATTCTTGATTTACTCCTCAGGGACTTTTCAGTTGCAATATCTTTGACCCTTGTAATTCACATCTATTCTGAAAGTTGAGGAGATAAAGTGACATAAAATATGAATTATAAAAAGTTATGAGAAACAATAAAAGAAAGTTTTTGTTGTCTTTTTGCCCAGCAAATAATGATATGATATTGATGGGATAAAAATTGCCACAGCTTTTGGAGGGCAATTTGCAATATGTATCAAAATATTAAATGTGCATGCCCTCTATAACAGCAATTCTACTGCTAAGGTGTGTCCTAAAAAAAGTTTACCAGACATACATAGGTAACCTTACAAAGATGTTCACTGCATCACTGTTAATGGTAGGGAAATACTGGAAACAATGTACCTGCTCATCAATATAGGACTGGTTAAACAAATTGTATTATAGCCATAGAACAGAATATTATGGAACTCTTAATGAAGACAATATCTATGTCATAAAAATAGATTTAAGATCTATAGAGGGAAAAAGGAATATTGCTAAATAATATTTATAGTATCTTCTCATTTGTATTTTTTAAAATATTATGTATGTAAGATACTTGTATGTTTATAAATGGAATGATACTTACCAAACTGTGAACAGTGGTTAACTCTGGAGGAAGAAGTGTGTGTGTGTTGAGGGGTGGATTTGGAAAGAGAAATGCAAGCGAATCTGACCTGTCAGGGTTTGAGGGGGAAAACAGTGACCACTCTCTGCATTCTGGGTATAAAGCATTTAAGACAAAATTGAGGACTTAATAGCAAGCGCTAGGGGAGAGGCTAGGAAAGCTGCCGCCAAAGCTCAGAGTAATCGACAGCGGTGGGTGCTGGCATTCTGCCACTTCCAGAAAGCAGGGATTCCTGGAAAGGGCTGCAGAGCTACTGCGTCCATGAAGTTGGAGCTGTGGAAAGATCTGAGAACCTGCCGTGTTTGACCCCAACAGCTTCCTAAGGATGATGGCCTCTGATGCACCTTCCCTTCCAAATCTCATGAGTTTTTCTCATGGGCCAATTCTAACTCAGGCCGGAAAATGGTCCCCGACCCCAGATGGGATGGGAACAATGATGCCAAGTTGACCACAAGCAATCCAACAACAGACTAGTAATTTTTTACCATATAGATATTGGTAACAGTTTGAATGTGGGAACATGGCCCCTTCTGCTGAATCATGCCATCACATAAAAATTCCCAGAGTTCATACAATCCCCCACATTGAAAATCCACTTGCTTCTGACACAATCTAAAAATATGACCACAGATCCTGTTAATTAACATCTTTTTTATTTTCCTTTGAACAGAACTGGATTCCAGCAAATTGATGGGCATCCATGCAAATGAATCACTAAAAGCCTACTTTCGGCTTCCTGCGGACGATGGTAAATGCCTATCAGAGTGATTTATGAGGCAAGGAAAGGCAATACACTTCACTTGATATTTTCATTCACAGTAAGAAATGCACAAGGGACTTAGCCTCAGCACTGTTTACTGTGTATGTCACTTTGCAATATACCTCTTTGGAGCAGCCTAAATTTCATGGCATCAAGGCAGACACATTTGTTGCCTACAACGGCCACCTGCCCCTTCTGTGTTGGCAGAGCATCCAGTTTTGCTCTGGGACTTGAGTAAATTATGATTGATTCAAGCCAAACTTGGCAATGCCTTACCAGGGGTTTGTTCAGGAGTGGCCAAAGGAGCGTTGAGTCTGCTGCAGGGCTTTTGGAAAGGTTTTCCTTGTTCACAGACAGGGCCACCAGGAAAACAGCTCCTCTTCCTAAGCAGACCTTGTCCTGTCTGGATGTGATGTTTGTTGTCAGCTGTTGTCATCTTGAAGCCATCCTGGGAAGCAGCCTCAGGATGAAGCCCAACCTCCGGGGTGCACAGGGAGAGGACACAGGAGTCTAGAACCTGGTAAGATTACTGAGGCACTGCTGAGATAATCGATTTCTCTGGACTTCCAGGGACTTTGGACACTCCATGTACCTTACTTCAAGTCAATGGCTTGGGGTTATTTGCATCCAAAATCAGCTTACCTGATAACAACTGTTCTTGCTAGAATGTCTTAAATGTGACCCTTGGTCACCTTTTCAATGAAATTGAGTGATGGTAGGAGTATTGTGCTATACTAAACCCCAGATTTGCTGTTGCTCCAACCTCTTCACTTTCATATTCTATTCTTTATTCCTCTATTAGATAATAGTGATAGCCAATATCTCTATTCTGTCATGTAGGAGTACTCGCTAACTTGAATCTGTTATCAATGGATTTAAATGAAAACTGGTAATAAAATCAGGTTCAGCTCCCAGACGAGACACTGAAGAAGACCTCAGCTGGATCTATAAGAAATGCACATATGGTGATGTACATATCTACACTGCATCAAGGTCACTAGGTTCTTAGCACATCACACTGAAAAAATTACTACTATCTGAATAGTTGGACATGTTTTACTAGGAAAATATTGATTTTTTTCTTCTTTTTATGCTTTTATATTAATAGACTTGCTCAGTAATAAATATGTGAGATCCTTTGTTTGAAAAAAAAGACCAGGCCAATTTCTTAAGGTAGCATATTTGGCCAATTCATCTTATTGCCTAGAATACTTTACATGATGATTTACATATAGTAGGTACTTAATGAATACATGAATGAATAGATGAATGAAGCCACAAACTGTCTGATACAGAGCCTGGGCAGTCTATAGATAAGGCTATTACTTCTGTAGCTCTGTCACCCATTAGTTGGGGGTTCAGTCGGGGCTTGCCACCCGGCTTTGACACTAGCTAACTGTGAGATCTTGGGGATGTTAATAAACATCTTCAACAAGTCCCAGTTTTCTCATCTATGGAATGCAGATAATAGCAAATACTCTTGATGTAATGATTAAATGAGCTAATGTCTGCTCCATGCCCACACATACACACACACTATGGACATAATCTTAGGTTCAAGAGTCCTGTATTACAAAAGTCAGGCACCTTCCATTGTTCTGGGGTGCTGTGTTCATTCAGAGGGAGCATGTGTTTTTATAAAATGCAGAGATGTTCCTCCAGTTCCTCCTGGCTCACACTCCATCTCCCCTCTCTACCTGCCCCACCAGAGCAGTAGCTCCTTTCTGGTAGAGGAGCCGACATCAGTGATCAAGCAAGGGCCACGCCCCAGGAGTGGCTGCCAACATCCACGGCAGGAGGACATACGCTGTGGTTATGCTGCCATGGCCAAGAAAGACAGCATCACAGCATCGAGCTAAGGAGGCGCGGTAACCTGAGAATTCCCAAGTCAGCACCTGTCTAATGTGACATTGAAATATTTCCACCTGAGATACCAACTTGAATCATTTAAAGATGTTTAGAAACTGGCAAGTTAATAACCTACAAATTTATTAGCATAATGATTCAGTCAAGTCTGGAGATCAAAGGATCATCTATTTTCTGCTGATCTTTCCTCTACATGAAATCATAAAACGTGTTTTCCAGAGTACCCTATCCTAAAACACTACAAAGACCCTTGGGCTGGAGAGCTGAGTCCTGAGAGTGCCGTGGTTCTCAAAGTGGGGTCCCTGGGCCAGCAGCTTCAGTGTCACTTGGGAGCCTGTTAGAAATGCAGATACTTAAGTGCCACCCCTGACGTCCTGAGTCAGATACTCTGGGGTGGGGCTCAGCCATCTGTGTTTGAACAAGTCCTCCAGGGATCCTGATGCTCATTCAAGTTTAAGAACAGCTGTAACAGTGGATAGGCTCTGACTCAAGGAGGAAATCAGCAGGACAGAAATAGCTGGCATAGCTCCTGAAAAAATAAAAGCATAAACATGAGAACTCGAAATCACTCTGTAAGCACCCAAACCCTCTGCAAGGCAAAAGGAATAAAAATACCCTTCCCTTCTGTACAAAATCCCTTGGGGACAAATGCTTTGTGACTTAGTTTTCAATGATTCCCTAAGCATTTAGGCCAATGTATAATAAGAGCTAACACAGAGCATTGCTTATGTGTCAGGTGCAGTCCTATATCTTCTGTTATCTCATTTAATCCTCACTACAACTTAGGACATCAATACTATTATTATTCTCATCTCACAGATGCATAATCTTAAAATCAGACACTGAGTACAGAATTGAGCTGGTTTCCAAACCTCTGTAGTCTGATGTCAGGGCCCAGTGCTCTGAACCACTGCACTCGACAGCCTCCCGGATTCAGCAACTGTGTAGGGAACACCTGCTGCTTAGGAAGCAATGTTCAGGCGAGGGCAGCATAGAAACAAGAGGTGCTGCTGCCCTTCCCAAGTAAGAACTAGCAACCTAATGAGGAAGGTGGCCGGGAAGGGCAGCTTTTGTATGAGGCAGAAAGAGGCACACACCGTACCCATTGTGCAAGCACGTTATTGGGGAAGACCAGAGGAGGACAATTAAATCCCACAGAGAGGACAGGGGTGACTTCTCAGAGTATTTCAATGGACAGAGAGAAGAGGAAAGCCAACCCAGGGAGAAAAGAGAGGACAGAGAAGGTACGAAGTGACAGCAGGAGACAGGGATCACGTGGAGCAGACAGCCCAGCATGGAGGGCCAGAGGGTGCGGGAAGCAGAAACTGTGTTTGAAAAGTAGAAAAACCCCATGCTGAAGGGATGAAGGGCCTTGAATTCCATGGTAAACCGTTTGGATTTCTGTTCTTGGGCCACAGTGAGTCATTTAAGAATTCTTGACCATGGGAACATGATTTGTTCCTTCCTCTCCTAGGAGAGGACCTGGGAGAAGAAGGCAATAGAAAAAGAAAGAGAAAAGAAAATGAAGCTTAAGAGAGCCTGTATTTAAGGATTCATCAAAGGAAAATGTATTGAGATAAAAAAGGCCATTTGTCATTATGTTAATGAAATAAGCCAGGCACAGAAAGACAAATATCACACATTCTCACTCCTATGCGGGAGCAAAAAAGTTGACCTGAGGAAGGTAGACAGTAGAGCGAAGGGTGGTTGCCAGAGGCTGGGAAGGGGGTGGGGGTGAAGAGAGGTTGGTTAATGGGTACAAATATACAGTTAGATAGAAGGAGTAAGTTCTACAGTTCAATAGCACAGTAAGGTGGCTATAGTTAACAACAATTTATTGCCTATTTCAAAATAAGTAGAGAAAATTTGAAATGTTCCCAACACAAAGAAATGATATGTGATTGAGATGGATGGCTATCCTAAATACTCTGATTTAATTACACATTATATGCAGGTATCAAAATATCACATGTAGCCCCTAAATATGTGTAATTATTATGTATCAATAAAAAAGAAAGAAAAAAGTCTAGAAATATATTTTTGAAAAGACCATTTGTTTGAATGAAAAGAATTTCAAGGGAGGATAGCCCATATGAATGAATGAGCGAATGAATGAAAACAATTAGTAGACAGTGGCAAGGGTTATAGAAAGGTCAAGAGCACAAAAGCAGATTTGGGATTTGAAGGTGAAAAAGGAGTGTGACTTGTCCCAGCCTCCACCCACTTCCTGGAACAGGCTTGCACTGCTGTATTTGATGAGCACTAATTACTAGTGCTTATAAAATGCAGAAGTATGTTTTAAAAAACAAAATACATTCCGTT
The DNA here is from genome assembly GCA_028533085.1 of Varecia variegata. Taxonomy (NCBI): domain Eukaryota; kingdom Metazoa; phylum Chordata; class Mammalia; order Primates; family Lemuridae; genus Varecia; species Varecia variegata. Next base: position 71,355,648 of record CM052437.1, on the reverse strand, counting down.
GACATTTCAAGTTCAGGAAAGAAATTTCTGGGAAAACATATTGTGACAGTTTTTTTAGTCCTTTAGGGCACCTTGGTAATAAAAAAGCGTTTGTCTCATAAAATTCTCTCACATTCCTGAGTTGAGTCTGAAATGTATTGTTCGTTTCAAGTTCAGAATAACTGGCTTGATTAGAAAATACAGGACAGGTGTGCCTAACATTATAGATTGCCTTCACCGAGGCTTTTTTGGTTAAAAAAATATATCAGAGGTGTAAATAATCCATGTATAGTTTTTCTCCTTTTTAGATTATTTTGTATTTGTTTAAAAAAAGTTTTGTCAAAATATAAAATATAAAGAAATGACTGAAAGTTGTTGACAGGGTTTTTAAAAAATTATAATTATTCCAATTGTTTTTGTTTGTTTTTGCCTTGTGCACTAGCGCCAAGGAACTGCAGCAAATAAACTCCAAGTCTGCCCCCCCCCCAAAAAAAATATATATATATATAAATCCTCCAAAATAGCTTAGGCAAAATATTGGTGACATACAGAATAATGGAATCTAGCAGCAGAAGGAGCAGCTGGGCCTCCTAAAGGGCAAAAACCAGAAAGAGAAAGTTGGGGCAGAGAACATCGTCTCCATCTCTGCTGGGTCGTGTGGGATCTTCTCCTGGCTGGTCACACAAAGTCTGCTTCAATCTCAGTCTCTCAAAGCTGCCATCTCTACTTCAGTATACACTTGTCTAGAGATGGCTCAGGGTTCATATTTCTTTCCACTTCAAACACCTAACAGAGAATGTCTCAGTCCGTTCAGGCTACTATCACAGAACACCATAGACTGGATGGCTCAGAAACCACAGAAATTTATTTCTCATGGTTCTGGAGACTGGAAGTTCAAGATCAAGGTGCCGGCTGATTAGCTATCTGGTGAGGGCCATAGACAGGCACAGCCACCTTCTCACTGTGTCCTCATGGGGGAAGGGACAAGGAAGCTGGCTGGGGGTCTCATTCATAAGGGCACGAATCCCATTCATAAAGGTTCTACCCTATGACCTAATCGTCTCCCAAAGGTCCTACCTCCTAATCCCATCACATCGGGAATTAGATTTCAACATACGTATTTTGGAGGGACGCAAACATTCATTCTACAGCAGAGAATAACTAACATCTCAGTAGCTCAAGTCTAAATTTGAGGGAGAAAATCTGAGTAGCACAGCTTGAGTCAGAAGATCATGCAAGTGCTCCTGAAAAGCTGTGAGCACACCACATTTGGGTACGTTGCATCCTATTTAAAATGCACTACTAATAACTAACATTTATATAGCAATACTGAACTTTAAAAACTGTTTTCACTTATTCTTGTTAATGACCACAGCGATCCTCATGAGGTAGGTGTATAATCGCTGTTGTGCAGATAAAAAAACTGAAGTTCTCAGAGGATGGATGAGTGAATGACATATGGTGACAGGAGAAATTATTTTCATCAGTAGCAAGTATAGTATCGAAGGAGCTGGGAGTGCACTAAGTGCTATTTATTCAAAGGACACTGATGTCAGTGGCTCTCTCCATGCACGTGGAAAGATGAGTGGCAAAACTGGACGTCACTACGTGTACTGAATGAACCGGAAAGGAAGCAGGACCTCAGAGAGGGGAGTACTGAGAACTAGGGCAGATGAGGGAGGTAGCCCTAAAGAAGCTGAGTTCCAGTGGCCCTTGAAAGATGTATGAGACATAGACCAAGGAGAATGTGGAATGAAGAATTGCATGGAGATTGGTTCAGAGGAAGAATTAGCCTCAGGTGCCTGGTTTGTATTTTTGAATATATGTGTGTGTGTGTGTGTGTGTGTATATATACATATATATGCATGTGTGTATACGTGTGTGTGTATATATATAAAACATATATAGTTGACCCTTAAGCAACAAGAGTTTGAACTGCATGGTTCCACTTGTACTCAGATGACAATGATAAGGACGAAGATTTTTATGATGATCCACTTCCACTTAATAAATAGTAAATATGTTTTTTCTTCCTTATGATTTTCTTAATTATGTTTTCTTTTCTCTAGCTTACCTTACTGTAAGAATACAGTATATAATACATATAACATACAAAATACCTGTTGCTTGACTGTTTATGTTATCAGTAAGCCTTGCAGTCAACAGTAGGCTATTAGCAGTTAAGTTTTTGAAGAGTCAAAATTTATACACAGATTTTCAACTGTGCAGTGGAAAGGGGTGGGCACCCCTAACCCCCAAGTTGTTCAAGTGTCAACTGTATATAAAAGAAAATATATAAACAGAACCTATTTATATGTTAAACACATATCTTGAACATATATACAAGACTTTATATATATGTATACACATAAACACACACATGGAAAGAGAGATAGGAGAGAGAGAGAGAACATGGAAGTCATCATTTAATCAAATCTTCCTTAGTGAGTGAGTTTTTCCATATAAGTAAATTTTCAGCCAACTGCAGCTTTAAGTACCAAAATATTTTTAGTTAAAACCATTGTGGATGGAAATATTTCTAAAATGAGATAACCCCTATAAAGCATGTAGCACAGACCCTGGCACGCAACACTCAACAAATGTTATTTATTCTTGTTGTTAACAAAATATATTATGTAAGTCCCTGTCTTAGGAATCAGAGTAAATAGAGTATAATTTATTAATAACTTCTGTTGATGGTCAGAGGTCATCATAAACACCAATTATTTAATGGAGCTGTGAGTACAGGGATGTCTTGGGAGTGATTAGGGACCTTGGAGTTGTTTGTCCCTGCAAAAAACTGCCCCCGAATGCGAGGCAGGGCTGATGCTGGGTCTGGTAGTCAGTATGGTTTTTCCCTCCCTTGCTCTCAAACTGTCACTTCTCGTGGCTGTCACTGTGCCTGCCCTGGCCATTCCAACCTCTGCCTATAATTTCCTATTACTAATTGTCTGTGAGCTGTGACATGGAGCCCTTTCCATCTATTGTATATTTGACTTTGATCAATGCAGGCAACCTCCCTCAGCCACAATTTCCTCTTTGTCCAGAAAATCTTGAAGTTGCCAGCTCTAAAATCTATGATTCTATGAAATGGTTCAATAACACTCAAAGTGAGAGTTAGGGGTCACCAGTGATCTTGCGCTTGGGGTTTTGTTTTGTGTACTTCTGTTAGTATTCTAAGGAACCCAACATTGGCCAGCTTTCTGACAATCAAAACTTAAAGTCTTATCAAAGCAAAGAAAAATGGCAGCAACAATTAGATATCTCTCTCTAGCGGCATGCTATAGTGATGGCATTGCCTTTTAATAGATCCAGGACTGTTTAAAATCAAGTAAGACTTAGGTTGATTCTTCCTCTGCCAATGGGCCCGCACCTTCCCCAGGAGAAGACAGACAGGGTCGGTGTGGAAGAGCAAGCCCTGAGAGAGGAGGAAGCTCAGATGCAGAAGGAGGAGCGCTGGAGTTGGAGCCAGGTGGTCCAAGTTCTGGGCAACTGTGCAATCGTACAACCTCTCTACACCTCAGTTTCTCTATTTGTAAATCTGGGATCACAATACTTGACTTATAGGATTGTTGTAAGAATTAAATAAAAGAATATCTGCATTAGTTTGCTAGGGCTGCTTAAACAACAGACATTTATTTTCTCACAGTTCTGGAGGCTGAAAGTCAAAGATCACGTGTCAGCAGGCTTCGTTTCTTCTCAGGCCTCTCTCCTCAGCTTGTAGGTGGCCATCTTCTCATTATGTTTTCACATGGTATTTTCTCTGTGCAAGTGCATCCCTGGTTTTCTCTTTGTGTGCCCAAATTTCCTCTTTTTATCAGGACAACAGTCAGATTGGATCAGGTCCCTGCACTAACAGCGTCATTTTAACTTAACTACCTATTTAAAGGCCCTACCTCCAAGTACAGTCACATTCTGAGGGACTGGGGGTTAGGACTTCAATGCATGAATTTGGAATACAATTTAGCCCATAACACAATCCATGAAAATGCCTTGCAAATTCCTCATAAACAGAAAGTGCGGCTGCTAACATACCTAGGAGTAGAAGCAGACGCTTGAGACCATGATGGATGTGCCCTCCAAAACTGGCGGCACTGCTAGCTGGTTATTTTGCATCCCCCAGCTGGTTTTACAGCTGTGTCCCTTCGGCAATTATTTCTTGAGTGTCTGCCTTGCATGCCGGGCACTGAGCCAGGCAATCTGAGGGCTGCAGGGGTTGGAGTGTCTGCTTCACCGGAACTAAGAGAGTCAGGATGTGGATGGAAGACCTCCTGCTGCTTGTCTCTGTCCTGAGTGCTTCCTATGCACCATGCCCAGGGCGTCAGCCACCTTCAGAGACATATGCCCTGTAATCTCAACAATCCTTAGAGATCCAGATATTGAAGCTCAGAAACATGCAATAAATTACCCTCAGCCCAACCACTCAAAATGGCAATGCCAGGATTTGAACCAGGTCTTCTGTGTCAAAGTTCAGCACTTTTCTCCATGGAGGGAAGGTATCGTCCGAGGGAGGGACTCCAGGGATAGGAAGAACCAAGGTTATAGAACCAAGGGCCATGTACACACACATCAACTGGAGATTTTCTCTTGGAAACTTTGATCCTGGTTTAGGGGCATTTAGGGGTTTTATTATGTAGACTTTCACAGTTAATACAATGTAAGGCCAACATAAGTTAGGGCAGTACCAACAAGTTGGGGACATGCAATAAACAAACAAATCAAAATAACTAGAGACTTAGAAGGGGAATTGCTGGGTTTTGTCTTATTCCATATTCTGTGAGTCCTAGGGATTCAGATTAGGAGATTCACAAAAAAGAGTATAGCTCTATTCCTAAAGAAGACATAGCATTACTCTTTCCCACTGTTAACTATCACCTCTTCATCTCAGACTACAATTGTCTTTTTTATTTGTCTATACAAGGAAAAGACAAGATCATCTCAAATTTTGACTACCAGTGGGAATGCTGAACTCCTTTTATTTTCTCATACTTGAAAAAGTTATCTTTGGTTCCAAGAAATGTTCACAGCATTCAGTAAAATTAGAGGTGTTCAAGAAGCTTTGTTAACATCTAATTAGCAGTTTCACTAGCGTGGCCCCCAGACCACTAGCAAAGCATTTCTACAGGGTCTATCTATGCTTTCGTGGCAAATACTCAACACATCTTAGTAGGAGTTTTTACAGGTTGAATATCCCTTATCCAAAATGATTGAGACCAGAAGTGTTTTGGATTTCAGATATTTTTGGATTTTGGTTATTTGCACATATGTAATTAGATATCTTGGGGACGAGACCCAAGTCTAAACATAAAATTTATTTATGTTTTACGTACACCTTATACACATAGACTGAAGGTAAATGTATACAATATTTTTAATAATTTTGTGCATGAAACAAAGTTTATGTGCATTGAACCATCAGAAAGCAAAGGTGGGCCGGGCGCAGTGGCTCACGCCTGTAATCCTAGCACTTGGGAGGCCGAGGCGGACAGATCGTTTGAGCTCAGGAGTTCGAGACCAGCCTGAGCAAGAGGGAGACCCGTCTCTACTGAAAATAGAAAGAAATTGTCTGGCCAACTAAAAATATATAGAAAAAAAAAAATTAGCCGGGCATGGTGGTGCATGCCTGTAGTCCCAGCTACTTGGGAGGCTGAGGCAGGAGGATTGCTTGAGCCCATGAGTTTGAGGTTGCTGTGAGCTAGGCTGACCCCACGGCACTCACTCTAGCCCGGGCAACAGAGTGAGACTCTGTCTCAAAAAAAAAAAAAAAGAAAGCAAAGGTGTCACTATCTCAGCCACCCATGTGGGTGATCTGTGGTTGTTTGGCGTTGCCATCATTCCTTACTCTGAATTTATATGCTACCATAAGCAATCATTTTCTTACAATTATTCACATATAAATACTTAACAGAAAAAAATAAGACATACATACTTGGCATGTGCAGAAAAGATATATCACAGTGGAAAAGAGCCAGGAAAGTCTTTCCTTGGGGACACTGAATAAACTGTGTGCTCATTTTGACTGGGTCCCATCACATGAGGTCAAAGTGTGGAATTTTCCACTTGTGGTGTCTGTCATGTTGATGCTCAAAAAATTTCATATTTTGGAGCATTTTGGAGTTTGGATTTTTGGATTAGGGATGCTCAACCTGTATAATTGTTTTTTGTTTTGTTTTG
>CM052437.1:71316516-71349395 GCA_028533085.1 Varecia variegata | reverse complement strand
TTGTCACAACAATGCACACATACCTTAGATAGGGCAGGGGCCAAATTAAGCCAAGATAGATGCTGATATTCTGTCTAAATATAATCTGATTGTGTCTGATGCAGGACCCAGGCACAAAGTGGAAGAAATGGAAACTTAAAAACAAACTTTTAACAGCCAAATTCTGATACACTGTCAAAACAAACAAAGCCAAGTCACTGATGAAAGTCCTAGACTTCAGTAGACCTTAGTAAGTAATCAGTCTGATCCAAACCTATAGAAACTGTAGCAAGAAGTAACTGTATTTCCACCTGGTCTAAATCACTCTAGGATGATTTAGGTAAAAAATGTTATTTCTTTAATTCAAAGTCATGTAAATCAACACCCTTCTGTAAAGAGTCTGAGGCTTTCCTGTATATTCTTTATTCTGATGAAATTCCTAGTACAAAATGTATCAAGTTGAAACAGATGTTGCCTCCTGTAATTGTTTTCTTTCACTATATGCAGTTTGAGTAGCTTGGTTGGTTGGTTAATGCTAAGCAAATCTTCAGGAGTGAATGAAAACTCTATGAAACTTCATGTATTCTTTCAACAGACATTTATTCACAAAGATGACTATAATATAATAGCTTACCTTAAACAAGTTTCAATTGACTGTATAAGTGAAACAGAAAAAAACACATATGCATATAAGGATGAAAGTGGTGAGTACTCAGGGAGGGAGCAACAACTGCTTGGATGTGTGATGATAGTAAGAGATTAATGTAAATACTTTAAGTGTGATAATAGTACTGTGGTGATTTTTAAAGGTCATCTTTTAGAGATATATTCTGAAATATTTTTAAATGAAATATCATGTCTGAAATTTCCTTTAAAATAATTTCGAATGGATAAAATTGGTGGGATAAAAATGAAATGATATTGGCCATAAGTAGATAATTGTTGAAGCTGACGACAAACTTTTGGATATGTTTGAAATTTTTCAATAATAAAAAGCATTCTTTAAAACTTTCAGGACAATCTAAAAATGAAATTAAGAAAACAATCCATTTACAATAGCATCCAAAAAGAATAAAATACTTAGGAATAAATTTTTAAAGAGAAGTACAAAACTTATACTCTGAAAACTATAACATAAGTTAAAGAAGATCTAAATAATTGGGAAAACATCCTCTGTTCGTGGATCAAAAGATCTAACATTGTTTAGATAGCAACATTCCCCAAACTGATGTACACATTAAATGCAATCCCTAATCAGAAACCCAGCTGACTTCTTTATAGAAATTGTCAAGCTGATTCTAAAATTCATATGGAATTGCAGGGCATACAATAGCCAAAATAATCTTGATAAAGAAGAACAAAGTCAGAGGACTCAAACTTCCTTATTTCAAAACCTACTACAAAACAACAGTAATCAATGTGGTTTTAGCACATGGACAGACACATAAACCACTGTAATAAAATTGAGAGTCCAGAAATAAACCCATACATCTATAGTCAATTCATTTCTATTATACAAGTGTGCCAAGATCCTCTAATTAAACATAGAGTTACCATTTGGCCCAGCAATTCTCTTCCTAGGTATATACCCAAGAGAAGTAAGGCCGGGTGCAGTGGCTTACACCTGTAATCCCAGCATTCTGGGAGGCTGAAGTGGGAGAAGCTCTTGAGGCCAAGAGTTTGGCCACTATTGGCAACATAGTGAGACTCCCATCTCTACAAACAAAAAAATTAAAAATAACAAATTAGCCAGGAATAGTGGTGCATGCCTGTAGTTTAAGCTACTCAGGAGGCTGAGGCAAGAGGATCACTCGAGCACAGGAGTTCAAGGTTGCAGTGAGCTATGATCAGGCCACTGCACTCTAGCCTGGGTGACAAAGCAAGATTCTATCTCTAAAAAGAAGAAGGAGAAGGAGGAGGAGGAGGAGGAAGAGGAAGAGAAAGAGGAAGAAATGAAAACATATGCCCACACAAAAATCTGTACACAAATGTTTATAGCAGTATTATTCTTAATAGCCAAAAGGTGGAAACTACCCAAATATCCATCAACTGAGGAATGGATAAACAAAATATGGTATAGTCATATAATGGAATGTTATTTGACCATAACAAGGAATCAGGTACTAATATATGCTACAATATGAATGAACCTTGAAAGCCTGTGTAAAGTGAAAGAAGCCAGCCACAAAAGTTCACATATTGTATCATTCCATTTGTATAAAATACCCAGAACAGGGAAATCTACAGACAGAGAATAGATTAGCTGTTGCCTAGGGAATAGGCAGGGATCTAAAGGGTATGGGGTTTCTTTTTGGGGTGATGAAAATCTTTAAAAATTGTGCTAACAGTTGCATATGTCTTTGAACATACTAAAAGCCACTGAATTGTATACTGCACTGTAAATGGGTGAATTTTATGGTTGTATGAACTATACTCCAATAAAGTTGTTTTTTAAAAAAATCATTGCAACACACACACTTGGGACATAACTGGTAAATGGTAGTGGCAATGGCACCATGCTTTTAGATTTTCCCAAAGCTCCACATAAAAACATAGCAATTAGATATCAAAAGGAAAAAAAACATGAAAAACATTTACAAAAGTACTAGGAACAAGGTATCCTTCGGAGTCCCAAAACACAAGTGGGTAGGAACAAACTGGCAACAGCCACAAAACACGTATTTTTCTGTCATCCTCAGTGTAGGACGCAGAGGGAAGTAGACTAAGCATGCAGACTGAATTTTGCCTGGGAGGTGATGACTTCCTTTCCATAATTTTTTTAGGAAATAGTTTCTTTATTCAAACATCTAAAATTATTTACCTTTGTTCTTACCTTTTAGAATGCAGGGTTGTTGTTTTATATAGAGGAAAATTAAAGCCAATGTGCACTCCAGCACTGTGTAACTTTGTGTCACCTTCTAACAGTGCCTGCACCTTCTCCCCTTATTCTTTCAGCCACATTGTGTCCTTTAATTTGGTTTTCAATTCCAACTCAAAACTCATCTCCTGAGGAATGCCTTGTAGAGGTGATCCTTCCAGGTTAGTCACTTCTCCAGGATAACCCAGGTGACCTCCCCTCCAGTTCTCAAATGCCTCATTTCCACTGAATTCATTTCCTCTCACTGAGATTTTGTGCTTTTTCCAGTTGGACCTGTTCAATAAGATGCAACATTCTTAAACAGAAGGTTGTTTTCTCTGGAACCACCCCGCTGTGTCTAGGACACATTAAGTAGGACCCAACGGGAAGGCAATTCTGATGTCAGTGCTGGCATGACTTCTGACCACCCGTCAAAGTGCTACATCGCTATAAAATGATGAGACCATCATTAAAAAAACCAAGGTGTTCTTCTAACTAAGCCTGAAGGAAGTTTTACACTATGCACAGTACACTTCCCAACACTTTTCTTTTTTTAAATAATGCTTTTACTATTCTTAATTTAAAAAGCAAAATGGTTTCCAGGTGAGACAAAGTTAAGTTCTGGAGCACATTTCCAGCAGCTCAATATGAACATAATTGGTACTTTGGCTAAAGGAAAGAGGAGAACAGGATATTATGCAAACCTATTTGACCACACATATTTTACAAGGTTGTGCCCCCACGCAAAGGGCAAAGGGCAATACATAATACCAATTTGCAATTTAGGCAGTCATTAAAGTGGGCAGGTAATGGACCATCTTCTCCAAACATCCCACAGAGACTCCCTTTCCATCTTGAATGGGTTTCACCTCCCCTCCTATGAAAGGAAGAAGAGAGTACCAAAGATGGGTTGTTAATGATTTTTTGCAAGCATTTTGAGTTCTCACTCTTAAAATTGTCTGGTATAACTATGTAACCATGTAATTAGAGTACTTAAAAATTAATTGAACTTCTAATAATGAACAGATTTATAGTAGATAAAGGTGACTATTTAAAAGACAAAGAGTATGCCTCTAAACTTGATGATAATAACTATTTTCAAAAGCAAACTTTGTCAATCGTGCTGTTGAACATCAGATGGCTGCTTTTTTGTTCGCTGATGGGAAGTTAATTACTCAACACACTCCAGAGAAATCATGCTCTTTAATGGCTAATGCAAACTTCACAAAATAACAAATTGAAACAGTAATTTGCCTGTATAATGTACTTCCCTGGAGTCAGATGGTCAATAAGTATTCACTGAGCATCCAGAAGTACAGTTGCATGCACACCGAACACCAGAATTGGCCGTCCTCAGGAACCTCGTCAGAAACCTCTCCCTAACAGAGAGGCAATGTTAGCAGTCAAGATACACAAATCACGGTTCTCGCGTTTCATGATGAAAGAACACCAGAGGGCAAACCTTAAGGAAATAACCCCAGGGCGTTCCTGCTTTGTTCCTCACTAACAAATAGTTCAGCACACAGGTCTTTGTACATTCCTCTTGTAAGTCTTCCAAGTTCTATAGAAGCTTGGAATTAAGCACTTAAAACAATTACTAGTCACACAAGAGTGATCTTCTAAACTTTGTTTTTGTCTACTGCCCTCAAAACCCTCTGTTCTGATACTTGGGAAAATGCCAGCAAGGTGGGAGATAATGATTAGAAAAGCGATCCTGTGAAGTCTGCAACAGTCTTAAAGGTCTTTGGGCCCACGCTCTCCAGCAACTGGGCTTGCCCAGAAAAACAACCACAAACATGAGCAGGAGACAGAGGCAAGCACCCCAGAACTCCTCTTGTATCCCATAACACACATTCACAGACTTGGCCTCCTCTGGCCCAGGATCACTGACTCTATTGCCAGCAGCCCCACTTATCCCCGTCTATTGCAACCATCCCCTGGATTCCTTGTCTGGCTTGTGGAGGTCTCGACTATGCTGTAGGCTCTCAGCCCCACTCCGTCCTTCAGCTATGTGGTGCTTCTCCATTGTCTCCATTGTCTTCAGAGAAATAGCATGCTTCTCGACCAATGCTAGCTCCATGGAAGCCCATCCTCGATCCCTACTCCAGACGTGAAGGCTTTTATTGAAATCAACCAATAATGCTAATTGCTACTTATCATTGCTCTCAATCCAGCATTAATCTCAAAGTTTGAAAAAACATACTTTTTGCCAGTGCAAATTTATTGTTGTAAGAGTCAGTTAATCTGAGCAAAAACTCCAACAAAGACAACAATAACTACAGTAATAATGAGTAGTGTTCATTGAACATCCATTATGTGATGAGGACTGTTCTTTTTTAAATACATTATCTCTAGTCCTCACAGCAACCCCGAAAGGTATGTATTATTCAACCCATTTAACAGATGAAGGCTCAAGGAGGCTAAATAACATGCCCAGAGCTACATCAGTTGGGCCCAGTATTGAAACGTGGAGTCATTTGATTTCAAATACTAAGTATTGTGCCATTTTCTCCTCACCCAGCAGTATGTCTGCTACCATTCTTGGGCAGGGTAATGCAGAGGTCTTTGTTATACGAAACATTAGTCTAAATTACTAAGGAAGGCTTAAATGTACTTTCTCATGCTGATGTTAATATATACCTCTCTCTTCTCAGCAGAAGAATACACAAGAGTACCAGGACGGGAAAATCCTTGAATGTTGCAAGCTGTCACCAGTGCAGTCAGGCTTCATATGTATGACACGTTTTATTCTGGACAACATGCATAAGTCACAATAATATGTCCTGCCTCTTTTTTCCAAAGAGGGATATTTAATAAGGATAAAGAAAGGGTGTGATGTTGAACTTCTCATAAAAGTAGCCACAACTTTTAATTGATTTAATCAGTTATGCATGCCTTTACATTCTATGACGCTTCATGAGAGTTGTTAAGCCAAATAAATTGAACTTCTAAGTAACAGCTCACACAAACTGTGAATGGAATGCTATAGTGTTATAGTCTACTATACAAGGCTCTTATGTCTTTATAGTAATGACATTGCTGTCATTTCAGCGAATCACAAAGTAAATGACCACCTCCAGTAGATAAAATCATTCAGAGGAATTTCCTATGTAAGATTTTGACAGACATTTTTGAAAAGACTTTGGTGGCTATTTTAGTCTTACTGTATTATTTTTTAAATGGTATACATTTAGTGCAGCAGGAGAGAATATCAAACCAGAAGAGTAACATTGCTATTACGTGATTACAAGTTCAAAGAGTCCAGCCTCCCATTATTTTATAGTGAGTATAGAAAGCAGGAGTGGCCAGGCATGGTGGTTCATGCCTGTAATCCTAGCACTCTGGGAGGCTGAGGCGGGAGGATCACTTGAGGTCAGAAAATCGAAACCATCCTGAGCAAGAGTGAGACCCACCCCCACTAAACCTCTACTCCCGTTTCTACTAAAAATAGAAAAAAATTAATTGGGCATGGTGGCACACACCTATAGTCCCACCTACTCGGGAGGCTGAGGCAGGAGGACCGCTTGAGCCCAGGAGTTTGAGGTGGCAGTGAGCTATGATGACGCCACTGCACTCTAGCCCTGGGGACAGAGTGAGACTCTGTCTCAAAAAAAAGCAGGAGTGATCTTTGTTTTTAAAATTGTGCTAGACTATACATAACATGAAATTTACCATTTGAACCATTTTAAGGGTACAGTTCAGTGGCACTAAATATACTCATATTATTGTGTGACCATCACCACCCTCCATCTCCAAAACTTGTTCATCTTCCCAAATTGAAATTCTCCACCCATCAAACAACAGCTCTCCATTTCCCGCTTCTCTTTATCCCTGACAACCACCCTTCTACTCCCTGTTGCTGTGACTGTCACAACTCCAGGTGCTTCATAAAGGTAAAATCATATAATATTTGTGGTTTAGTGACTCGCTTATTTCCCTTAGAATAATGTCCTCAAGGTTCATCCATGTTGTAGCATGTGTCAGAATTTTAAGGCTGAATAATAATTCCATTGTATGTTTACACCACATTTTGTTTAACCATTCATCCATTGATGGACACTTCGGTAATGTTATTTTAATTTTAATTAGAAATTTCACCTAGAGATGTTTCTTTTGAAGTTCTTCTTTTCAAGTGCAAATTTTCCTCTAGCAAACTCAGCACCGAGGAACAGGTTCTTCGGGCACACGAAGCCTTTGGCTTTCTTGACCTGCTATTTCACCCATGCTTCTTGCTTCCCCTTGAGTCTGTATATTAAACCAGGCTTACCCGTCTTTAAAATGAACAAACTGACCTTATTTGCACTGAATTTTCTGTGCTTTCTCCCTCCCCGCTCCATGTTTTATTCTGCTAAAATGCGTTAGTTTTGTCTCATTAACATTTAACAATTTTCCCATCTCAGCCTTGATATCTGCACATTACCTTATGATGAAGATTTGCTACCATCACAAGATCTCTGCTTTTCCCTTATATTGGTAATTTAAAAGCAATTATAAGGTTGCACACGAAGTATAACAGTAAAGGAACTGACTTTTGCACATATGTCTAAATGAAATGTCCTTCAAAATGATCACCTCCTCAAAATGTCTGTGGAATTGCCTTCACATCTCTTTTATGAGTTTTATTGCCTTACAGTTCTCAGGGTTCTTTCATGACTGATTACCTCCTCACCTTTTTGAATCAATTTGGTCACATCCCGCCTTGTCCTTGACTGTGGGTCCTGACAGTGAAGTGAAAGTGGAGGGCATGAGGAAGTGGACTGTTTCATGTCAGTTTTCTCATGCACCAGCTGCTTGCATGCTCAGAGTGGCTTAGTAAGTGATAGCCAGGTGTGCACCAGAAAACCCAATCAGAGCAAATCTAATTGCTGTAACTCCAAAGCCCGAGATGCACAGGAAAGCCATTTTCTTTTTGCCTTCTCCATTACTTTCTCCCTGCATCACTACACCCCACCCCCATCGTAGCCACACAAACCATGTACAGTTGTGCCAGTCGTACACTGACCAAAGGTCCAATATTGTAGAAACATAGATCTACATATTTAGGATGGCAATTTCCAGACAGAAGTAAGGTCTACTGAGGAAGGGGAGCCTTTTTCTGCTTCCTATCAAAATTTCACCATGGCCTAATAACAGCTCTGAGTTTAAAGATCTCCTGCTTGCATACCTTAAGGTATTGTAAGGTCCGAAAAGCATGACTTAATAGTGGCTAACACCTAATCTACAATTAACTGATTAGTTCAGTATTGCCTTATCATACACTGCTCTGAGCAAAACCCTAGGTCAGTTTTAAAGAATTATTACTGGGCTTTCACCCAGCTCATTGGTTATTTTAGTCCAGAATACAGGACTGGCCTTAGACTAAGAAGGATATTGCCTATATGATATGATATGGAGGCTTTTGCCCAAAATTATCTCTTCCATTGGTAGTTTTTAGTATTTAAAATTTACCATAAAATTCCTGAACTGGAGGAAACCTGTAGATAGAGCCACGAAAGCCCCGAAAGAATCCTACCCTGCCTCAACCATGCAGGCATTACCAACATCACAGCACATTCCCACTGTGTCCGGATGCAGGAGCCCTTCCTAACTCAGAGCTTCAGGAGACCCCCACATTTCTACCGGAGTTGGCATGCACTTGAAACCTATTTGCCAGCTTTGAATTCCAGTTCAGAAGGCTCATTAAAATGCAAACATCTGGGAGGAGAAAAACCTTCAGTCTTCATTGAATAACACCTCGGGAGGACCTGTCACCCTGGCATATTACATGGGAGTCCTATTTGATTAATCTTTCTCCCCTTTGATCTCTACAGTTAACCAGAAATTGTATTGCTCAACTTCCAAAATAACCTTCAAATTTATTCCTACGCCCTTTCCACGACTACTAGCTCATTCCTGCTCTTGTCTGCCTGCACTGTCCCTTCTATGCCAGCCCACGCTGCCAGGAAACCTGCCTGGACAACAGGGGCTGCTGCTCATGAGGGACAGTCACACCCCACTGTCTGCAGATGACAGACAGTGTCCTGGGCAGGCTTGTCTGGGTCAGGCTCAAGGAGATATTTTATCCCTGGTGGTCCAGTGGTTAGGGGGAAAAACATATTTTAAGGGTGACAACCTAGTACTTCTTTGGGAGGCAACTGATTTTTCTTGGAAAAATGCTTTTATTAGCAGGTTTAGGTGAAGAAGGTGAGGTCATTAGGGTATGGACCTAAACAAGGGAAGACAAACTGCGCTGCATGGAAATAAATAGGAATTCCAGGGTTGGGGTGAGATGGGAGTTTGGGGGAAGGAACAGAGGAGAGAGGAGAAGAAGGGTGTGTGTGTGTGTGTGTGTGTGTGTGTGTGTGTGTGTGTGTAGGGGAAGGGATGAAAGCCTGCACAGATGCCATCCTGGTGGTGAAGTGGTCAGAGAACCTTAGGTGACACTGCTGTACATGATGTGTACAGGAACCAAACAATTTAGTAAAAGCATGGCAGGCGGTGGGAGCCAGGTTTCTCACTGTTGGAGTGAGAAGTTACAGATAAGCAAGGGAGAAGGCCAGAGTGATCCATGTAGCAATGGATTAGAGTGGGACACATCAGTAAGAATGCCTACTTACAGATACAGATGGTTATCTGCAGAAATATTTACTGATACATGTATGTACACAGGTTAGTACTCACATACACATTTCTGTGCCATGTCAGCTGAGAAGGTCTAGAGGCAACAACCCCCCAGCAGTACCAGCACACCTAGTGCCCAGGTCTGGGTTCCTCACACCATTCTCTAACAAAAGGAAACAGGGATCCTTGGAGAAATGGCTGATTCTAGGACTGGGGAAGGAAAATACAAGATGAGTTTGGAGTATCTTGTAGTGCCAGAAAGTAAGAAAATACTAAAAAAAAACAAACCCCAGAACCTCCACAATGATGGGAGTATGTCAAAGGGGCACAGGAGCCAACTGAAAGAGCTCCCAGTAACAGAAGCTGGAAAAGCGTGGGCAGCAACATAATTGAAGAAGTATTGTATTATAACTCAAAGTATAAAACAAATGCACATGAGTCTATCCTAATATAAATACACAATTGAATGAATTACTAAAGGGAGTGAAGAGATGGACTCCTGTGCAGTAGAATTCCAGTTTATGCAGATTCTCCACCCTCAAGGAGAGCACCACTTCCCACTCCCCAAGTGTGGGCTGCACAGAGTGACTTCCTTCCAAAGAATACAGTGTGGAAAGGGGAGCAAGAGGAACTTTACAGTGGAGAAACTTGATGGAGAAACTTGATACATACTTCCTCAGTTGATCGCGACCTCATTAACAGTTGATAGTGTGGACCCTTGATATGAAATGATGGAAATCCCACATGAGTGCACGATGTTAACGAGAGGGGAGAATGGGTGTGGGGTTATATGGGAACTCTGCACCATCCTCTCAATTTTTCCATAAATCTAAAACTGTTCTAAAAAAATAGTATATTTTTAAAAAAGACTCTTAGGAATGGGAATGTTAGATATGCAGTTTCAAGTTATTTATATTGCTGTGATATTAAACCCATCTGTCTCCCCAAACCTTTGGGAAGAGCTAGTGCATTCACTTATGCTGGGGTAATGATGCGGGAGACCTCTCCTGAGACTGATGGAAAGGGGGTCACATCCTCTAGGAAGGGATTCCAGTATAGGCACTATGGTCACTGACCAGGAGGAAAACCTCCGTGGCCATGCAGAGCCTGCACAGAGGGAAGGAGCAGTTTCATGGCAGGCAGCGCAGGAGATCTGCGACCAAGCTTTCTTTCTCACGTTTCTTAGAGGAAGATATATCATTCGAGACCTAGTTAGGAAAACTACTGTATTTCAAACAGAAGGAATTTAATATGGGGGTTTGGTTCTAACGGTGTTGGCAGCATTAAGAAGTGCCATAGGGCCTGGGCACAGTGGCTCACATGTAATCCTAGCATTATGGGAGGCTGAGGCATAGGAGGATTGCTTGAGGCCAGGAGTTTGAGACCAGCCTGGGCTACATAGCAAGACCCCATTTCTTAAAAAAAAAAAAAAAATAAGGAGAAGAAGAAGTGCCAAAGGGGGAATAAAGAGTATGGCAGAACAAAAAAGAAAGGGGCAATCCCCAGCCACTGGACGCTGTGAATGCCTGTGCATGGTCAGCTGTGGATCAGCTCAGAAGACAGGTCTCGATTATAGGGGGTGGATGTCTAAAAATGATCCTGTCTGGCTCGGGGGGCTGCTGGAATCCAGAATCACCCCAGCTTTGCCACAGCTACAGCAAATGCCAATAACTTCTAGCAGCCATTAGCAATGGCCACCCTGGAAGAGCCAGATGCAGAAGCCTCTCTCTTCTATCCATTGATGTTTCACCAATGACTCCTCTTGGCAGAACCCAATAGGAAACCTGGAAGATGCAGTGTGCATGCTTCAGGCCCAGCAGAGCTCAGAACGGAGTTCAAAAGTGCAGATGGAGGCTAAGACTACCGGTGAGCCAAACAAAGACCTCCAGCATTCTCTATTGAAGCCTTTGCTCCCCAGGAGCCCCGCCTTTGTTATTTCCTAAAGGGATGTCCCTGCTCAACCCATATGAGACAAAATTCTATACTATATCCTTTCAAATTCAGCTCATGTAGCTCCTGCTCTGCAAAGCTCTCTCTGTCTCACTGTTCTTACCTGGAACAGTGCTGGTTTTTAAAAAAGGAAATCCCTGATTTGCAGCAACTGCTCATTTCCACAGTGTAAATACTCCCAGAGGAAGAGCTGCTAACAGTCAGCTCTTGTGAGCCTGTTCTAGTTGGTTCCAGCGAGGCAAACCACACTCCATGGCCTGGAAGCACGTTTCCCTCTTGTGAAAGTCTTAGCCATTCATCCATCCGACCCTGTCCCGCTATGAGCCCTCATTACATTCTCCCATGAATAATAGTCATTTCTGTGAAAATCTCCACTCTCCTACAGAAAAGTGTCCTTATATAGGGGAAGGTGGGGCTTAAAAGCCCAGCCCTACCCCCATGGCTATGTGACTGGTAGCCTTGTCACTTACCAAACCAAGTAACTGGTAATCCTATTACTTACCAAGTGTTTGGACACTCACCAAATGCTCAGAGCTTCAGTTTTCTCATCTACTGAAGACAGCAGCAATATAAATTAGTATAGCCAGTAAGGAAAGCAGTGTGGAGGTTCTTCAAAAAATTAAACATAGAACTACCATATGACCCAGCAATTTCATTTCTGGATATATACCCAAAAGAACTGAAAGCAGGGTCTCGAAGAGATATTTGTATTCCCATGTTCATAGCAGCATTATTCACAATAGCCAAAAGGTGCAAGCAACCCAAATGTCTATCCACAGATGAATGGATAAAGAAAATGTGGTACATAAATGGAATATTATTCAGCCTTAAAAAAGAAGGAAATTCTGTCATTTGAGACAACATGAATGAACCTGGAGGACATTGTTTTGTGAAATAAGCCAGGCACAAAAGGAGAAAAGCCACGTGATCTCACATGTGGAATCTAAAAGAGACCAACTCATAGAAGTAGAGAGTTGAATGGTGGTTAGCAGAGGCTGGGCGTGGGGGTGGAGGGATTGGGGAGATGTTGGTCAAAGGATACAAAATGTCAGTTAGAAGGAATTAATTCAAGAGATCCATTGTACAACTATAGTTAATAATAATGTATTATAAATATGAAAATTATGAAGAAAGATTTTTAAATGTTCTTGCCACAAAAAATAAGTATGTGAGGTAATGCATATGTTAATTACTGGTTTTAGCCATTCCATAATGTATACATATATTACAACATCATAGTCTACATCACAAATACATGCAATTTCTATTTGCCAAGGCAAAAATTATTTTTAAAAAGATCAAACGAAAAGACAGTAGCAACAACAGCAACCCCGCCCCACAGGACTGTTACAAGAATTAAATAACAGTGAAAGCGCCTTGCGTAACAGTCCCTGGCACATTGTAGGGCTTTAATAAATGTTAGTTTTCTCCCTTCCTTAGGCTTTGAACACTCTAGGAGAGAAGCCATATTATGATTCATTTTTTAATTACTCTAAGTGTCAAGAACACTGCCTTGTATAATAATTGCTTAAAAATAGTGTTAACATATCCATTGGGAGAATGAGGGAGTTGGTGGGGAGAGGAGGATGAGCCCAGAACCTGTTGGTGGAAGTGGGGACAGGCTGGGAAGAGACAAGGGCTGCAAGGAGCACAGGAAAGTGTGCTGCCTGTGCCACCCACGGTCCCCAGTAGAGCTGGGAGGGCCTCTGGGGCATCTCCTTTCTCTTAGGCCTTCTTACCTCCACTGGGCACACACTCACTATAGCTTACTGGCCAATTCTTGCTGTGGTTGAGCTGAAAATCAGGGTCTTGGGACACCAACTGCCTTCTGGGTGGCAGTAATGACAGCAGCAGCTACTTTAACTGCAGCTGCTAATAGTATTTCCATATACTTAATCCAACAGGGTAGGAGAAGTTGGCAATAGTGTTTAGCGGCAGAAAAAACACTCAACAAGGAGTGCTGGGCTGAAGGAGCTTTGTGCAAAAATAGCAAATACTCCACAATTTTTGATCTCCTTAAATTGATAAGATACTTATCAATTAAATCCTACCTACAACCTAATATATTTGAAATCTGTCTAGAAGCTTTTGTCTGATTTTGCTGGTAGGTCAAATGTCAACAAAATCTTTTCTTCCATCTCTGCTCCTCATCTTTAATCTAAAAACCATAGAGTCATAGCATGCGAAGAACTCAGAGCCTCACTTGCTCTAGGTAGGTACTTTCTCTTTTCAAAAACCATGGATATAACCTAAACCCAAAATGTCAATGATGAGGAAATAAAGACCAGAGACAAAAATCAATTTATTCCAAGCCAGTCTGCTCTGGGGGCCTGGCCCCTCTGGAAACTCCAGCCTCTGGCTCCCATGCCAGGTGTTTTGTCACCTGGCAGCCTCCTTGCATACTTCAGAGACAGGGAGCTGGGCTTCTGGAAGGAAGGCCACTCCAGTTGTGAGCAGCACGGAAAGCAGGGTGGCTCTGCCCTCAGTGAAACTGCTCAGCTGCTGTCTTCTATTCAACTATTCTCACTACATTTATGGGGAGGGGAGGGATGGGGTAAGGTGCTTTCAGAAAATCACAGCATTTGTGCTGTGTACTTTTAAAGATATATTACTGCTTTGATTTATTCCTAGTTATGGTAATGAATATTCTCAGAGGTTTCTAAAGAAGGTATTCCACTGAGTTTAGCAACGCAGCTCCCGGCTCCAATTTCTCCCTGTGGCTGAAGATCAGCACCTGTATCCTGAAGCTCCCAAACACTTTAAGGGGTCTCTCTTGACTTGGCATCACTCAGATCAGATCTGTGTGTACCTGTCTTTTCTCCTGTCTGGACCAGCTCTCTGTGGATTCAGTGATGAGTTTCTGGTATCTGTGGATCTTTGGACATACCTCCTTGCTTTTAGTAGGCATCCAATAAATGCTCATCGAAGAAATAAATTCAGATAACTCCTATGCAATCAGTACAGCACCCCAATTCACCCCTATAACTATGTTAAAATAGATACACACAGCTAAAAGATTGGAATGAAACACGATGAAACGTTCACGGTTTTTCTCTAGGCAGAGACGGTGCGATTTCATCTTCTACTTTCCTTTTCCTAGTTTATGCTAAATTTATACGATTAGCATTATATTTTTTATAATAATAGAAGACCCTTTATTTTTAAAATAAAGACATCCCAGTTGATCACAGCAGAGAAAAAAATGCAGCCGGCTTTGACTTTGGCAACGTTCAGGGGATTTATCATTTTGGCTGCCGCTATTCGAACCAAGAAGCCAACAAGGCATTCAAAGAACTTCAAAGATAGGGCCAAGCTCAGCAGAAGTACGTGTTTCGTTCCACAGCAGCACTGGAGCGCCCACCGCGCGCCCGGTGGTTCGGAAGCTCGTCGACCGCAGCCGCTCCAGGTTACGGGGACGTACCTCAGCCGGACGCATCGAAGCGCCCGGGGAAAACACGCCGGGACGCGCATGCGCCGCGTCCGCCCCGCCAGCCTAGTCGGCCACTTTCTTCGAAAACCGAGGCGCGCGCGGCGGCAACTGCGCCTGCGGGGAGAGGAGGTGCGGGGCGGGGCGCGGGGTGGGGGGCGGAGCCGGAGCTGGGGGCGGAGTTGCGCGTGCGCACTGGTCCCACCGGCAGGAAGCCGGGCGTGTGGAGGCGGAGTCGCGCGGGCGGCAGGGGGCGGGGCTGTCCCGGGCCGCTGCCGCGGCGCATTGTGCAGCAGGCGGGCCGCCGCGCGGCAGGGCAGTGGACCGGCGGGGCTCCCGGGGATGGTGAGCAAGGCGCTGCTGCGCCTCGTGTCTGCCGTCAACCGCAGGAGGATGAAGCTGCTGCTGGGCATCGCCCTGCTCGCCTACGTCGCCTGTGAGTGCGCGCCCGCAGCCGGCCAGGGAGCCCCATTCATTCCCCCGCGCCGCGGCGGGCCGGGAGGCGGGCTGTCGGGGCCCCGGGGCGGCCCTGCAGCCCAGTGTTCCTCCCCGCCCGGGCTGTACGTGCGCTTTCTGCTCGCACCCCTTTCCGCTCTTGCAGCGAAGCAGCCGGCCAACTTGGGCGCAGACCCTCGACCGCTTAGGCCCGGCGGAGGGGCCGTTGCCCGGGCGCGGTGACCGCCGGGCCCGCACGGCCAAGGCACAGCCGTCCTCGGCTGACCCCGCGGCCCCCCGCCCGGTCTCATGAAACTCGGCGGCAGCGCTGCTGTCCACGTCGCCCAGGGAGCCAGCGAGGGTCCGGGCCGGCGATTCCGGAGCGTGCCGCGCGGGGACACCCTTGGGGACACCCGCGGCCGCGCCGCCGTGTTGGTTAAGTAGGATAAAAATACTGTTGCCATTGGCAGAGCCCCCGCTCCCACTGCTTGCTCCTCAGGAAAATTACTCAGCATTTAACTCTTGGGGAGCCAAGCGTTGCCGGCCCTAGCCGGTGTCCGGGCGAGAGGGCACCCCATGCCAGGTGTTCCCCGGGGCCAGCAGGGAGGCACAGCTCAGTGACCAGGCGGGGCGTGCCCGTGGTTTTGCTGTGTGCGGTTCTCGTTTTCTGTCATCTCTTACACACAGCCTGCTGCCTGGGGCACTTTGCAGGCAAGTGGTGGACGCTCTGCTTCTTAGGGAAGGGAGAAACCACCCTTTTTATTTTTAAGATCTATTTGATGGGAGAATATTTTAATTGCTGCTATTAATGCTTTACCGAGGACCAAAATTGGAGTAGAAATAGCTCCCTGTGTGAGCTCCGTTTGAATCCTAGCCACCCAGACAGACACACACTGAAATGAAACCACCTGCTAACCGGTTGAGTTACTAAGATCTGATTCCCGAGTTAAATGGGGACTTCACCTAACTGAAGTGACTTCATTTGAGCTCTAGGAAGACAAGTGTGAGTACAACCCAGTCTGTCTGCTCCAACCCAGCTGTTCAGGAGGTGGAGCCGGGAAAGCTGTAGCAGGACTCTAGGTTGCTAGGGGAGGTTTCAGGCCTGCAAGGGGTGTTAGATGTGAGTAGTTTTGCAAGGGAGGGAGATCTGGCCTGAAGTATGTGTGGTCCATCTTGAGTAAGAAAGCTGGGACTCAAGAGGAAAGACTACTTAAAGTTTTACGTTTTCTTTGTTATTATGACAATAATAAAACCTAAGTTTGTTAAGTGCTTAACCCTGTATGTGTAGTCATGATTCTTAGTGCCATTGTCTCATTAATTATCTCAACAATCGTAGGAAATAAGTGCCGTAATTATTCCCATTTTAGAGGTGAGGAAATTAAGGCCCAGAGAGATTAGGAAGTTTATGGATAATCACACATGGTAATCAATGGAATGCCAAAGTCTGAACCTAGAACAGTCTGGGAGCTGGGGCTAGAACCCAGGTCTTTGGACAGACATTCAGTGTTGATTTTGGGGGATTCTGAAGTTATTCATGGGGGTTTAGAATTAATAAGGGAGGGGACTTACGGAGCCATGGAAAGTTTTCACCAATCATTCATTCAATCAGGAAATCTTACCGATTCCTTGTTGCTGAACTTGGCAGCAGGTGACACCATGGGATATGAAAACACCTGGTCTGTGCCATTAACTGCGTAATCTAGGGCAGTGGCTCTCAGACTTGAGTGTGCATCAGAAACACCTGGAGGGTTTTTTTTTTTTTTAAAACACAGATTGCTGCCTCCCACCTCAAGTTTCTGATTCAGTAGGTCTGGGATGTGGCCTGAGAATCTGCATTTCTAATAGGTTCTGCTGTGATGCTATTGATGTGGTCTGAGACCCCACTTTGTGAGCCACTGGCCAAGAGAGTGAGGTGGGCGTGAATCGAATAATCGTCCAAATGAAGGGTAAATTACAAATTGGTATGGAGGAAAGGAATGTGAGAGCTTGTGACAGGGACTCCTGATCCTGAGTGAGAGCAATCAGGGAGTAAACTAGGAATGAAGGGTATATAGGAGTTAACAAAGGGGGCATAGTAGGGAACACAGTCCAGAAGGAACAGTGTGTGCAGAGGTCTTGCGGCAGCCAAGAGCAGGGACAATTCTAGGAATGCAAAGAGGTAGTGTCATTGGAGTGTGAAAACAGTACAGTGATGAGGCTGCCTGGGCAGATGGCTAGAGCTGGCAGCTCACGAAATGGGTGATTTCAGCATGGTTTAAGACTAGGGTGGAGGCAGTGTTAATAATGAGCAGGTATATTAAGTCTGAGGCACTTTGCAGGGAAAAATGTTACAGGGTTTCTGATTGATAGCATCCAAGGAGCTGAAAATGAAGTCCCTCAATAGTGACACCTGTGATTTCGAATCTCTGCTTTTCCTGATTAGTAACCTTGCCCTACCTGCTACCAGTAAAATCTCACCTGTGAAAAAACTGTCCATACTCCCAAATTACACACACCATCACTGGTAGCCAGCCTGCCTTCTAGCAATGCCCTCCCATTTCCTCAAGTTCTGTTAGTGTTTCTCATTCTACTCCTTTCATCTTTCCTAAAGTCTTTGTTGCCTACTCGGGACTGGAGTCTCCCTCCTTGTTACTACATAACTCTTCTGCAGCATGTCTTGAGGGATGACCATATATGCCAGCTTGCATTGCAGTTGAGTTCTTTTCCATGCATATGTTTTTTTCCCCCCTCAATGAAATTCCCACTCCTGAGGACAAGGATTATCTTAGGTGTTTCAGCCCATCGTAGCACTTAAAGCAGTGCTAATAGCTCATTGGAAGAGCTCAGTTGCAGAGAATCAAAAATCATGCCAACCTCCTAGGTAGTTCCTAGGCAGAGACTCAGCTTGAGTTACCTTTAGTGTTTTTGTTTTTTAATATACATGTAGTTTAAAAGGTCAGATATTCTCTGCATAGTTTACAGGCAAATAGCCTCTGCAGGGTTTGTTAAGTTAAACAGTGTCCCCTGCCATCATTTCCCCCTACCCAGAAGCAAGCACGTCACTTCTTTTAGCTGATTATTTTGATATTTATGTTTGTGTTGCTGCATCATCTGCTTCCTGATTTTTCAGTTGTAGGTATTACCTAGTGACTTTGTTCTTTGGAGGATAATGGTTTATTCTCTTTCTTATTCTCCCCACACATGCTCTCCATCCCCTGCGTAGAAGTGGTGTTATCTTGAGATCAACATCGAGTGTTCACAAGTGCGACTGTGTAAATGATATTCAAAGTGAGTCATGGTACACGTTACTTTTTGTTTTCTCTGAAGGTAATAATTGGCTGGCTTGTTAATTTGTTTTGCTTTTTATGTGTGATGACGATCCAACTCCAGACACTTTACCAGTTGTCTGCGTCTTGCCCCAAGGTGTCAGTTAGCATAGGACGCCCTCACTGTCAGCACACCATCAGGAAGTGGGGCCCCTGGAGCCTTCTGTACCTGGCCCCTGTGCCTGAGGACTGCTCCAGCCTCAGTCCCCTCCTGTTGGCCTGCTCACTGCAGGGCTCCTATTTCCTGACTTCCTCTTTTCTTCTTTCACTCTCTGGTTTGGATGTGGCAGGAGTTGAATTTCTAGGCGTTGTACATAAGTGTCTTTTCTGCCTTCATACTTGATAGATTGATAGTGTAGAATTCTAGAAAAAATGTTCCTTCAGAGTTCTTATGGCATTGATCCATTCCTTTCTAGCTTCCAGTATTGTTGAAGAGCTTCAAGCCTGTCCTTTTTCTTCTGGACGATTGTAGGGTCTTTTGCCCTTGGTAGTCTGTGTTTACACATTCCAGGCCCTCTGCCCCTGGCTGGGGCAGGACTGTCCTTCCTCACCCCTCCTGCTTGGTGGCCTCCGTAGACACTGTGCACAGGGCTGTGCCTAAAGCCTGCCCAGGAGCTGAGCAGAAGTGCCGCATGTCACATCTGCACCCTGCATTTAGCTGCAAATGTCAGTTACTGCTGGCATTTTCTTTCCCTCTGGTTTGCTAACTAGCAGTGTTCAAGGTGATGGTGCTCATGGTGCAGCGGCCCCCTCCTGTCCACTCCATTCAGTTGAAAAAACTTAGAAGAATAAATCTGTGTTGTTTTAAGCCTCTGAGGGTTTTTGGGTTGCCTGTTGCTGTGGCTTAACAAAGCCTTGACTAATACATCCCCAGTGTTCAGAAATCCACAGTACTAGGCCATTTTATCCAGAATGTTGGGTATTTTTGTGTCCTTGCAACCCAGAAACACTTACTTTTCAGTTTTGGGAATTTTCTTGAATTATTCTTTGGTAATCCTCCCCTCGCCCCCCATTTTCTGTTTTCTCTCTTTTTGGAACTACTACTATTCTTCTTTTTTTTTTTTTTTTTTTTTGAGACAGAGTCTCACTTTGTTGCCCGGGCTAGAGTGAGTGCCGTGGCGTCAGCCTAGCTCACAGCAACCTCAAACTCCTGGGCTTAAGCGATCCTACTGCCTCAGCCTCCCGAGTAGCTGGGACTACAGGCATGAGCCACCATGCCCGGCTAATTTTTTCTATATATATATTTTAGTTGGCCAGATAATTTCTTTCTATTTTTTTAGTAGAGACGGGGTCTCACTCTTGCTCAGGCTGGTCTCGAACTCCTGACCTTGAGCGATCCACCCGCCTCGGCCTCCCAGAGTGCTAGGATTACAGGCGTGAGCCACCGCGCCTGGCCACTACTACTATTCTGATATAGAATTGCCTGGACCAGTCCTTTTGTTTCCTATTTTCCACCCTTTTAAAGTTTTGCTCTACTTCCCCATCTTTGTATTTATACTCTTCTAGGGATTTTTCCTAAATTTTATTTTTGTTGTCCTTTTTCACGTGTAAGAGTTCTTTTCTGTTCTCTCAATTTCTTAAAAACTAAAACATGGTCTTCACTTCATGGTTGTGTTCTCTTAACGATAGTTTTGCTTGTTGAGTTTTTGCCTTGCTGAAGAGTCTCTTTCCTCCAGGTTCCTTTCCTGTTTCCTGTTCAAGGCTTTCCTCAGATTGTCGGCTCACATGTGTGGGCAGGGGACGTGGGAGAGCACCCGTTGGCCGTGAGCTGCACCATTTCTTGGTGAGGCCTCCTGACCTCAGTACCGGAGGTCTGTCCTCCCAGGCTGGCCCCTGCTAGGTGGGGTGGCTTGACCACCTGCAGCCTGGAGTTGGCTGGGGACAGGATTATGGGCTTGAGCAGCAACCCAATTGCCCCAGGGACCTGGCTCCCCAGTCTGGAGACTCCTAATCAGTCCCCTACAGACATGGAACCACCAGTCTTCTGCCAGGGCAGGTACTGGAGCTGGGAGTTGTCATGCTTCTTAGACATCTTTGAAAGTCAGACTTCTTGTCTTAGCAGCTTCCTCATTGCATTCCAGATACACCCAGCCTGGCCAATTCCTGACCCTTTCTAGGTGTAAATTGGCTGTTCCCACTGTTTGCTGCGGTCCTGTGTCCCCCTCATTCCTCTGCCAGCCCCTCTGCCCTGCACATTCCACCTCTCAGCAGCAGGTTGCTGGTCCTCCTCCCCTTTCCCTGTCCATCTAGATTTATTCTTTAAACAACAAAAACAAGAAATCAAAGGGGAAAAAAGACATTTTCCGACATTTTAGTGGGGTTTAGGAGCCATTATCTTGTCACCTTCAGCTCTGAAAAACTATGAGTTGCATCATCTAAAAATATTTATGTAAATTTTGGCATATCGTAGATTTTGCTGTAATGGCATTTCAGTTGTACCTTTCTTTCCTGTCATTTTTACTCCACTGAGAAGACAAGACAGAAAACCTGAAAACCATGTAAAAGAATGTTTTATATGCATTAGCTTTACATTTATGGTAATAGACCTCATACTTCTTTGGGGTTGGACTTCTGTTAGAGTACACTTTTGCCCTTAATGTGATCACCTCCCACGTGACTGGCGATTGCCCTCATAAATTCACTCGGGAAACAATTCCTGGCCTGCTGCCACAGAGGATGATGTACGGCAAGTTAGACATTATCATGACGGCAGCAGGCTCTCAGGGAGAAAGGGTAGCTAAAAACAAACACATTGTACCAGTGGTGTGCCCAGACTCACCGGAGTGTGAGAATCAGCTTGGGCTTGTTAAGTGCAGGTTCCCGGGGTTCTCCCCAGACCTGCTGGATAGGACCTGGGGATCTTCTCCCCCTTCCTCAGGGGTTGGAGGATAACCTGGAAATTGTGGTGAAACTTTGACATTTTATTTGGAAAATTTCCATACCTATTTTCTATCGTTTCTTCAGAAAGAATAATTTAGCGAACACCCACATACCCTCCACCTGGATTCACCAGTTGCTTACATTCTTTCCACATTTCCCCTCTCTTGCACGCTCTTCATATTAAATATGTATTTTATATATACATTTTTTGTTGAAATATTTGGAAGTTGTCAGAATACTTAACCTTTAAATACTTTACATCTCCTAAGAATAAAAGCATTCTTCTATATGATTTTATTACCATTCTCACACCCTGAAAATTAACATCAATAATATAATGAGATACAGTCCATATTTAAATTTCTCCCAATTGTACCAGAAATGTCTTTTATAGCCTTTCTGGTTTTTTTATGTTTGTTTCTGTTTAAAATCTAGGATCCAGTCAAGATTTACAATTTGCATTTGGTTATTATGTCTCTCAAGTTTGTAGAGCTATTAATGGCATGATTTTTGTTTGTTCATTTGTTTCTCTCTTTTTTTTTTTTTTAAAAAAGACCAGACCAATTGTCTTGTAAAATGTCTCACATTCTGGATTTATCTGATTGTTTCCTTATGATTAAATTCAGTTAAGCATTTTTTATAATTATGCTTGTTAATTGGCATCACATCAGGGATGTGTAATGTCTGGGTGGTCCCACTGTGAATGATGCTAAGTGTGATGCCCTCGAAGGGGTGGCCTCTGCATCGTTTCATTTTAGAAGTACATTTTGCAGACCACACTCTGTGGGGTGAGTCTCAGAAACTATGAGTATCTTTTTCTCCAGCCAGCGCATTAGGTGTCCGTTTTATGTCCTTGTCTGGACCAGTTTCTGTACTGGGGATTGCACGTAGTGATTTGCTAACTTTGTAAATCCTTCTATGTTAATTAAGTGGCATCCTTTTGAAAAGAACTTTCCCTCCCTCTTTCTCCTCTCACTCTCTCTATTAGTTTTCTGTGGCTGCTATAATGAATTACCCCAAGCTCGGTGGCTTTAAATAAAACAAGAGAAATTTATTCTCACAGTTCTGGAGTCCAGAGTCTGAAATCAAGGTGTTGGCAGAGCCGAGCTCACTCTGGTGGCGCCAGGGCTTCTTGGCTTGTACCTGCCTCCGGCCATCCTCTGCCTCTGTGGTCACGTGGCCTCCTCATCTTCTGTCTGCCAAGTGTCTCCAGAGTGTTTCTTATAAGAACATTTGTCACTGAATTTAGGGCCCAACTGGATAATCCAGGGTGATCTTTTTGTTTCAAGAGTTTTAATTCCCTCTGCAAAAATCCTTTTTCAAGTAGGTCACGTTCACATGTGCTAGGATTCAAGATGTCCATGTTTTAGGGGGCCACCATTAAACTTACTATGGTCTTTTTTTAATCACTGTGGACTCATGGATTCTTTTGGTCTTTGAGCACTTCCTTGATCACTAGATGTTGCAGGCTTATCTTATTCTTTCTTCGTCCCAAACCTGGATCCTTCAGGGAGCCCCTGTTCCTTTCAGTGGAGAAATTATTTAGAAACTGGGGTCTGAGCACTAGTTGTACCCATCACTAAGGGATTGTCATTGCTTCCAACCCTTTTAGTGGGCAGAGCCAGAAAATGGACATTTTTTTTCTCTGTCATGGGATGTCTCTAAGGATTTTTTTCAATCATGAGTTTATGCTGGAACCCAAAATTAAACCTTAACACATTTCTTCCTTACCTTCCCCCATTCCCTTTTCTCCATAATGAAAATCTTGTTGCCAACAGCAATATACTCATTTATTCCATACCACTTAGAGATAAAATAGTTTCAGAATTGCTACATGTATGCCACTACCAACAACAGACCTAAGAAAACTCAGGATTTCTTTATAGTTCTTTTGTCCTTGGACTATATTCCACTAAGGATGTACAGTTATTGTGTTCAAAAGTTACTTGAAATAATTTTTTTCTGTGTCTAATACAAGTTGTTTATTTTTGGTTTGTGTTCAATTTTAGGGTTTGCTTTTTTCTTTCTGATTGTTTAAAATATGTAAACCATTTCCATGGTTCAAAAGTTAAACTGTACCAAAAATTACACTGAAATGTCTCTCACTGTAATCTGTAGCCTCTCCACTTAATTCCCTCCTTTATTAATTTGTTTTATCCATCCTACGTTTCATTTTGCAGATACAGGCAAGCGTCTGTGTGTACATGCACACACTATTTGTTTTTGCCCCAGCAATAGCATACTGTATAGACTATTTTGCATCTTTTTTTTTCTTGCTCCTGGAAAGAAATGTGTATCACTTTATAGAAGTTAGAGCTACATAGTACTCCTGTGAGAGTGTACTGCAGTTTATTTGACCAGTCTCCTAAGGAATAATGTTTAAATTATTCAAAATATTTTACTATTACAAATACCACTGCAGTGAATAGACTTCTGCACAGTCTCCCACCAGCGAAGTGTGAGAGCTGCTGTTTCTTCTTCCGTCCCCTACAGTGTCTTGACAGGTGTTTAAATTTTCAGCAATGTGAAAAATGGTATCTATCTCCTTGTCATTTAAGTTTGCATTTCTCTTATTATGACTGAAGTGAAGCATCTTTTAAAATGTTTAAGGCATATTGATAGGCCTTTTTCTGTGAACTGTTTATATGTTTGCCCTTTTTTCTATTGAGTTTTTGGTCTGTTTCCCTCATTTTAAAGAACTCATTATGTATTGGGGATGTTAACTGTCCTTTGTGATGTCAGTTGCACTACTTTCTCAAGCCTGGTGTAGTATAATACAAAAGTATATTTGGTCTCTGTTTCTGGTTCCTGGCACAGAGTTCCTGAACTGGGCAGAATTTCCTGAGTGATGGGAGTGTCTTCTGTTATTCATAATGAGACATCCCCTCCCCTTGTACCTGACTTTATGCTAATGAGGTTACCTAGCCTGGGGTCCCTAGATATGGGGATGGGGTTGGTCACCAGAAAGACCAAGCCATTACAGGATTGGAACTCAGCCCCACCTACGACCTCTAGGAAGGGATTGGGTAGGACTTGGGGAGCTCTAGGCTGCTGAGCACACAGCAATGGTGTGCTGGGAGGTGTCGCAACTAAGAGGGCACAGAAGCACCCCCCCCCCACCGTGCCCTAAGCCTCTCTTCCATTTGGCTGTTCCTCAGTTGTATCCTTTATAATAGGCTGATAATTCGTAAACTGTTTTCTTGAGTTCTGTGAACTGTCCTAGCAAATTGTTGAACCTGAGGAGAGGGTCTTGGGAACCCCTGATTTATAGGGGTCAGTCAGAAGTAGCAGCCCCAGGCCATTAGTGCCAGAATTGAATCAAATCGTTGGGCACCTGGTTGGTGTCTGCAGAGTTGGAGAATTGGTTGTTGGTGTGGCAAAAGCCGGGTAGAAACAGGGTTTAGGACCTGGGAGTCTGTATTTTCAACAGTTTTCCTATTTCCCCACATAGCTCTTAAGAACTGGAACAAGGTAAGGTGGTCAGGGTAAGGTGCTGAGTACCATGAGGGAGATGAGACCCGGGACTTTGAAGGAATGGGATGTCCTTAAGGTGCGGGACGTTGGGCTGGCATTTGGCGGATGGATAGGATTTGGGTAGTGGGGTTGAAGATGAAGGTGACGGCAAGAGCAGAGACAGGAGGTGGCAGAGTACAAGGAGTGGGAGTCTTTGGGGCCTGTAAAGCAGAGTGTGGAAGTCTGAC
This sequence comes from Varecia variegata, assembly GCA_028533085.1. Taxonomy (NCBI): domain Eukaryota; kingdom Metazoa; phylum Chordata; class Mammalia; order Primates; family Lemuridae; genus Varecia; species Varecia variegata. The sequence continues at coordinate 71,324,261 of CM052437.1, read as the reverse complement.
CTGACATAAACTTGATTCAGTCAGAATTCATGCAGCATGGGAAGGCAGAGATTTCGATGAACATGTTTTAAGTATTCAAACATGAGGGCAGGGCAAAGTATAATCAGTTTTTCATTTTGAGGGCAGCCACTGTAGCCTGAATATTGTGCTTTGCTGTGTGCATCTCTCCTGTGCTCCTGCCTTTTATAGATACGCTGGTGTATGGTACTGCCATATAGGCCAGTGCTATGGTCTGAATGTTTGTTTCCGTAAGATTCATATGTTGAAACCTAACCCCCAAGGTGATGGCATGAAGAGGTGGGGCCTTTGGGAGGTGATTAGGTCGGGGGTGGGGAGAACCCTCATTAATGGGATTAGTGACCCAAGGGAACTAACTCTGTGGCTTCCTTCACCATGTGAGCACACAGTGAGAAGGCGCCACCTATGAACATGGAAGTGAGTCTTCTCCAGACGCTGAACCTGCCGGTGCCTTGATCTTGGACTTCCCAGCCTCCAGAACAGTGAGAAATATGGTGGCTCACGCCTGTAATCCTAGCACTCTGGGAGGCCGAGGCAGGCGGATTGTTTGAGCTCAGGAGTTCGAGACCAGCCTGAGCAAGAGCGAGACCCCGTCTCTACTAAGAATAGAAAGAAATTATCTGGACAACTAAAAATATATATAGAAAAAATTAGCCGGGCATGGTGGCACTTGCCTGTAGTCCCAGCTACTCGGGAGGCTGAGGCAGAAGGATCGCTTGAGCCCAGGAGTGTGAGGTTGCTGTGAGCTAGGCTGATGCCACGGCACTCACTCTAGCCCGGGCAACAAAGTGAGACTCTGTCTCTAAAAAAAAAAAAAAAAAAAAAAAGAAAGAAATTTCTGTCTATTAGCCACCCCATCTATGGTATTTTGCTATAGCAGCTGGAATGGACTAAGATAGTGAAGGAATTGACCACATGTGTGATGTGAAGTTGGAGAGGTGACTGGCCTCATATTAAACATCTATCATGAATAGATTCTCTATGTGTATTAAACCCACAGCAATGCCTGCCTCAAGTTTCTTTTCTTACCTTATGTTTAACAAGTGTGATAGGTCGTAGCGATTACTTGAAGGATAAATGTGGGGAGGAATGATTCGGTATTGGCCCTTTTCTGAAAAGAGTGGTCTCATTTACTCCAATTCAACTCACCCTGCAACTTGGGGCAAGCCGTCTAACCTTCTGTTTCATTTTTTTTCCCCCACTTATAAGATGGAAATACTATGTTCTCTTATACCTTGAAGATAGTAATAATTTTTTTTTAAATACTGTGAAGAATTGGAAGGATTTCTTTAAAGAGATGATAGCTTCAATTAATGCACCACATGGGGGAAAAAAGATATTTCCAGGTGTGGGTGTTCTAAAGTGACCTCTGACATGGAGGGACTCTTTCCGGTCAGGGAGGACAATGGCTGCCAGTGAGCGGGAGTTGCTTGGAGTGGGGCGAAGTTTCCTCATTGCTCGTTCATTTAGAAGGATAAGGGGTGAATTTGGAGTTAATCCATCAGTTTCTTTCGACTTTTTGGTTAGGCTTTTTAAGAATTGCTCTAACCAAAATAAGTAAATGAAGGAAAGCAACAGCAGAAAATGTTCGGACTTCTTCAAAGTAGTCTGTTTTCAGAAGGAGTCTCAATGTGCGTGCTAGAAAATGAAAACAATTTTGTTAGGGTGGCGAGATCTTGGAATGTTATTCTTAGTATCTTTGAATATTTTTATAGTATTTTTAGAAATGAAAACAAAACATTCTGGTTCAAAGTTAGAATTCAGTTGACGTGTATACTGTAGGTGACCTGGCTTTTTTTTAAAAGATGTGAGCAGGCAGCTGGGTTATATCAGCAACAGAAGGTTGGAGATGTGGGACGGTTCAGTTGTCATCAGGAAAAGGACCAAATTAATGTGATGTTCATTAAGAGGCCAGTGATGGCTCTTGTGGAAATGGTCATTAGCTCTGAATAATGGGGCCTCATAAACTTGGTGGTTCTCAGCAAAACTTGTATGCCGCCAAATCAGGATCTTCTTTTCTTCCTCTTAGTTTGTTTGGCTGTTCTGTAGAATTTAATTCTAATTCCTATTCCCCTGTGTACGCCAGTGCTTTGTAATTATTTAAAAGGCAAAATTTCTATTCCAGGTTCTTAATACAGTTACTGTCTCCCATACTCCCCCCTAATGCGGTTGCTGAAATGCAGCCCTCACTTTGGGCAGGAGGAAGGACCTGCTACAGTCACCCTGCAATGAGGAGTGATGGGGGAGATGCTTTCTCCATTTTAAAAATAGGGAAACTGAGGCACAGAGCAGTTAAGCATGCTGCCCCAAGTCTCAGTCTGGCTACAGTGATTCTGTGGTGGCATAGAGGAACCAGAAGAAACCCTAGTGCTGCTCCTACCCCATTTCTTAGGTGTAGGCTTAGCTTAGTTGTAGGCTATATAACATAAAGTTTATCATCTTAATCATCTTTAAGAGTCCAGTTGTTTATGTACATTGACATTGTTTTACAACCAACCTCCAGAACTTTTTCTTCTTTCCCACCTGATACTCTACACCCATTAAATAGCATCCCACTCTCTCAAGGCCCTGGGAACCACCATTCTACTTTCTGTCTCCATGAATTTCACTACTCTGCGTACCTCATAGAGTAGAATCATACAGTACTTGTCCTTTTGTGACTGGTTTATTTCACTCAGCATAATGTCCTCAAGGTTGATCCATGTTACAGCATGTGTCAGAATTTCCTTCCTTTTTAAGGCTGAGTAATATTCCATTGTATGGACAGACACATTTTGTTTATCCATCCATCTGTCCATGAGCACTTGGGTTTTTCCACCTTTTGGCAATTGTGAATAGTGCTGCTGTGAGCTTGGGTGTGCAAATACAGGCATCTCTTTGAGTTGCTGCTTTCTTTTGTTTTGAGTATATACCCAGAAGTGGAATTGCAGGACCATATAGTAACCTAACTTTCTGAGGAACTAGCATGTCGTTTTCCACAGCGGCTGCACCATTTTGCATTCCTACCAGTAGTAGACGAGGGTTTCAGATTTCCCACATCCTTGCCACCACATACTATTTCTTTAATTTGGTTATTATAGTAGCCATCCTAATGGGTGTGAGGTGGAGGTGTAGGCTTTTCATGAAATGTCCAGGAAGAAATGTTACTTTGAGACAGTCCTGTTGGGTGCCTGCAGGAATAGAGGTCAGGAGGTAATGTGGAGGATTGGATTTGGAGATATTTCCTGGTATTGCCCTTGTCTTGTGGGTGGCCCAGTGGCGTCCTGTCTTCCTGGTGGCCTTGCAGTGGGAGCCCTGTCCCTCTTCTCTACACCTCTAAGGTGGCTAATGGGGAGGGGGTAGTGTGATGGTCCCTGGTGGCCAATCATCATTTTGTCTGGATTGAATCCCCCATAGCTTCAGTTTCCCCAGCTTAGATGGTTCGAAGGTCCATGCCTTGATGGGACAGTAGTATTTTTGCCAAGCTGCTGTGCACTGTCTGCAGGCCCGCTCCGCACCCCCCCCCCCGGTTGTTCTAGGTGGAGTGGGGAGATACAGGTTTGCACCTGCCCCACAGCAGGGCACCTCCGTGGCGCAGCCCTGCTCCCCCAGAGGTCACCCAAGGCAGCCACACCCTCGCTCCCACCTCCCTGCACATGCCCGCCCTTGTCATGCCCTTCACTCTAGCCATCCCCTATGCCACATGCGCCCCCCATCACCCGCAGCCTGCCTGTTCCGCACACACTCGTGGACTTTGCATCCACCCTCTCTGATGAAGGCTGACATTGTCAAAGCAGTTGTCAAAGCACAGTACGCTAACCTCCAGGAACAGCCGTGTCCCAGGCGCCTGGGGAGGATGAGCCCAGAGTGCCAGTGCCCTCTCAGTTGGGGTGCTGCAGATGGGGTCACGCTGTGGGTGCTGTGGCTTGGAGGGAGGCCTCCTAGTTTCCTCCCAACCTGCTTTCTCTCTCTGCCCTTTGAACCCAGAATGAAAAGGCTGACTTCAAACTGTTAAGATTTTTAAAACTCCCACTTAAAAATTACAAAATGTGGAAATAGGAAAGTAAGGTGCTCAATGCAGAAAATCTAGAGAGTGAAGTGCAAAGAAGATAAAAATTACAGTCCTCTTAATTCATGCATATTAAAATGCCTTCCCGTCCAGAAATAGTGCATGTCTCTTCATTTAGGCAGATTGTCCTTTTTGACCCTCAGAAAGGTTTGGTCATTTCTTAGCTCTTGTGAAGTTTGTTTCCATTGACTTTCTCTTTAGCATTCTACATAAAGATCTAGTGTCAAATATATTACTGACAAAACTTTTCAACAACAAGCAGTAAAATTATCCCCAAAGCCACGATCCCTCTTTTAAAAAATTTCTCCTTTGCCTTTTGCACTAATCCATAAGATGTTTACCTTTTTTTCTTATTCTTAATCATAATGATCTACCTTCTAGAAGAAATTAATATAACTTTGCATGTTCTGTTGCATCTTAGCATTCCAGGTTTGGTTAGATGGTTGTTCCTCCCTTTAGAAGTTGCGGTGAGAAGTCTGAATTTACTTTTTCTTTCTAACTAGTACTGCCCCTCCCCTTTGGCATTCATCAACAGTCTCAAATTTACTCGGTGGTGCTGCAGCAGAGCTGGTGTGTGTCAGCAGTTTTTCATCACTTGGTAGCCCCGTCCGTGCCTTGCTCGTTCCAGGGAACTGACTGGGTCAGAGGGGATGAGCAGGGTGTGTACACGTGAAAAATGAGGTCCCTTGTGTGGTTTGAGCCTTACTGGTGCCGGGACCATGGTAATGGCAGGGCTTTGCTCACCATTTCCGCAGCCCTTCTTGTCTGATGCTGGGATGGGTTAGGAGGATTTTCCCCTTTTCTTGCTCTCAATGGTTTCATACCATTGATTTTTCTTTTTCTTTAATGAAGTTATTCTTTCCATCAGCAAACTCAGGCGATACATTCATTTGGTAGGCTCAGGGGAAGTATGTTCTATTTTCTATTGTTTGAGAGAAAATATTGCCACATTTCCTTAGGTTGAGCCTACATCTGCTTTAAGTAGAAAAAAGCAAAAGAAATAATGTGGGAGCATTGTCTATGGTACCACACCAGGCAGTGAAGTTCAGGAGGGGGGAAGGAGAGTCCACCTTTTGTCATTTAATCTTTGTAGTAATCTGCAGGATCAAAGTCCCTTTTTGCTGTCTGGAGATCAGAAGTGGTCTGGCATCTTTCTTCTTCCTTCCTACCCTCTTCCCCAGATTCGATGCTGTACTCTAAATTTCAGATTAAGAGATTTTTGAGTTTTTACTTGTTAAATGGTAACACCATGGACTAGAACACTGAGTGATATCCATAAGCGGAACGTGTGTACAAATTCATTGTCATCCTGCTTCCAATGACAGCACGTGATTGGGTGCTTCTTGGGTGAAGATTTGCAGACAGTGTATCTTAATTGCATTTCTAAGAATTAGTCGTATATTTACTATTAACATTGCACTACGCAGGTTGCTTTCTCTCTGCAGAACCATTGCTGCCCAATACTAAGTAGAGCCGGAGAACCTGGTACCTGGGACCCAATGCACTGGGTGGTCAGGGGTAGTTTATAATTTGGACAATAAGGTACAAGGGTTATTGAAGTTTTGAATATCTTGGGGGCTTAATTTTAGTTCCCAATTTTCCTAAACAGTATGTGAGCATGTGGAAAGGCTGGCTTCCTTCCTGCTGACCATGTTTGCCTTCCCATAGGTGACTGGTTGACAGTTTAGTACTGCATGTGTGACTCACCCAAACTTTCCTTTTCTCATTGTATATGTGTAGAATATCTTTTGGTGCTTTTAAAATGTAAAAGGTTTCATACCATTGATTTTCCTGTGATTTGCTTTTTTACTTCATATGTAAAGAAAATCTTTCAATGCAGAGACCTACCTCATTCACCAAAATGGTTGCACAGAACTCTGGTAGATTTATATCATTAGTGTGTCCCCATCTAAATAAAAAGAAGGCTTTGCGTGAGTTGGGACTTGTAGTGAGAAGTTCTGTTTCTTCCCACTGTTGTTCTTACAGCCTTCCTGAGTAAGAGTGAAACCCTTAAGAATAGAACACAATATTTAGAACTTTAAAGCTTGGTATAAGAAGCTAGAAGGCATTCTATGGGTCGGGAAGGCTGCGGGGCCGGGTGTGCTCAGAACTACACTGCCCTCCTTGCTGCAGCGATGGAGGAGTGGAGCGGGGTGTGGGACAAGCAGACAGGGCAAGGGCCAGTGCCAGGAGCTGTTAGGATGGGGGGGGGGTGTGCGCCCCATGGGTGCTGGGAAAGAGCTTGTGGAACTGCTATACACACACACACACACACACACTTTTTGCCTCATCCTTTTACATTTTTAAAATCTCTGTTGTAATGAACATAATACAGGGGTACACAAACATGGGGATGCATGCTCAAGATTTTTTGATAATTGGAAGTGGGCAAACAAAATGGTTTGAAGAATTTGGAGATCTTTGTCTACTGACAAAGACAGCAGCTTTCAGGATACACCATCTGGTAAGAGGGAGAAGTGCCACATGGAGATGACAGAAAGGAAGGACCTCTAAGGAGGTGGTCTGATAATGCAGTGGCTGGGCCTGATGGGTGGGCACAGAGAGGGGGGACATGAGGAAGGACTCACTGGGGGGGGTCTGCCAGTGGGCTGTCCCGGAGAGAAGGGTGTAAGGGCAACGGAGAGAAGGGTATAAGGGCGCTGCAGAGGGAGAAGAGGCCCCTAGAACAGTAGTGGTGCCTGCGGAGGGGTGTGCTCAGAAGGGCTCTCTCTAATGCTTGTCTGTCTGTCTCACTGAAACATGGACTGTCTTGAGAGAATTTGAGCAGGTGAGAAGGACAAAGGTGGGCTGCCTACAGCACAGGTTCTTGGATTTGGCTGCATCAGTGTCACCTGGAGCCTTGTTGATGCCCAGATGGCTGGGCCCCACCCCAGAGTTTCTGACTCGGAAGCTGTCTTAGCCCAGGCTGCAATAACAACATTGTATACACTGGGTGGCTAATAAACAACAGAGGGTCACTTCTCACAGTTCTGAGGCTGAAGTCCAAGCTCCAGGTGCTGGCAGATTCGGTGTCTGTTGAGGGTCCATTTCCTGGTTCACGGATGGTGCCCTCTCGCTGTGTGCTCACGTGGTGGAAGGGTGGGGACCTCCCTTGGGCCTCTGTGTAAGAGCACTGATCCCATTCATGAGGCTCCACCCTCATGACCTAATCACCCACCACAGGCCCCACCTCCTAATACCACCACACAGGGGCTGATTATTTCAACATGTGAATTTGGGGGAGAACAGAAGCCCTGGGTGAGGCCTGGGAACCTGCATTTCCAACAAGTTCCCAGGTGATGCTGCTGCCGGGTCCAGGGACCCACTTTGTGCAGCAGTGGTCTAAACAACCATTTGTCCTGTCTCATGACAGAGGGCTCCCTGCGCAAGGGAGTTTCTTTTATCCAAGCTTTTAAAATAGAGTAAATTTCCTTGAGGTAGTTAAGTAAATGGTTTTGAATTTCTGCCTCTTCTAACTCACAGGTTTGGAGGATTTTAATTGATAACTTAATGTACAGTTTGGGGGATTTTACATTTTACTTTGAAAGCCATGGTATCACTCTACCTGAACTAGACAGACCAAATCGGCATCCTCTACAGACGTACAAATGTACTTAAAACCTTCTTCCTGTGAGTCGTAGAAATTAAAGTAATACAAAAGTATAGCAAAGTCTTCTTA